>CAEMYA010000013.1:3702034-3749124 GCA_903131615.1 Diplodus sargus
AATTTTAGGCACCCTGACTCGTGTGTGTGTGTGTGTGTGTGTGTGTGTGTGTGTGTGTGTGTGAGTGTGAGTGTTTGAATGTTCAGGGAAAGAATTCATGGTTTGGTCAATGGAGGATACCCGACCATCAGTCAACTGCCATCATGACAAATTTACCAAGCTCTGCATCATGACAGACACATCATTATCATTTTTCTTGTCAGCACCTTGTTAAAATACCCTCAGAGAGAGAGAGAGAGAGCGAGGAGTCTGTTAGTCACACACTCGTTTCCCAGGCTCGCACCATGATCAACACCATTTTGAACAGTCGAGTGACATCAGTGTGACATAATTTCAGCTACATGTTGAAAATTAATGGCAGATTTTGTGATTGACTGTTTGATAAATCCCCTCTTCAAACACTGATCGTCCAATTGTATGCAACTGGGCACGGCGATGGTGTCGGGCTGTGGATTTCTCCTCACGTGGCGTCTTTCTTGGCCTCGCTCTAATGTAAACTGCAATCGTTAGTATGTCTGGCTCACTAACTGACTGCCTGCAGTGGTAACCAAATGCCAAGCATTGATTCATCACTAACGAGGTTGTGTTACTTTGTGGGATTACAGGTTAAAAGAAAAGCCCTGTTCATGTTTAAGTATTTGAGGGTTATTGATGCTATCGTGTTTATAATCACAGTCATTATTAAACTGCATATTGATGTATAAATGTATTATTTATTAAACTTTAGTTGATAGTTTCACTGTAAACAATCACTAAATGGTTTATAAAGCATTTTACTAATTGTTTATTGTAAAGGTGCACCTGATGTTTATAATATTTTGTAGATGGTCGATTAATGTTATGCAGTTCATCTCTAATCAATTCTTGGATGCTCGATAAAAAATGTATTTTTTTGTTTTTTTAACAGTGACATAACTCAACTACAGATAAATTAACAATACAATTTAACATTTATTAATAATGGTTGTTATATATAAGTTTAACCAAAACCTTTAATGATTTCAGCCTCTCAGAGGTCTAGAATTGCTGCTTCAAACTGAATCATTTTAAAATCTGACCATAAGTCAGACAAAATCAGCAGTTTAAAGGTTTCAGTTTGGCTCTTGGTAATTTGATGGGTTTTTCTAGTTGGTAATACACAACCATCATTAATAATTAACTAATTAATTAATAGTTACTTTATAACAAATTAAATGCTTTATAGATTATTTAGATATATACATAACTTCATAATGGCCATCCATTTACTGTTTATAGAACTACACAGAATTTATAAACGACACAGTATATAAAACATCATCGACTTCTCCATTGACCACTGCTTAGTGAATGGTTTATTTATTGTTTGTTTACAGTGAAATGAAGAAGTTTTATAAATTTTACAAAGTGTTATCATTGTTTTACCCTTTGCTAGAATTGTGGATGTTAATGCTCCAGTTAGCAGAGATTGTGTTAATTTCACCAAGCAAACTGGTTTGTGCTTACTGTCAAGCAGCCAAGAGTTATGTTAGAACAAAACATGTAATTCATCTATATCAACCTTAGATTGCCAGGATTTACTTTTTCACTTCAAGGCCAGCCATTTTTTTTTTTTTTTTTTGTTCTGTTTGTGTCAGATATAAAATGTATTCACTTGTCAATTGGCAGGTCAATCAGTCTTAGAGGCGCCTGTGTGTTTTCTGTTGCCCTGCAGCCAAAAAATTGAAATAACCTATTTTTGTAAAATGGTATAATTTGATCATTCATATTAACATTGTATAGACAGATAGAGCAACAAGAGATAAAACATAATGGCATATGTTTATTTACACATGCTCACTCCAAGCTTCTTCCATCTGCCTCTTCATAAGCAAGCGACAACTTTCCCTGCTTTAACTTTTAGTGGGTTTAGTTTATCTTTATTTTTAGCAGAGCTTGTCGACAAAATTTAATCCGTAGAAGACAACTGTAATAAAAGACTGCTGTGATTAATACACATTTAAAACCCAGCTGGAGACAGCTTTTCCAATCAGTTCTCAGAGCTAGCACAAGCTCAATTAGCGAGCTAGCTGCAGCTGATAAAATCGACCAATTACATTTGTCATTTCAGTGGACACGACAGACAATCACTGTCTAAAAAGATGGAAAGTCTGCCTTTTTCTGCATCTGTCTGTAATCAGGGACAAATTGTTTCTAAAATAACAAAGAGTTAGTGAAGTTGTTATAAACCACTTTTCTTATCATTTCGCGGACAACGCAAGAATGGAAAGATTGACAGGCAGAAACCAAGAGGGTCGGGGTGGGGCTTAGTGACCCGTCAGTTCTGTTTTAATGGATTTACATTTAAAGTAATGAACTCCTTCTAGCTTTAAATGAGAAGCGATTAGTAAATGCCATTGTATTCCCTTATTGCACCCACTCGACTGTGCCTGTGTATACATTTATTCTACTAATTAAGATATAGTCTTGTGTTGTCCTCTGCTGAGTCCTTTGACACCACAGTGTAAGTGATCCTCATTGATTTCATTTGCTCATTTCTTTTTAATTGCACGGATTGTTTCCCAGTGTAACAGGACCTCCCCGCAACCCCCCCAGTTCATGGGAATTCAAGCCAACATTTTTTTTTTTTTTTTCTGTCCTCCTGGAAGGACTTTCTGTGATGTCTGTGGGATTATAAAGATGAGCACCCCACCAGTGCTTTACTTCAAATCATATAGATAGCTCAGCAGGAACTGAGCTCGCACCCTGCTTTACTGAACAGTGCAGCTTTAAAGATGTCTGAAAACCCTTTACCTTTCAGTGACACGCAACATCTGCGTGCTTCAAGTGTGGAGTTATTCAGTGCGCTTTGAGATTCCTCAAGTATAAAAATACAGCATCTTTAAGTTAAACCTGAGACAATTACCGACACCACACACACACACACACACACAATGACACACAGGCACTCGAGCTGACTGAGCATCAAGCGAGATAGTCTCAGTAACAGACATGACAGGAACAAACAAGCTAGCTTCTAGTGGCTTTCCGTCTGTCACAGAGCTGAAGGCTGGATGACTCACTTAGCCTCGTGGAAGTGATCTTCATATCCTCAGCTTAATCAAGAAGTGGGATCTTTTCTTTCTAATGGCTGCTGGCTGTGTGCAATCCCCAAGATGATGCTTTCCTGTATGTGGTATGAATGTTTACACAGCTACGCTTTATGTACAAGCAACATATCATTTCCATAATACCATGCATAACCACAGCTGATAGCTGTGCATGCTGAGCGTGATTTGTTTATCCTCATTTTATCATATTTCTGGAAATCATATTGCTAAACACGCTGTTTTACAAAAATCACACTTTCAAATGTTGTTGCATTTTTTTTTTTTTAGCTTATTCGAGTTCAAGTGGTTTAAAACGACTTTAAATTCAAAAATCTTTCTCTGAAAACAAGCCATATGTATTATTGACAAGGCTGCAGAATCCCGATGACCACTCTCCTGGCAGTTGCTGCTTGTAAAACTCAGAGGATTAACACATCTCCCCTTGTGCGTGTGTCGGACAGTCGTTTGTCATTTTTCAGTTAGTTCCTCAGCGCTAAATCCAATTTTTTTACAAACTGTAACACTGCACCACAAACTTTGATCTGGTACTAGATATTTATTTTAACCTCCATGAGAGTTTAGTTTTTAAATTTTTAAAGAATGTATTGTGTTTGCTTATTTTTGCACAAAAACAATCTTTGATTTCTTAAATGATTATATTGTCTATTACAGAAAGACATACATCTGAATTCCACATATTTGAATAATAATAATCGTAAAAAAGAAATAGAATGTGAAATGTAATGACTTGATGACTTTGCATTATTTTAAAATTATTTATTATATGCTTATATACTTATTTATTATATACTGTGTACGGAGGGTTTTCTCAATGTAGGAGAGTAGTTTGTAGAAGTGTTACAAAAAGCTAAAGACGCCATTTAAAGGAGATGTATTTCGTTAGATCGTTAGACGAAAATTTGTAACTTGCTTTTGTTGTTCCAAAGAATGGTCTCCTTAGCTATTTTCTTCGGGTTTAAAGTGTGAATAACTTCTTTGTTGTTGTTGTTTTCTTTTATATTTCTGGAGGCTCGCTGAAAGTTACCCCAGCCTGTTCAGGCGGACTGCTGACTTTGTTCAAACGATCTATATTGTTTATCTCTATTATGTTATGCCTGATGACAGAATTAAAGTACGAGTACATTTTGGCAAGTGTACTTATTGGTTTCCTTAACAGGAGTAAGATGAGTCTGAGTTGTGTCGAGGGTTGTATCAGTTTCCTCATCAAACTCTCGGCAGGAGAGCTGATAAACACATTCCCCCAAAATGTGGAATTATTCTTTTGGTCACCAGTCGGGTTGGTAACAATATTTTTCGAAGCATTCATTTCATGTGCCATGGAATGAAACCTGCCCAACACCTTCTGTGCAGTCACTGCTTTGTATTAATCTTATTACAATGAAACATTCAATTTCTCCCACTTCACTGGTCACAAGCTTGAAACATCCTTCACACACACAGTTGTTTTCTCACTGTCACCAACACATGATCAAACACTTTGCAACAAGCAACCAACAAGAAAAGAAAAAAATCGCTGAAAGGCAGCATGTGAAAATAAACAGTTATCCATCAGAGGCAGTCGTGTCTGGCAGCTGTAGCTGTTGTGAAAAAGTGTTAACATAAAAAACGACATGAGGGTTCACAAGTGAGGAAAAACAGACGTGGAATTTGCAACCTCAGATGAGTTAAAGTAATCCACACATGGCTGAAAACCAATTTAAAAAAAAAAAAAAAAAAAAAGATCAAGATATGTTTTGCTTGTGCTGTTATTGAACTACAATCCAGCTGCAAGTGAGAGAAAAGACTCTGGAGACTCACCAAAGACAGATATGTTGGCCAGTTAGTCTGTTGCAGTTGATTCACCTCCTGCAGCTGCAAACTGGAGAGGGGGGGGGGGAGTTACAGGAAACTTTCCTCTGACATCTTTTAGCGGGATGAATTTGGCAGTGTTTCTGTTTAGACAGAAGGGCTCTAAGAGTGAGCTAGTGAGGATTGCTTCTCACTTATTACACAATTAATCAGCCTCTCCAATGTGATCATGAACATCCCCATGGTGAATAATACAGGTCATATCTTGTGTGGGGGGGGGAATATTGATTCAGTATCAAACCTGATGCAACACAAATTGGCATAAAAAATGTGATTTCTCACTTCATATCTGTTTGTTTGATTGATAAACGATGAAACGTCTGCAATCCATTTTGAACTGCGGTGCTTCAGCTATAACACGGGGGCATTACTGTGCCGCATAACACATCGACAAAGACATAATGTGTTAGTAATCGTGCGTTTCTTCCCTCCACTGAGACCGAGCACCTCAAAGAAAGGTCAGGGAGCTCAGTGGTCTCTTGGGAGGGAAATTAATCTATGGCTTCTCTCAGTCTGTCTCTGTGGGGAAGTCTACGGCTTCCTGACTGTTTAGATTACGTTTCCAGCTTCCAGTTTTCAGCTTCCAGTATTTTGTATGATCCGACTTAACACGTCAGGAATTCATTAAATGTACCAAACACCTCCTACTCAGTTGCTGTTTTTGTCAGTAGTTAGTCAGTGACTTGTTAGTGATCTCTAGTTTCTCTCTCTCAGGTAAACAGATGAATAAACATCATTTTTCCTATTTCTGCCCTGGTGACTCCAACTGCTTGTACCAAAGAGAAATTAGTCACACTCGCAACAAAGCCTGACTCGCCACACCAGGGTGAATACTCCAGTCCCCTTGATGGGTATGCTGTCGTTTTTATGGTAATTGATACAAAGTCACAACAGACCAAAGCCTTCTTTAATTTTATCAGAAATGTAGGGTGTATTTTTCATTTTTGGTCCGTTTGTTTGTTTGATTTAATAATTCAGGAGTTGGGAAACACATCCGGCTATGTTCACACAGAGCGCCCAGATCTCTTTTTGGCATGTCCAGATTGTATCCTCACGTCAAATGTGACGATCCAAACCACATTTGTAGGTCATTTAAAATGTCATTCAAATCAGATTTCCATGGATGCGTGTCAGTCCAGACTCTCTGGACACTCGCATCAGATTTCACAAAGCATCTTTTGTGTCACTCGCAGCGTGACACACAACGGCAACGGCGAATCCGGAAAGACGGAGGTGAATCAGAGCAGCTGAGCAGAATCCATGCCGCCATTAGCAGAGCGGTATGGAGAGCATGGAGTTGCGCCGAAATATTCCTTCTGCAAGGAATTAAAAAGCAAAGACAACGAAATGATGCTGTTTATATGCAAAGACTGTTAATCAAGTTTCACTGTGCTTCTGATCACAATTTTACAATACAAGTACAATAAACTAATTCAGGCAATTGCACTATAGTTTCAATAATGCAAATAGTGTTTTTTCTCCTATTCATCAACAGACAATCATCACCATTGGTCTTTTTATGCTTTCCAGAGGCATGTAATGTTTGTTGTGGGAGGGAGGTAAGCTTATAAATGATAAATTAAGAAGAGGCAGGGAGACTCCCACGACAAGTCATCAGGTCACTATAAGGTCAACATTGGATTATCTGGTAGACTCACAGTAATAAAATAGTGCAATAAATATTATTCGTTCCATTAGTTGTTGGTTTTGAAATGCGGGAGAAGAAAGCCACAAACACGAGTCAGGATCATAAATCAAACCCAGATCCTGCAACAGTACACAGTGTAGAATTGTAGAATGGAATTATGAAAAATTAAGACAAAAGTGCTAAATAAAGAAGTAAATGCACAAACAATATAAAAAGTAAAGACTCTTGACAATCGTGTCTCTATCCAAACGTTATCATCTGGATATTTTTTCCCGCTCTCAGTGTTCTTACTGTTTTTTTATTTGTTGTGTTCTTCAAGAGACACAGGTTTCTGTGCTGAGTAGCGAGTACATGCTGTGAGAGACGGAAAAGGGAAAGGAAAGTTACATCAGCAGCAGACAACACATCAAAGAAGCACACTGTTGTATTTAGGTGACACATTCCATCACCGAACAAAGCCGGTGTAGTTTTCCTCTCAGCTTGTCAAACCAAGCAAAGCATGTAAACAAGGAACCCTGTCTGTGTGCGCGCTCAGTGACGTAGTGAACTCTCCCTGACACGGAGCTTCTGTCCAGATCGATGATGCAGTTTGTAGAGTTGTTTTTGTTACTTCAGAACAGTCTACTGTTCTCTGGTTATGTTCTTTGTGTTGTGTGGCCAGGTTTAGGCAGAAAAAAACTTATTTCAGAAGAGAAACATTACTTTGAAGTACCAATCTATAAACTTTTTCTTTATCGTGTGTTGGGCCATCTATAGTACAAGCCAAACACAAAGTAATGCAGAGGAAATTACATATTTCAGTTTTTCATGGTCAGTGCACAGACTCCGAGGTCTTCGTGACATGTACGTGCAATTTGTCATAACTACACTTAAGAATAGGATAGAAAAAATGATCAGAGTCATGCACTGTTTTTATAGAACCCTCATCATAACTCATGATGAGTTGAATTTTTCAGCATGTGGAGAAACCACGGGCAAGTAATCAGCTGTCTCTGGAAATGTATGCATGGTGTCATCAAGTGCCATTGTTAGATGCATCATGTTTTCCCCAGTTTGCACTGTCAGATGGGAAAAGTTATTTGTGCAATTTTCATCAGTGAAACTCATCACTGGGCGGGACTTGTATTTATGGGCACTTGTGGCAATTCTCTTTGCATTATGTTCATCATTTCCGATACAACAGAATTATCCCCTGATTGATTTGTACCAGCAGTGGAAATGCAACTGCTACAATAACAAACTTTTGAAACATGCCACTGAGGCAAATTCTCAAATTGATTTTCAGTGGGTTCAAAATGTTTTTTGATATTAAGTATTTTATGAACATAATCACTATTGGTTTACACCAATCCTTCAAACATTAAAGTGTATGTGAAATAGCCTTTTGTGGCTCCAGAGGAAATTGCATGTTGTCTGATTAATGGCTACATTGCATTTTGGGTAATGTAGGCACCAGGTTCTGAAAATCAGTCCACTGGTCTAGGATTGCACTCGTATGAACTATCCAACTCCTGTTGGACTAATTATAGACAGTAAAAAAAAAATTTAAAAATCAAAATTCATTCAGCAGAACCGGATATCACCCCTTTTATTCCACATATTATTGATCCTTTTCAAAACCAGGTGCCTACATTGCCCATAATGCAATTTAGCTAGTGATTGACATAATTGGAGGCAATTCATCAGATTACATAGCGCTTCCTCTGTAGCAACAAGAGTTTATACTACTTCTTTCACATATGCAGTAGTTCTCCCCCAAACTTGTAAATACAGTACATCAATGGGTAAAATTGGGGGAGTTTCCCTTTAACGAGAATGAAATGTGACATTGGAGCTCCTAGTTTAAATCATGGGGAAAGCGATATGCCTTTAAATCCTAAAGACATGCTCATAAAAGATGAATTCAAACACAGTCCAAGTGTGAATGGACCATTTCTGCTCTCTGAATGTGACAGTCTGGTCCTTCCATTGACTCCAGAGCAGTCATGCAGTGCCCAGTTACACCAGTCTGGTGAATGTGGTGTGAAATAGTCCAAGATTATTTTCCACCACTGACATCTGAGAGCAATCTCATCTGCCGCAACTGCAGGAGATGTGGAACCATTCTTAACGCCCACGCTTTAAGATTTTATGACCATTAAATTAACCAAGGTAAATCTCCAGAGATTTATCCTCCTCCCTTCTCCAAAAACTGTAATTACATAATCAAATCTTAAGAAAAACAGTACTGTGCCTGGATCAGTACCTGTTAGTAAGTGTATTAACGATGTGAGCGAGGGCACAGACTCGCTTTTTGTCAATATTATTCTTGTCAGTGTTTAAAACTATGTACTTTCTCTGCAATGGGCACCAGAGAGCACATATATTGTAACTGATTTTTATAGATAACGGCTCAGGATGGATATGGCAATGTGTGACAGAAATTGATCTTCCACTGGGTGTATTTATTGAACACTCCAGCACCACATCACCACATCAAAATTATATTGGTCATGCACTGAACAAAAGTGAGAGCAGCGGATTTGATCTACGGCTGGGATCAGAAACACGGGCCAGAAAGAACTGTGATTGTAATAAAACAGTGCTGCAATTAAAAACCAAGGGGTTGAAGACGCCCTTGATAATTAAGAGTGCCCTTTATTTATTTTCTCAACCTGTTCACATAAAACTTGTTGGTTTGCCACAGGTTCGCTCATGGATGCCGGCTGTGCTCCCCCGAGGGACTCTGCAGGTAGTTTGTTGGAGTGTCTCCAAATCCCTTCGGGCAAAAAAGAAAAAAGTGGGGACAGTTTTCCATTAGAAAATAACCAAGCATGCAGTCCGAAGCAAAAAAATGTTGGCACCATGCAGCCAGCAGTAAACAACCATGCCAATACATCCCGCTGTGTCAGTCGATGGATGGATGGATGAATGTGTGGTACAAATCAATTGTTTATTGTTAATACACAAGGCAAATTAATAGTTTCATTGTTACATGAGACTGATGCCATGAGACATAGATATCAGTCCAGATCAATGCCATGCCAATGCAATGAGCTTATGAGTAATTTTGAAACCTTTCTATCACTGAAACATCTGTCTAAAGATGTCTGTATCAGTATAGGTGCCCCCATAATGCAGAATATGTGTTTGTTTATCTTTATGTTTTTTATTCTAATTTAATGTCCCTTATGAAGCTAATGTTAATTACTTTTGTTTTGCATGTGCTACTATTCTGTTGACCTGAATTATCTCTACACCCGTTGTTTTTCAATAAAGACAGAGAGAGAGATAAGAATAAAAAAAAAATATTATTTGCAAATATGGCACTTTTGGAAAACCCACAGCAAAAAAGGGATCAACAATTTTATGTAAATCACTTTCTTTTTATCTTTTGAAAATGTTTGAATGACACTAAACAATAATAAAACAAAAAAGTCAGAAAAAGCACACGCAGAATTTAAAAACCCAGAACAAGAACTGCTTTTAATGTCTGCAAGCCTGAAAAATGACACATCCAAAATAAAACGGTCAACTGAACCTTTTTGAGTTAGCTCCCGATGCTGGTCCCTTCTGAAAACGAACTCTTTGGAAAGAGAATCATAAAAGTGGTACAAAATAAGCAACCGTTCGTTGGGAATCTTAAAATGCTTTCCACAAATAGAATCACAAGTTTTTTTTGCTTTCAAACGACGTTCAGTTTTTCTTGACTAAATCTGCATTAAACTATGACAAGAAATAACTGGCAAAATGAATGACGACACTGAACTTGTGACTACACAGTGTGTTCAGCCTGTTCACTACAAGGTGTTTTTTGTTTTTTTTGCCCTCCGAATGATCTGCGGTTAGATCTTTGTGTTGCTGTTCGCTAACAGCCCGTTGTTTTTAAACAGTGCACCTTCATGTGACTTAATTTCTACTTCTGTTATTTAAGCATGTAGAAGCAACCCTTCCCCACAGCAATTCATATGGCTGACTCAGACTCATAATCCATCAAATATTCATTAAGCTATATGAAAAATAGGTTGTCAGAGCTCAGTTGAGGATATCATTTAGGTCTTTGAGTCTTTCATGGAATAAGTAACAGAACCGGTGCCAATTTCTCCTCTATACTCCCACTGAGGCTTTTCTTCTGTGGCAGCATTAGAGCCACAGAGCACTCTGCTAAACATAGGCGGCTGAAGACTTCACAGGACTTGGGTTGGTCCCATGCGGTGACCTCCAGCCAGCTGCTGATGGAAATCTAACCAAGCATCACACCCAATTTGAGACTCCAGAGTAAACAAACAGGAGTGCTCTTCAAAGGTGCAGACAGAGGAGTGGAGTCTTAGCTCTGTTCAACCCGGTACATAGGAAAAGCACAGGACCGGCATGGAACAGACACAAGCTCACACAAGAACATGTTAATTTGGAAGAGGAAAAAGTTTCTCAGTAAAGATGTAATGAACTTAATTAGATGATATAATAAACAAGCACACATGTTTTACCAAACAAATGAAATGTCTGTCATGTTGCAATTGTTGGCATGAAAGGTGAAATTGTATGCCGATATGGCTAAAATTGTTCTCACGATATGTTTTCTTTTTCGATCGATGTTGATAATTATCACGATATATATTTAACAATAATAGCAATGTCGAATTTCCTTAGGACAGAACCCAAAACAAATCAGAAGGTTAATTATGGTTTATGAAATACATTTATTTATTGTCAAATACTAAATGACAAACATTCAACAGACCCAACCAACCAAATGGCTTTATGGGCCAGAAACATGCTTCCACCACATGCATTTGTTTCTCTGCTGTGCGATTGGCTGTTGGTGTAGTGTTTTCTAGGTAGAGGAAAACAGACAAAAAGGGTTAATGAAAATAAATGTCATAAATGTATCATCTTTATTGAGGAAAATGTTATAGTGAAAATGGTCGAGATCGTTTTATTTCCCAGCCCTACCTTGATTATACAGTAGCACCCAAAAATGACCAATTGGAGCAATGTCTAATTTTAATTTATCAGTCTTCAGAGGTGACTGAGGTGTGTCCCAGGAGTAAGCTGACTATGTGTTTGTGGATAATTTGAAAAGTCACATTTCTGTTCCTGAAACACATTTAACATTTTTGTTAAACATTTTGTCAGATCAAAAATGTGTTTGTCAGAGATACTGTTGTTTGATCGGGTCTGGTGCCTGGCTCATGAACTGAGTTAATAAGCTGTGTCTGAATTATATGACTTCACTGTGGCAATCCTAAATAACTGCATGGTTGTCACAAATATTGGTTATAAATGGCCTCGTTTAGCCATACATTTTCTAATTAAGTATCAGAGTGTGGGTTATTCATTCAATGACCGAACTGAAAATGTACAGAACCAACAAGCAACAACTTTATAATCAAACATTCATTCACTGATCCATACAAAACGCAAACTATGCAACTGTACAGTAACAAGACACTAAACAAAGAACAAAGAGGGTCAGGGTTTGGACCAGGTAGATGAAAATTGAGCTGCGGTCAGCAACACAACAGAACTATGAATAGAGGAACCTTTTAACACACTTCATCATTCAAACCTGAGAGTAACTGGGAAGAAACTAGGAAATCTGAGTCTGAAGATGTGAGGTTGGTGTCAGTTTATTGATATAGGTAAGTGCTCTATCCTGCAATAAACTGTCTTGCCAATTGGTCTTCTTTGATGTAGACAATAGACACAGAGTTTCTGGTGAGTGCTGAGATTAGTCAGATCTCAGCACTAAATTCATACACAGACACACACACACGCTCTGCGCATGCCATCGCTTGCAAGCTTACGGCTGATGTACAGTATAGGAAAATATTCTAGCTGTTTGGGGTGAAGAAGCACTCGAACGAGGAATGCGAGGCTAAAATAGCGTCATGTCCAGGTCTAAACACACCATATGACTACAGTTAGTTCAGAAAAGTACACAAAGTTTTGTTTTCTGCTCTTTTGTCTTGTAATAAATTCTTAAAGAGTCCTGTTTGATTATTACTGTTGCATAATTATAATTTTAGCTCCTGAGAAAACAGCATGTTAGAGCTTTTTTTAAGACATGTTAACAATTCCCAGTATCTCAATTATGACTAATTGATTGAGATAACCATCAAAATCTCACCAACTGCTCAGAATCTGTCCACCAGATTTTAGCCGAATTGTTTGTAAGCTTTCATCTAATATAGTGTAAAAAAAAAAAAAAAAGAAGAAAAAGCTTTGTTGAATTTTGTTGGCAAAGATATTTGTGTTTACCTGATGTATACTTATATTACAAATATGTGTTTAGATATTTCAATGAGGTTGAGACTGAGGCTGAGACAGGCCACCTGGATATTTTTCCAACTTAATTCAATGTTAATTGGCAATACCAGGTTTGAGTATTAATCACTGTGCTTTTAATTCACCCCTCTTTAAACAGGCTAGGGCTGTGTCCTCTGTACTCTGCTGTCCTCTAAATCACTCCCCTCAGTCAAGTGCATGGGCTTAATATCCTGCCCTGTCAATAGCGGCGAGAGGAGGGAGACTTTATGTTCCTTAGGTCTCGTGACAGGCACTCTGAAATGCCTGCCTGAGGGCAGGAGCCCAAACTCATTCTGCACTGGCTGGCCAGGACAGTCTTGAATGGTTTTGGCTTTAGTGCCGGACTGCTACACTGTAATTGAGAGAGCTATACCTGACTTACCTCAATGATCTTATTTGTCAATTTCCCAAGGTTCCTCAGCTTTTTTTTTAGCGAATGAATTGAAAAAGTTTCTACACTAGGCTACAATACACAATGTTTTAACTGTTGTTGCAGCACAAAGTGTGCAGCTTTGACAATCGAGACTGGTTCATGCCATTGTGGAAGGCACTGACAATTGACCTCTTTTGCTATTTATGTGTGAGGACTTCTTGGTGTGACTTTGGTGAGGTGCTCAGTCTGTTCCTGAATTTTCTCTCAGCTCTGCTGACAGGTGATGTTTTGAGACTGAATTGTGACATATGAAAGAAGAAAATACCAAAACCAACAATGAATGGATCCTATTTACAAGTATGTATTGTATATATGATTTTAAAGATTTTCATCTTTAGTTGGTCCCAGTAGCCTTCAGAATGTCCGAAAGTATTACGATTTTTCTTTAGTACTTGGACTAAAACTTAATAATTTTGATATGTAAATACTTTTAGAAAAAAGAGTCACATCCTAAAGACAGAATCCATGTATTCCAAAATAAAAGTCACAATTACCAACATGATATAATTAAAATTTCCACAGATACAATGCCACTACGAATTTGAAGGTCATTTCACACCGTTTAGTCCCCATAGACTTCCCCTGTAACGTGGAAAAAGTTGTTATAAGGTCACACTTTGGTTTAATTTTTTCATCAAAGTAAGGTTAGGTTTAGGTTTTAAGTTATATTAAGAACAAGATCATAGCGTTAATTAAAAAGAAGTACCTTAGTTATGTAAATAATGTAGTTATGTAGGTAGATTAACTTACATAACAAAAGTCAAGTATGTAACCTACAGTATGTGATGTAAATGTAAATGTAAGTTACGTATACATAAGTCAGCACAAGAGATGTCAGAAGAGACTAAATGGTATGAAGAGATGTGCGAAAAGCAACAAACCTGGCATGGAAACACCGCTCATATGTCATTTGGTAAGACCAGAACACAGATTTTTACCACGTAATAGTGCTCTGGGTGAGTCTGATGATGTATCAAGTAAATCATTTGTCAGATGTCAACAGAAGCAGTTTTAGAAGTTTTCAGGCAGTTAGTGTAGGACACAGCCACTTGGTTGCTAATGATTTGAGCCCTGGCTTAAACCAACAGGGATGATGGAAATTCTCCCTTTTGGCGATGCCACAGCAGAGTGTGGAGTTATCAGGCTTTGCCCCTCTCAAGCCTACAGAGCTGCACCACAGGCCAATGGTCCCTCTACATCTGAGTCCTAGCTATGATCACTTATGATCTAAAGATTTGCACTGGCATTCTACTTCTGCTAAAGACTCAGGGGATGAGGAACTGTGTTTTTTTCCTGCTGCCCTTTTGCAGGGAGCTGCTCCCGTAGGGGTAAATAGGCTTTCCGTGCTTGGTCCACATCCCAGCAAATGTCAGTGCACAGATATGGAAGTCTTCGTCATATCACTGTTATCTGCCCTCACCACTTAACCAGTGCTAACCCCTCAAAAAGGAATTGTTGGACTTTTAATTACTTTTTAGAGAGACAAGATAGAGCCTAATGAAACTTTCAAACATTCTTTTCACCGCTGACATCTCCCCCAGTCTAACATTATCAGTAACACCATCCGTCTGTATGAACATATTAAAACCACATTGTTTAAATGAAAATGAGAAGTGGCAGCTTGGTGGGTAATCTGTTTTAGGTATTGATTCATGCCAAGACTCTTCCACAGTAATAAGGTCATGATTGCTGTGTTTTCTTCTTTGTCTTTTTTTTACCTGTTTATTTAGCACAGAGAAGAATTTTGTTTTTTGTTTTTTTCCTGAAGACATTATTAGATGTGAGATGAGATGGGTTTTGGAAAATGAATTATGAATAGCTGATTAAATCACCTGCCATCAGATGTTTTTTAGGCAGGGCTTAATGGTAAAGCGAAGCATTCAAGGAATTGTATGTTTGACAGAACAAATTAAGTTCAAGTACTGCGTGTCTGGGATGTGATTAAAAAGTAATCACTAGCATGATACATAGGCATGAATTCATACATTTATTAATCAATTGATTTAGAAATGCGAACACATATAGATTAATAAATCAGAAGTCTACTACTTCTAACTGGGATGATTAGCATGCATGCAAATCGCATATGTGTAAGTGCCGCACAATGAAAATGTAATTCCAACTTGATGTCGTACATCCGCTTTCAAACACCCCGTCTCTTTTTGGCTGTGTGTGTCAAGATGAAGGTGTTGGCAGGTTCCTTTTGTGCTTGTAATTGTTGGCTTGCAGCACATTTGGAGAAGGCGCTGTTCTTTGTGCTCTCCATTGGCTCCACGTCACAGACCCATGATAGAGCCGAGCACCCTGAGGGTTTCACATTGAGTATTGTTAACCCCTCAAAAATGATGTGAACACATTGATGTGCGTGCATAAACATAAGCAGTAACATTTCTCTGTGTGCGTGTGCCTGTGTGTAATATCTCTGAGCTGACATGTGCTTTCTATGTTGTGACAGATGCTATGTTACTGGTGGCAGACAGACTGGAGGGACCCTTCAACATCGAAGCAGTCATAGACCCAGTTGACATCAAGATCTCTGAGGCCATCATGACCATGCAGGACAACAGCATGCAAGTGTCAGCCAAGGTACTGTACTCTGAATTATATTTGTTTACCATCGTTCATGGCATACATAAAAAAGGGGGTGCTCAATCTGCAGATTTTAAATCACGAAACCAACCTTGAAGATGACAGCAATCTATATTTAAGGCGCAGAGATCGCCGTATGTAATGTACTCTTACTTCTGTTTACAAACTTCACATCACATCATTGAACCAGCAGATCCCTGGATACGTGAGCAAACCAAGAGACTAATATAGCCAACCACTGTTTATGGCTATGCTAATTGGACAAATGACTTTAAAATTGCTCTTCCGTTAGGTGACGTAAGTAAACCAGCATGAGCTTTATAGCTAGCAGCAAGAGGTTCGAGGTGTTTGTGCCAACAAAAGAATATGTTGAATGCAATATTGTGTTTTAATGGTGCAAATGGAGAAATTCCTAAGCTACTTCAAGTCTGGTTATGGAGCATAATTTTAAGTTTGTATTATTTTCTTTGTGTAAAACAGCAGATAACATAAACAAGATAGCATGAACCAAGAAAAGGAAAGGGGAGAAATCACAGTAATGTAAAAGAGTAAATATTGTGTGTCATAGTGGGTCGTATGAATCTACCTCAGCTTAGTTCTTATCATTGCAATTTTTTATCTATCTGAATGTCATGATGTCGGTGAAAATCAAAGTGTATGATTGAATATAAACACAGTCTCGCGCCTGATGCAGTTAATGTAAGCTGAAGCACTGAGTTTGTGTTCAACTGTCACGGTCCTACCATGGTAACAGCACGCCTGTTTACCCTGGTTACAGACATTTATAGTGTTCATGACAGTGAAAGACAAAAATCTGCACACATAGATAAGAGATAAAAATATACGGCTCCCTACTCTAATCTACAGTAGTAAAATACAACATATGCAATAACGCCGCAGCAGTAATATATATCCAAACGCATCATATGTAAGAGCAGAGCACTGAACATTTTTGTGGCACAATGAGTACTTTTACTTTTTTACTTTAAGAGTATTTGTCGTGCAGTATTGCTACTGTTGCCTCAGTAAAAGATCTGAATACTTCTTCCGACTGTGAATCAAAGCTTTTAGGAGTCTAAACTGAACCAAACCTGGGATGCAGGACACGAACTCTGGTCCTCTCATTTCTCTTCAAAATACAATTGGCAAACCATTAAGTTATATATTACATTGATTGATTTTTTATTTTTTATTTTTTTTTATTTTTAAGAAACAGTTTAACTTCATAAGACAGAGCTAATTTCCACTGTGGCCTCTTAAGAAGTCGACCTGCGATCGGTCTCAAGTTTAAGATTTGAAGCAGCAGATTCTGGATATCACCCCCCACAGGATTGTTTTTCATTGTCTCTCTCCGTCAGAAGGCAGGTTTATCAGTTCAACTTTGTATTCTGATCCTTTGTTGTATTCTATCTCCATGCCAGAGTCACACAGGTCAGTGTGAATGAGATGTCGCCTTTTAATCCATGTCAACGGTTGGACATTTTTCAACTTTACCAATTGTCTGTGCACTTGACGCTCCACACGCTTTTTCTTGGCTGACGGATTGCTCTGAGATTACAATCTCTCCCCGCATTCACATTTTACCTATATGATGTCCTTCCACAATCACCGTGCTTTGCAGAATATGTCAGGCCTCATCACATTGGACCTTCAATCCCACTGCACCAGCCTGTTGAAAATCATTTAGCCTATGAGATGTACAGGATAGTAGAATTGTAATCATGGTGAAGAATTGATAAATATTAGAGGAAAGACAGCCTCTTGTCTTGACAGCCATGTGGCACATTAGAGTGCTCCATCACATACTGAGCCAGGGGCCAGCAGACAGGCTGCAGAGGAATGCTAATGAGCTGTTCCGTTCCGAGGTGTGTTGTTTGGGCCCTGAGAGCCTGTAAAGACCAAGCCATCTGAAAACAATCCATTCTCTCAATGAACCTGGAGTATACATTGATTCATGGAAGGTTTGATTGATGATAGATCTTCACTCCTATTTTTTCGTAAGCAACAAAACTTTAGTTTTTTTATTTTCAGGAAAGTTGAATTAAATTGCTAGGTTTTTTTTTTTATGTGGAAGAAATAATTTCTGTGTATCACTCCTACTAAATATTTCATAAATACTACATTAAATACTTCCATCATTAAATCTGTATTTTATTCTGAGCTACAGTTTTAGTGGTTGCAGTTGTAGGTCAGACAATGACATAAGTGTATTAGACAAAAGAAGAAATGATATTTGCCTCATTAGAAATAAATATCTCCATAGGCTCTCTTGGTATTATCCTTTAAATCACTTTTATAAACCCACCTTTTCATAAAAGTAGTTTGTTGTGTTTTTATGGCTTTTAGTTCATGTTTAAGTCACTGCCAAAGAGGCGTTTGATCGAGAGATCCTGGTCTCATGTATGAACTTTTTGTTCCATTTTGAAGGCACTGTGTCCGATTGTAACAATGGCTTCCAATTGCCTGTGAGTAACAACATATCAAGTGTTAATACGTTTTTTGGCGCCGATATGACACTGTAAATGGAGACTCGGACAGCATTGGTTCCAGGCTGGCCGTAAATGGCTTTCTATCTCAAATCACAAACCTGAATTGCTGCTGCGAGCAAATTGACACAGGCTTGTCAGTGGTGTCGGTAAAACTACAATTTTTTTTGTGATCAAAATGGATGTGTATTCTACAAAGGAACAGACTTACATGCAGCCTTGACTCAGTGCAGAGTTCATGCAGCTTTGAACTGCTGATAACTTGGTTTCTAACTGTTTGGCACTATGATGAGAAGCTCACATCTCATAATAATAAGGGGATATTGTGTTAATGTTGCAAAACCAGGTAATTTCCCCAAGATACTGTGAATGCTAAACATATTTTAGACACCGGCTGGTCTGTATCCTCTTTCAGTTCCCCCTTGTGCTTTTGCCCCTCTCTGTGGTAATTGTATCTCCCTCTGTTGATTTTAGGTTTTTCAAGAGTGTGGCCAACCAAAGCCATCAGGAATAGGGAGGTCAGCGCGCGGCATTTCAGATGTGTTCAGCACTCGTTTCAGACCCTACGCCCCTGAAGAGAGGCCGACCACAGCCGCTGGAACAAGCCTGGAAAGACTGGTAGGTACAAAGGCAAGATGGAGATGCAGTACCGTAAACTGTGACTGGAAAATATAGAAATAAATGAATGAATGTTAAAGGGAAAATGACATGAATCAATGTTTAGAGGCAAATCACTATTAATAATAAATGGAAAACAGAATAACAAGAACATGATCAGAATTATATAAAGTATGCATTTGAATATGTTTGAATATGTGTTTCTAAGGTCCCTAAAGAGAAAACAGGTCAAATAATTTGTGTGAGAAATAAATATATTCCTAAAACTAGGTCACCCTGAGAGCACGGACCTCTGCCAAGGCCAACAGTCCGTTTTCCTCTGATATGCGAATCTGTAAGCCCAGCTGCATGTCTGGTCATATTTTCAAAACTATAAAAATTATGTCAAAATATGTGTGTAGTTTGAGTCAAGTCAAGTCAACTTTCTAGAGCATATTTGAAAAAATCATGAGTCGTCCAAGGGGTTTCACAAACAACAAAAGGAACTAAGGTCAACAGAACAGACAATAAGTAATAATGCAAAAACCCAATTCAAGAATCCCTGTGAAATGAGAGACCATTAAGAAGTAGCAGTTAAAGTCTGATCACTTTGTCACTATTGCACTTAATCTACTTGATTTAAGTATAAGAGAATTTAGTATTAGACACTATCTTGCAATCATCTGCCCCTTGCTTCAGGCCTGCTCCGGAAATTAATGGGTTCTTCCTTGGCCCATGCAACACCCTTTACGCCAAGTTTTATGAAAATTGTGCCAGTAGTTTTTTGTAATCCTGTTAAACAAACAAACTAACCAAACCGAAAATATGACGAAACTTCTAGTTATTGGGCTTTTACTTTGAAGCCTAGATAAAGCTAAAGCAGCAAATTCATGACCTGTTTTTTTTACAGAGGTCTACATTTATCAGAACATGATGAATGTTAGGAGTAGAGTGAGAATAGATCGAGACTGAGAAAAGGAAGTTGAACTCTCGCCTTCTCACCCTGTATTTTAACAGCTCGACTTATTTTCAGAACTGCACAGACAAGTACTGAGAATTTCTGAAATATTATTGGTGGAGGCGTACTGAGCTTAAGACCTAACTTTACCAGGGTTCAAAGGCCAGAAAAAAGTAGAGGCCATCAAAGTTTCCAGGAAAAATCATTGTAAAGCCATATTCATGTGATCCATACAGACCCTGGCGTATTATGTCTTCCACCTCGCTGCTCTTAGAGTATAAAATAATTCAGTTTCTTGCACACTCAGTGCCAGAGGTTGCAGAAAGCAGACATAGACTTTCATAGAGTTTCTACTGCTCTTACAATCAATCCTGAAGAGGCTAAAACAGATTTAGAAATACACCCACCAAACTTCAAGATGATGACAAGTCTGAGACAATAATTAAGGCTATAAAAAGATCCATTGCGCTACCTCATGGCGTTGACACACGATGTGTAGGATGTGCTGTCTGTGTCGGGCTCCAGTGTATAGTTACACAGAGGCCCTCAAGTTCACAAGTTATTAAATGACACCCACAGCTCTGATCTACAAGTAGCCTAAATCTCTGCATCATTTCCCCCTTTTGCTCCAAAATATATGCTGCTGTGATTGATATCACATTGTATATTTATATATACATAGACATTTATGTCGTAATCTAACTGTTGAGAGTACATTGATCCATAATTCCACATCAGGCTGCATTATTGTCATGTGGCTGTCAAAAGGAGGACTGGTAATTAAAGAGTCGAGAGTTAAATTCTAATAATAAAACGAAACCAAATTCATAGATTTTTCCCTTTAACAAGTGTTAGTCCACTGAAAGCCATGATAACAACTACAACATGTTAGGCCAATGTGTTCTTTGGCCAATCAATTTCACATACACTCTTGTGTAATCCTCTGTCAAACTGGGAAATCTATTTTCTAAATACATTATTGTTATTTTTAAATCAAAGGCTAAGCTGACTACCGTCTGCTGTATAAATTGATTGACAGGTGAGACAGATTAAAAACTGTGTGAGTGTTCTTTTTTTATCTTCATTAGCGGTCAGTACTCCTATGTGTTGCTATACTAGGCTCTTTATTGACATGTTTTTTTGTTTGTTTGTTTTTTGGTGTTTGAATTATTCATACTACCAAATACCAAATAAAGCAGATCGCCTCAGCTGGCAGGCACAACATGGCTGCAGTGGCTGCAATAAAATCCCTTGGGGCAACTGCGAGTGTCAAAGTTACATCTACTTAAAGTGCTTGTTTTTGCAACTGACATGCTGAGTTTGTTAGTGTCTGATGATATTATAGAAACAATTCCTACAGAATTTTGTCAAGAATCACTTAAGCAGTTGGCCATGACTTTAGGAAGGTAAAATCTCTTTGTGAGTTTTCAGAGCAAGACTTTTCCTTGAGCAAGACTAATATTTAAAAAGATCTTATTATTTAACAAAAAGTTCTTTCTCCACATAAATCGTTTCTGTAATGTCATAAACAACAATAACAACCTCAGCTGGTCAGTGGCAAAAACAGTTAAACACTAAATACCTCTAGTGGACATACTGTAACTATGACAGTCCGTGTTGCCCCAAAGGATTACATTGCAGTCATTTCAGTTGTGTTATGGCTCACTGTTGAGGCAATCTGCCAGACCAATTACAAAACATTTGGTAAGTATAAAACACATTGAATCACACATCGAAAGATGTAAATTCAAGGCTCAGGTTAAAAAACTTGAATTTCCCTTTAAGTGTACTACAATGGTTGTGTGAAAACGTTAGACAAATCTAACCAAACTCGCTGCCTCATGAAATACACATTCAAAGATGTGAAGGGAAAATATACCAAAAGGCAGCAGCACATTTAGAGAAATTCCACAGGTTTCCTTATCTTTAATAATTCATTTGTACATGCTCTCAGGCCAACCTCTTGTAAAAGAAAAATTGCTCTCAGAAAAGTGAGTTGGGTTTCTCAGGGTGAGACTTCCAACTCACTTGAAATAAGTCGGTGCTGGACACTGAAGCGTCAAGTGACTATGTATATTTAGCCAAGTTTAAATGAAATAACAGCTGACAACTTCAGACTAACTTTCTGTGTCACGCTGCTGTTTGTATGCAGGTCCCTATCTCTGCATTGATCACAGTTGATGGCAGCAGATTTGAAACTGATGTCATAGTAAAATTCAATGTGACTAAAGTGGTTTGAGGTAGTGAATCTCACAGTGAGATGATGCTGGTGGATGGAATATTACAGCAGCACCATTTATCATTTAACATTTTGCTTCACTAACAAAAAGACATTATTTGCCTCTGTTCTCTCTCTCTCTCTCTCTCTCTCTCTCTCTCTCTCTCTCTACATCTCTGTCTCTCTATTTCTCCAATGTCCAATTAAATCCCTTTCTTCTTCATTTCTCTGCTGCTCCCAGAGGGTTGTGTGGAGGACAATGCAACACAGTGTAAGCCTTTCATTCCTCCTCTTTCACGAAGTCATCTGTCTTGTGTTGTTTTAATCAACCTGCCCATATAGCTCCACTTCCCTACATTATTCAAAGTTCTTATTGATTGCTTGTTTGTGACATGTCTGTTTATTTACTTTGGTGGGATTATTTGGATTTTGTTTTTCTCATCTGAAACTGAACTCGGCTCCTGAGTTCGATATTTAAAACAGTCTCTCTTCTTTTTTGTCGAGAATAATTTAAACGGACGGTTCAGTGGTTCGAGCTGTTATTGCCTTACATAAAGAAGGTTGTGAGTTTGAATCAACTCTTGGTTGAATTTAGTATTTTCCCTTTGGGTTTCTTTCAGGTTTCTGTAACCATTCAAAGACTTGAAGCACACATTAATTAGAGACTTAGGTGTGAATAACAAAGGATAGAATGTTGACCCTGTTACGACAATGACAGGTTAGGGTTAGTGCTTAGTTTAACCAAGTGCATGTTGGGATAAACTTTGGCCTTGGGTTGAGACTGAAGAATATGCTCTCTTGTTTTTTTTCTCGATGTTGTGCATTAATGTCTTAGATTCTTTGAATATAACTGATTACAATCCAATAGGAATATCGGAAAGATTTTGTTGCCAAGTTGTTGTTTGTGCTCATTTTAATCATGTTTTTAATAGTTTTTAATGCTCTTGAATATATCTGGAAATGCAGTATACTCTTTATCAGTGCCAATGAGAAAATTCTTCGAAAGCAGTATGGCAGTTTCTTGACTAATCCCATGAATTCTTTGATTAATTTCAAGGGATTTATCATACTCTTTCACCTGATAATGATGGTCAATTATAAACAGTGAAGGGTTGACTAATGAAGACAGGACCAAACCTTAGGGTAAGAGTCGTCATTGCCTCTGAGAGGCTGTTCACAAATGATCTTCAGTCTCATTGGGCTAAACCCAATCTGAGCTGGAGAAACTGTTTGACTGCAGGAATAGCAGGATTCTTTCCTGTTCTAAATACCTTACATTCTGTTAATTTAACAGGGTTCGTCGTAGAAACATGATTGTTTAAACACATTGGAAATCCAATAAGAACAGGGATGCCCTATACGTTGATAGCGATCCACCGGTAGATCACAATGGTAGTGCAAGGAGATCACGTGACATTCCAATTTTTTTTTTAGATTGAGTGGCAGGAGAATGAATCAATCAATCAATCTCCGAAAGGCCAAGTCGAATCTGATTGACGCACAGGACGGCCAGTCTGAGATCTCTTCTTGTACATGTCACACATCATGCGTCACAGGTCACCATGCACGCGAAAACGTGCTAGCTAATAATTCAAAACATAAGCGGGCTAAGTGACCTTGTTAGTGGCTCCTATTGATATCAACAAAAGAAGGGATATAAAAAAAATGAGTGGGGCAGCTGGACCATTCCATACAGAATGGGTGGAGGACTTTTTATTTCAATGTCTTTTTCGAAGTGCATTTGTCTGATTTGTCAAACTACCATCACTATTCCGAAGAAGGGAAATGTTGAGAGGCACTTTCGAACTGTTCATAAAAAGTACAACACTGACTTCCCTCCGAAAAGCGAGCTGAGAGAGAGAGAGGTGAGGGAAATAAAATCACAGTTAATCGGACAACAGTCGTTTTTCACACAGCGGAATTCACAAGCAAGGGCCGACACCGAAGCATCGTTACTGGTGAGTCACTGTCATTAAGCAAAAGAAATCCTTCCAAGATGGAGAGATGATAAAAGAGGCCTTCGTTGAAGCAGCTGACTCCTTGTTTCAGGATTTTAAAAACAAACTACAAATATTATCATCAATCAAAGCCCTTCAGCTATAAAGAAGTACAGTTACACAGCGCTGTGAAGTAATGGCCGAGGATTTGACACAGCAGCTTCGGAGAGACACTGCAGACTGCGATACAGCTCATTTGTGCATTTTTAT
Source organism: Diplodus sargus (assembly GCA_903131615.1). Lineage (NCBI taxonomy): Eukaryota > Metazoa > Chordata > Actinopteri > Spariformes > Sparidae > Diplodus > Diplodus sargus. Next base: position 3,726,396 of record CAEMYA010000013.1, read on the forward strand.
TCGGATGGTGTTTACAGATATGACTGAAAAAGAGGAGCTATTAACATCACTGCCCATGAAAGAACGCATGTGGGGAGAGTTCATTTTTCGGTCATTCAAAAACTTTATCGAGAAAACCCAGCTCCCGGTGTGTAAATTGTGTGCAATATAGATGGCTTTTATTTGTTACATACACAACTACACACGTACAACTTGGTATAGCAGCATGCTCCCACTACAGCTGTCTGATTCTGCAGTCTACAAACCTTGGACACAGGTTTGTCCTCCTTAAAGTCTGTTTGTCCTTCAAACCTGTGTCCTTTGCTCAATTCACACCCACAATCTGCATGTAATTAGCGCCTTATTGGCCAAAGGAGCAGCTAATAACATGATTAGTGACGGAGACCAGCCTCCACACATGCTTTGTGAGTGAAGGAGAGGTCAAAAGTTGCAGTTCAGTGGCATGATTTGTCTGAGATGATCTAGTTTGATTGACAACATCGAATGGCTTCAGGGATGGCAGCGAGGAGCAAAAGGGTCTCGTAACAATTAAAGAATGATTTCCATTGAGGTTCATGAATGGCCGTAAAACTGTCAGTCATAATTACCCCTCATATATTTAGTCAAGAGTATTTTTGTTCTTTTAAAAAAAAGACATCTGTGTAACATTTCAGTCTTGGTCTGTTTTTGGGTGATTTATGTTTATGCCTCTAACATCGCAGTCTCTCATCTGCATCTCAGATCAGAACTGAAATAAATACAAGCACTTCGACGCTGTCTAATCCTCTTCCTTCTCCAGCTCGCAGCTGAAATGTTATAAAGATGAAAGTGGTCTGTTTTGATATAGTCTAGTAGCTGATTTATGCAAGATATTTGTTTGTTTCATGTTGACAAAACTTACTGTAAATCAGATGGTGGCACTGGTTTAAACTTTAAAGCTTTTGCGGCACCTACAAAACAACCTTTTCTTGTTTCTTAAGTGCTATTTCTTTATCGTCATCTTGCTTTGTCTGTGATTCTTAATTTAAGTGAGACTACCGGCCTATTCTCCCATACAACAGAATCCTAATTTGATTTGTGATGCTGTATAATGTATATTAATGGTATGGCCATACAGGGTTTACAATGAAATCTATCTTTGTGTGATGCTGATTCATCACTGGGACTGAATGACCTTCTCCCTCTAATTCAAAGGAAACCTTCTCTTAGAGTCAGAGAGTGGTTGACCATTTTTTTTCATGTAGGGGATTGTTTTCTTGCCCACTGACTTGTTTGAATAATCAAAATAAAATAGCTGGCAGCCAACAGATGGCATGATTAATGCCAGCTACACACCCTCTGCTAAATCTGTTAATATAAAATTACTGAAAAAGAAACAGGCTGTGGCATTTACAGTATGGTGTCTGATTATATTCAATTTTTAGCCATACCAGCCGCATTGCATTGCCAATCTGTTAGTGCACCACCTTGGTCCAGCCATGAAACTTTGTTCAGACATTTGACAAAGCCAAATGTCTTTATTGATCCCACCACATGATTATCACCACAAAGTTGACATTTGTGGTTTTAATGAGATGTCTAGATGCCTGGATGATCCACTTTTCTATTAATCTTGAGCAGTCATCAGCCAAATACCTGCAAAACTTTGGCTTAAGTTCTAACAAACATTCTCATGCTAACATGGTAAGCTAAGATGCCTAACAGCCCAAAGTGCTTCTTTGCCAAAGTTAGTGTAGACAAAAGACGAAGTGTTACACACTTAACTGCAGTTAGTGACGACAAGTTGACAAGTTGACTTCTGATTTGGGTTGTAATGGCAAACAAACTAAAGTCTCTCTGTTATTCCTGATACTCTTAAGTAATTGTTTGAACGACTTCATACTTTCGATGATGTCTTTCCTGGCAGACTCTCTTATATTGTGTTTTCCATTAATTGGTATTTGACAATGTTGTGTCAATCGTTTGTCATTTATCAAATAAGATGTAGAATTTCAATTTCAAGTATTCTATAAAAGTTTGCAATTCCAGTATCATGACAACAGTTAGTACACCCTCGAAGTTTTGTTAGTGTGGCTGTTGACTCTAACCCTTGTTCTACTAAGAAATAATCACTTAAAAAACACTTGAAAAATGAAATGCAAATGATGAAAACATTTACTTCCTTATACATATTACCATCAAAATAAGATGCTCTGTCCAGAAGATGAAATGTTACTTGATTGGAAGTAACCAAACTCTTCCTTCTGTTCATCAGAGAATGAAAATGAAAACATGTAATATGATACTGGAGCCTAACCCAACCACGTGTTCCACATTCACGTATTTATATTCTGAGAGCGTTGAGAAGAAGTCCATACCTGGTTGTGCAACAACATTTATATTCCACAGTCATTTGCAAATGATAAGCAGATGTCTGATGACACATTTCTGACTGAAATGACTTTGTTCTTCGTCAGCTTAAACTAACACTGCTGACAGGACATTAGTGTCAATTTATCCTTTACACAAAGAAAAAATGTGATGGATTTCCTTAGGGGATTCCATTATTGATTTATTTGACTGGTTTCTAAATATTTTGAGCCTCTCTAATGGGTTGTTTGTTGTTGAACACTGTTGAAATGGGGATGCAGTTGGAAGGAAAGTAAATCAGTCATTAGCAGTGGCCAGGCCTCTCTCCACGCTCCATTAGACTCTTCAGCACAGTGCCAGGGCCAGGAAACGATCTGGCACCAACTGTTTTTCTCAAGAAATAAAAACTGTTAAATTAATGATCTGTGTTTTAGTTCTTCAATCAATCACAGTTATTTTCGGTGTTGAAAGGCATCACATATCTTCATTTTAAGTTCAAGTATTTAGTTTGATTTTCTTAGTGTAGCCACAGTATAGCGAGAGGACGAAGGGGGTTTTATGGAGATTTAAGAGAACACGCTGTGAATTTGAATCCATGGAAAGAAACCCAGAGCTGAACATTCTTCAGCGTCTGAATGGGAGAAGAAAACACTATTCCCAAGTGAAAGTTTATTCCTGCCAGAGTAATCAGTCACTGGGAAATCACTCCACCGAGTGCAACGGTAGACACAACTGCCAATTATGAGCGATTGGCAACATGGCCAAATTGGTGAAATTCATGAATCATGCCATAAAATGGATTTGGTTACAGCTCTAATTAAATTCTGGCATGTGTTTTTCTATTTGATAGCCACGATTTCTGTGCAGATCAGCAGGCACAGAGAAAGAACAAGCATTAAGACAAGTTAATCGCACTGGAATGCTAATTTAGTACTGGGCATGCTGAGCTAATGTTTAAGCAGCAGCTCCAGTCCTGGAGTGTGTGAGCGCTATTAAGGTTTCAGTATTACATTGTGCTGACAACGATCTGTGTATTCTTTGTGGAGTTGGAACTTTATTTTTAAATAAAATGATTATGGCCTTTGGACAATTTAAGAGTACAGGCTAAACCTGAGAACTTGATATTAAAATCTATGATTAAGGTTATGAATTGTGCTCCAGTATGTAACCCTAGACATTAAACTATAACAATGAATCCCAAATCAATCAATTGTTGGCCTTTGCTCTGTATATTGTATGTGTCTGCACACTGCAACCATACTATGACTGTTATTATTGTAGAACAAGACAATAGTTTCAGACATCGACATGAATATGCAAGGGATTGCTTGAGATAGCAGCCAAGTTACCAGAATATAATCGTTGGCAGTTAAAGTTTCTGCAAACAGCTGATATGTTCAGAGTTGTACGTGACATAATGACCACATTGACATTTATACAATACGTGTCATATCACCTTCACCAGTTTTATAAAGTGAGGTTGAGGGGATGATGGATTTACAGGCAAGTTCGCCAAGCCATTGAGTGCAGTTTGAGACTGTGTTTCAATGTTTTTAAGTTTGAGACAACTGGATATTCTTAAGGAGACACTGGGACAATTTCCATCCATGTTGGTGTGATAAATAACTATGGCTGGGTATCGAACTTCAATCCTGGCTGAACTGCCTTGATGTCGAGTATCAAAGAATGCTTTATCGTTCGATACCAAATTTCAATACCATAGGAGTCAGGAAAAAGGCTCCTGCACACTGTCCACTTCACTTGTAATCAACTTTATTGGCAACAACATTTTGGTACTTAGACCTTCATCTGGCTGTATTACAAGGAAATGGGGGAGTCTTTTTCCTGATTTTGTCGGCCTTCGTTCTTCTACTGCGCACCTGTCGACCTTAAGGTGTACAAATGTTGCGCTCTGTAAATACTTTAGGAGTAATCTCAACAGTCAGTGAGCCAATAAGCCTGCAACATGCTTGTTGTGCTAAGATCTAACAGTGCTGTTGATTGGTTTCTGGGTTGGGGGGATAGGGCTCACTATGTGTATCTGTCATCTTTTGTTTCAACAGATTTTATGACATTGGTATAGATAAAAGTATCATTCAGGAACTAGTATTGAAATAAAGGAATCTGTAACTGTATTGGTATTGAAAATCCCTTCATGATACTCAGACCTTCAGGCCCAACAGTTATTTTTGAAGAGAAGTCGGCACTCTTGTCTTGTTTGTGGTGACAAAGACATATACTGCAATCCAAAACATGCAACCAACAAAGTGTTTTTGTGCCTAAAATAGAATACTGAACATAAAGGAACCTAAAGTCTCAATGCACCTGTGGTTTGCAGAAACATACTGGACCAATCCCTCTGCTGGCGATTGGGTTGGTGATTAATATATTTCCCCAACAGCAATGTCACATGATGAAGTGTCTGTATCTAGTGGTTTTTGGTTGCTAAAGACAGGAAGAAAAACCCACTGTTAAAGCTTTGGCAATGCAATGTTCCAATAAAGAAATTAAATTAAATTAAAAGTTAAAATGGAGAGCCTATAATCATTTTAACATTTTCCTAGGCTATTTGAATCTTCCTTTGATGTCTGTTAATGGGGAGTTTAAAATAAAAGGATGGTGCTCTGTCAGGATTCACCTCCATGGCTTAATAGAAGGTGATGAATCCGTCTGTCATGAGGTGATTCTGTCTGTCAAAAGAGATGGAAAACTGACAAAGACTGATGAGTAATCAGCCGTGCTCACTCAACAGAGACCTGTCTCTGAAAATGAATCAGGATTAATGTACGTGGACAGACACAACAGATCAATGTGGCCACCTTCTAACACCTCAGTGTTTAAAGGCAGCTCCATCACTTTATCATTATACCCATGACTCTCTCTGCTTTACTTACTAGCAGTTTATTTGAACTAGTTTGCCCTCTTTGATATCTTTTACTGACCTTTATCTATACTCCATGCTTCGCTAAGTTAACAGTGCACACATCCACTGATGCATCACATACAATTAGTTAATTTTGTGAATGGATGCTCTGGTCTCTCACAAAAACACAAAGTAAAAATGTAGCTCTGAAGGAGAACGAAACACATATTCAGTGTGCCTGTCTCTGCTCAAAAGAAAAAAGAGGGCCAGACACCTATTGTAGTGGACAGCTGCTTACGAGATGTGCACAGTGTGGTTCGTGCTACAGAGAGATGTGCTGGTAAATGGTGAAAATATGGTGATGTTCTGTTGTGTGGTAGTTTCCAGTTCCTCTGCCTGATTTTCCTTTTGCTGCTCATTCGTCTGGGAACTGGGAGTCTTTTACACATCTGACACTATGAGAGTGCTGTGTGACTCTGTACTGACAAAATCGACAGTGTTTGATAACTTTTGGCTGAGATGGCACAAAGACTTCCTATCAGATTTCCAGTATTTAAAGAGCGTCGATGACAGTCTGTCCCACGTTGACATGTCAAACATGTGGACTCATATTTCAAAAAACATGGCTGAGATAACAAAGCCTGAGTTGTGAAGTATGCATCTTCCTTGCAACACTGTTTACCATAATCATCTCTGTGTGGACACAATGCAAAAATATAACGGATTATTAGCAGGTTGCAGCAGCTTGCACTTGGAGTTAAAAGTAGAGGACAGTACTGATTTTGTGTTTCCACATAACTTTAATGATGAACTGTAAACCTGGCAACCAAGGGGAGAGGTGCTGGAGACATGCCAGAATAGGATTTCTCCTTGGCCACCATTGAACATCAATTCATTACATTGCACATCTTTGCTGTGTGTGTGTGTGTGTGTGTGTGTGTGTGTGTGTGTGTGTGTGTGTATATATATGTGTGTATATATATATATATATATATACATATATACATATATGTGTGTGTGTGTGTGTGTGTGTGTGTGTGTGTGTGTGTGTGTACTTTATGCAGGAAATATGTAAACACCAACAGTGTGCATCGTGATGCTCTACACAGACTGTAGCATTTCCAGTAGCTGGGTTGGAGTCTGTCTGATTAATTAACCAATCACTAGACTCTGTCATGTAGCAGTGAGTGAAAGTTTCCTTGTTAAATCACCAGCAGACAGGATGTAATCATCTCAGTTGCCATTATTCATAGCTTGTGCCCTCACAGAAAACCTGCACCTGCAAACTACATCCATGTGGTAAACAAGGAGACATCCTCTGTCATGGCCAGTCCTCACTAGCTCCAGCCCAGTTGCCAGGATATAATGTAAGCACTTAATGTTTCTGCAAACCACGAATATGGCCCAGGGTGACATTTGTATCACATTCACATCATATGCTTATTAGCCACCTGTCACGTCAGGAGGTGGATGGGATGGTGGTGTACAAGTCAACAAGGCTTCCAAATGGCCTACCACAGTACGAATCAGACTGCTGGATATTTTTAAGCACACCTGGGGACATTTCCAGACGTTCTTGTAGAGACCAAAACAGGCTTTTTTCACCGCAAGTCCAACCATAACCGTTAATTTGTGAACCTAGTGAGCAAAATACGTATTTTAAGCCAAAATCATGATCTATTCCTTACTCTAATCAAGTGTTTTTTGCGCGGGACAAGAGAAGTAGAAAATCCAACCTAAACAAGCTTAAAACTTGCAGCATAAGAACCATTCAGTTTTTGCAGAAACATATTCAGCGTTTAACTTTTATTCCCGGGTTTTGTTTGCACCTGTCTCTACCAGCTCCTGTAGCACACAGTCTGGGCACCACTATATCTTCAGTTGCAGTTCAAATTAGAGTATTTTCCCATCTCAAGCTAAATTTGGGGCCCAAACTGGTCCACAAAGCCTGGCTGCTGTATCCCCTGAGCAGCTTGTCAGTCGACGCTGCCAGAAAGCCACAGCATGTACTGGAATCTGCCTCAGCTCCTGCCTTACTGCTCATCACCAGGCTGTTTAGCCCACCACTGTTTCCCGTTGACATGGTGTGGTTTGCATATATGCCTGAAGGTAGAAGGTGTTTACCTTGCTTTAGCATAGCAGAGCCTTGTGAGCTAAACTCATCTATGTGGGTAGGCAGTCAAGCTGAAATAAACCACAGTGTGTCCAAGGAAATCCTATTTAGTGCATTATTCAAAGCGCTGAATCACAAAATGCAGGGGCCATTGTGTCTGAAGTAAGCTAACCCCACTGCTATGAGCACAACAAGGAACTGACCATTTGGTGCTGCTTCCCTTTGGAGATTTTCCTACTTTTTTAAAATACATCTTAGCCACGCTTATATAATTCAAATCCCCCAGTGCAGAGAGACTCGTTCAATCCACAACACCATGAAGTGCTTCCTGTTGGTGTCCATGTGACCTAGAAACTGGAGGACTTAGAGCTTTTCTGCAGTCAATCCTCAAGGTTAGATAACTCTCATCTTTGGATGAGATCGGTTAATAAAATTGTCCTCTCCAGCAGTGCAACAGTATCTGCTCCATTTATGTGATATTTCTGCTTTGGTTCATAAGGTTTGTATCAAGGTGACTTGAAGCTTAATTTGCTGAATGTGGTGATTGTGCTCCACTACTGGCACTGGACTTCTATTGTTTCACTTTTTCTAAGTAGTGGCAAAGGATTTTTTTCTCTGTGTGGTGTCATTGTGTGATGAAGAAAGTAAAGAAGAATCTAGGAAGAATCAAGGAACAAATTGCGCTCAATTCATGCCTATAACTAGCCTAAGGTCAATCAATACTGATGCCAACCCCACCGTAAATTATTCATTCATTCCATCCCTGTTTATCCGTGTTGTACTGATCAAGGGGTGTGAGTCTGTTGCAGTATTCACTGGACATTTTGCCGGTCAATTGATGGCCTTACACCTAGGCACATTAGCATATTCTTCATTTAATGTCTTCTGAAAGAAAGAACAATCTAATTAACACCAACATGCAGGGGATTTAAACTCATTTATTCCATGAATTATAAAAGTGTGGAACAGAATATTTTTATGATATCCGGTTTGGGTTTTAATATTGATGCATAACGTTGGATATATTCCAGTGTCGTATCCTGGGCACCGCAGAATCATTAAACAGATTTATTCCTTTTTCATCGTAAATCCAGATGTTAATGCATGCATTAATTTTGTCAAATCTAACTTTCATTTTATAAAGTTGCTTTAGTAACTTTACCTCTCAGAGAAGCATCTGTTTATAGAGACTTTTTTTTCCCCAAACGGTATGTTTACCCTTGGGATGGGACACAAAACCAGCTGTGTATGAAACTTCCATCTGTGCTTACATTAGTCAGGTCATGGTTTGTTTAGCATGAATGTGCTGTACTAAAACTCCTCAGTAGTCTTGGCATTTTAAGTCCAATGTTGCTGCTTCATCGCAACAGTCCAATGGGAGAGTAAACATAGTGTGTCAAAGACAAAAAGTATATATTATTTAGGTTTAGCTATGTAGATGTAATTAAGCCTAACATTGTTTATTTATCTTTCTGAAGATTCGCAGATGCCTCACACATTACACACTCTCGCTGCAGTTTGGGCATGTACATATACAAACGGTTTATTATATTAGTTTTTTTGTGTCTCTGTGTATTCATGGCCGTTCTGTTCAATTGAAGAGGAGATGGATGAAATTAACTTTTTGCCTCAACAGAGGGACCACCCTAAAACAAGTTTAGGACACAGGCCTTTAATTTAGTGTGTGTGTACTTTAGGTGTCGTCAAAAGAGGAAGGAATGCTGAGGTGCTCGAAGCGATGGTTTCGTTTGCCTGTAGCTCGTCCAGGGACATAATCGAGCTGCTATCGCATTGTTGACCCCTCCGTTATCCATCTTTGATTTTCTGCCTGAATAATAAATTATTTACAGATTTGGAGTCCCTCGGCAGCTATTACGTCCAACGACTTGCAAAGGGCAGCAGATGCTTACATGGGCACAGGTGCAGCTCTATTTTTCCAAACATTCTGAACTGCTTTTAGTTTTTACATCATGAGGTCTTAATAGGTCAAGTTCAGATTCACCTTGAAATAACATTGCTCATTCTTGAGCAAGAGCAAAAATACCATGGAACATAGAAGCTGATCTCAATAACTTCAATGTCTATTGTCCACCTACTAGCAGAAATGATATGGACAAAAAACAGTAACTTTAGGGAGGACCTTTCTTGTTTTTGTAGCCATCCTAGATTCTCCCACACACTTGGAAGGGCAGGGTGAGTGGAGGGGTATTCAGCTGGTTGCAGCCTATAACCACACCGCTAGGTGTAAGGCAAATCTGACACACTGGTCCTTCATAGGGGAACTGTGTAGTTTTAGAGAAGAAATCAGAGCTCAGAATTTTTATATTTACAATATTAATGAGATATAAATACAAACTCAGAAGTATATTTTTTTTCGATAACTGATGAAACAATCTGCTCTCAGAGGACAATAAGGTCCCTAGAACAGTGTTTGAAAACTAGAAAGTTGTCAGGGTCTGCCAAATAGAAACTAAGTCAAACAGTATAAAATTGCATTGTCCTTTAAGATCAGTTTGTTTAATCAGTTTATTCAGTCATGGATAGTTGTTGTTATTTAGTTTGTTAAGGCATAAAAAATTCAATCAGGAATCGATAACCGTTACGAGTTTACAGAAATAGTGTGTTGCAAGTGTTATTTTTTGCAGTACAAAAGTCTGTTATCTTCATTTTTAGGCACTGGGATGAAAATTAAATTTTCCTCTTCAATATCCTAAATTTTAATACTATCGTAAAAGGTCATCTTCCATGATATTAACATTCATTTGTGGTGTTTCACAGTGTATTTGGCACTCTAATTGAAGAGCAGAGAAGAGCAAAGGTGAAAAGGACCACTTCAAATGTGAAAGCCTCTCAGTAGTTCATAGGTGTTGTGTACACATTTAATCATCAATATTAGTGTGCAACTGAAGCGTCGCTGCTGAGCTCAATATCGGGTTAGAAAAAGTCTGTTCAGCCAGAGCAGGACAGAGAACCAGAGCTCCACCAAGCAGGGGCTTGTGCTCTTGTTGGTTTAACTTGGTGGGAGCAGGAGCTGTTACACATTGCTGTTTTCATGTCACTCCGGTCACAATTTAGAAGGCTCAATGTTTAGAATGTGTTTGTCTACTTTAACCTGATTACAGCTGAAAGCAAATGACCTTTTAACAAACTGCATAAGACACTGGCTGGCACAACAATGCAAATTTGAAATGAACTGTCCTGTGTCCTTAATTTAGTTTTCACTGCTTTGTAGAAATCAGCAAGAAATAAAGACTATTCTCAATAATAAGATATTATAAGTGCACATTTTCTGGGTGCATCCATGTGGGCTCATTTCGTAATTCAAACGTATCATTTGTATTTACATGTTTTTAAAACCAGCCAGCTAGAATGAGTTTGATGATTTGAATCATTGTTTTTCATTACTTTTTTCCATTACATGCTCACACTGAAGCTGCATGTCTGAAGATCGGTGTCTAAACTGTAAGATCCTATGAATTGTACGATATAATGATATATAACTGAATCGCACATACTGCAGGGAGTGCTAATAAACTAACAGAGACACACACACACAGACACACTGGGTGGTAAAAATCATGAAGGTTATTGGGTAAAACAGTTGTCATGGTTGACAGGTTGTGAATTGCATACCAACTACACCTATTGCCTGTGGTTGGAATAAACAGATGTGTGGGACTTATTACGGGTACAGAACCTCGGCTAATTATGTAATTAGCTGTAGACATAATCAGGAAAAAGGGCCAGATATTGCATTAACCAGTTCACCTGTTGTGACAGCTAAAGCAGAAATAAAATGGGACTTTTGCTGTGCAAACGACAACTGCTTAAACAGCCCCTGAACCATATTTATACATTTAGTGAAGGCACATTTGCACCTAAATCATTGGGTCTGCCTCAGACATACCACCTATAACATCACTTTAAATGTAAAAGTTGAGGTCAGCTGAAAGAGATCTTTTTTCACCTGTTAGAAAAACTTGCCTCCCTATATTAATTTATACTGACCAAGACTTCAATGTCCCCATCCCCTTCGTCTCTGAAATGCAAAGCATAGTTAATATTCATAACGTAATGGCAAGAGAGATTTGGGCTAGAGAACTTTTAGACATCTCCCTGTGAAAGCTACCTTGCTGCTACCGTATGCTTGTCACAGCCAAAAGTTGGTAAAAGGAAATACACATTCCTAACTCAAGAAGAAGTAAAGACGCTTGTGGCTGAAATGAAAACAGATTCTGATAAAAGTAGAAGTACTGATTCAACTTTTTATTCAAAAGTGAAAATATACAGGCTCTGAGTCAAAAAATATCCCTCTGAAGACATTTCTGACGTCCATTTCTGTGCAAAGTTAACTGGACCTCACGTCCTATTAAAATCATCTAAAGAAGGTTAAACTTTAAGGTAGAATCAGCAGGATTTTAACTGAGCTGTGTGGAAACACACCAACAAAAATAATTGATTATTTAGCCTCACTCCCAGGACATATGACATAGGACAAATACCAACATTTTGGGTTGCTTAAGCATCCTGAGCAGCAATAAACTGACAAAATAAGAATATGCAGGCAGAAGGCTGCAGGGTCCCTGCACAATTGCACCACACTACTGTTCTGAAAATGTAAAGAGCGGAAAGTATGGATATTTTTGTTGAAATGTCAAAGTAAAAAGTTCTCAGAAAAATGAATACTCAAGTAAAGTACGGATACCTGAAAAGTATACTGAAGTACAGCCACCTCTGGTCATAGCATGACCCAGTTATAAAATGTTGCCTCTGAGCGCTCCAGTTAGCACCAGAGCATCTTCCTCATCATCTCTGATAATAATAGTGATTTCACAGTTAGAAACATCATATCCCAAAACTCACATGTCTTCTTAGATACAAACATCAATAGTCCTTGGTGAAAATTTAGCCCTCAATTTCAAACTAATGTTGGGTAAAAAAAAAAACAGTCAGGATGCTTTTGAACCCACACAGGATGCAGGGATGGGAACATGTTCTACTGGCAGTATCTCTCAGTCAGAAAATAATCCAATGACCTACTCTTCCTTCACAACTAATTGTTACATTCAATTTACCATGCCCTATTTATTGCCCTAATTATCCAGCTAAACACATTTTTAATGAGGCATAATAAATATACTGTATGCGGGTAGTGTCAGCACCAATGATTTTAAATTGCATACACCCACTGGCTTTAAGTCAGTTGCAAATTATTCTTAACTCTTAAGATTTTCATGATTTAGTCAAGCGGTTCAAAAGCTCAGATAGTCTGCTTCATAGAGTTCTGTTAAACTGTTGTTTGATCAGATTAACAGCGGCCGAGAAGTTAATGACAAAGTCTTTCTTCTAGCTGAGCCAGCCACCTCAAACCAGTGAGAGGAGCGCAGATAAAACTCCATTAAATAAAGTGAAGTGATCAAAGCTGTAAGGACTCTGTGAGAACGCTGTGTCCAAAAAACGATCTTAAACCTAAAATTATATTTAGAAGCTGGTTGAGAAAACATGAGTATTTAAATGCATGAACTAAGGGTGCTCCGACTGACTACTACGGAGCGCTCTTCTCATGCTGTGTCAGCGCTAGTTACAACCATTGGCTGGCTATTCAGCGCAATACCTAACGCTATAAAGAATTGCGTTGAGCCACCGTAACCCCTCAGTCACAAACTACTGGCTGGCAGGACCTCGCAAATATGTTGCGATGGTTAAACCAAGAGGGCACTGAAAGTATGTACTGAAATCAGCAGGTAGAGAGCTATTTTTGTTTATAATTAAAGACATTTTTACATTGTTATTCCCTAATTCTGCTACTAAATTATTTTCAGTTTACAAATAACTTTACATTTAGGTTTGAACCAATTTCTTTGAATCTATCAAAATGAAATAAATATAAATGTATTATTACTATGCTATGAATAACTAATAGCTATACATCACAATAAAGTAAAGAAATGTCCTTTTGATCGGTGATCATGATTGTATCTGCCGATTCTGCTTCCAGCAATCCGTGATTGGTGATAGGCCCCAAAAATCCTCAGCCCCTTAGTATGAACATTCTTCTACAATCTCTATTCAGTTTAATTCTATCGTTAGTATTTAAATCATGTTTTCTGCTTCTGAATCAACCCGAGCCTGAACAGACCCTGAAATCATCTTGCAAGGCCTTTGCGGCTGTTCCTCTGTCTAGACTCAGATCGGCGCTGAGCTTTGTTTATCAAGGCTCTCAGACTGTGGAGGGAAGGTAGCGTGGTGTCCCAGTATCCTGTTTCATCATCAGAAGTGCATCTTTTTTTATTGAACCCTTTTGTAAATGCGACTTCAATTTCACTGCTATGCCATCCGCTGCCCTTTTTGTATATTTTGAATGTTCTTTCTTCCATGAAGTGGTTGCTGTATGAGTCATCTGACAGGACTGACAGTGATTAACACTTTCTTTTCAAACACAGTGAGTCACAGAGGATCACATTGTTTTTTCTGAAATGTAATAAGAGAGTGTGTAAATTAAGTTAATGTGTGTTCTTGGGCCGAGAATCACTAAAAAACAGAGGCGTAGATGAATCACAGTGTTTGACTCGGGGCTGTACTCTGTACACAACTTTTTTCATCGTGACAACCAGACAGTTTGAGGACAGGCAGAGAGTACATACCTATAACGTACTTGCCATATGGTAAGCAAAAAATCTGCTTCAAATAAGTGAGTCAGTTCTTTCTGGATTGTTGTAACTCACTCTATCTTTAACAAGGTTGGAACACTGCTCTCTGGAGTCAACTGTATGACTGTTAATTGAAAATGAAGCAGGTGGACCTCGCCAGTGGAAGGGCTAATTAAAGTCACTGCGCCTACATTAACATGCATTGCTGGAGGGCCTCTACATGCTCTGATAGATCAAAAACCACTTGACTCCACTTCCAAGATTGAATACAGTCTTTAGGCAGTAAACAAAAGGAAAGCAATTTAAAATGCTAAAACTACACTTTTTTTGTATTCTGGCAACTGAAACTGCAGGTTTTGAGGCTATTTTATTTTCTCACAAGGTCCCGTTTGGTGTCATAGCCCATACTTGGGATGCACACAGCTGGTTCTGAATGAGTGGTGTTTCAGCTGAACTTAGAACATTTTAATTTAAGCATACATTGTTATGTTTTTTTTTCATATGTATTGTAAACGTATCTATCTTCTTTACTTTAACATATGGCAGCAGCATATAACACCAAATATAATTCAACATATAGGCATGTTTCATATATGTACATACACAACTATTACAATAGGTATGTCATATATTTTATAAACATTCATCTCCATTTAACCAAGGATGTATGTTAATTATAATCTTATATTGCCTTAAAAGTAACCTATATGGCATAATCACTGGTGATATAGGGGCATTTATATCATATATTACATTTGCATATGGGTGAGTCAGCCCAAATGCTGAAATCAGAATTTCCAGTGTGAGTTTCTTCAGAGGATCTTCATACAACTCTAAGCTGCCATATGCACATCGGAAGAGTTAGGGATCACTGCTACTATCCCTCTTCTCCATGCTGTCTGTGAAAAGATGCCTTTGTAAAGCAACTACACATACAGTCAGTGTGAAAAGGAGAACTGTTTACAGTGACTGAAAGCTCTGGATGCCCATATGGCTGTGAGTGTAGTTCTTGGTTAGACTTGAAAGGTGTTTGGGGTTACAGGAACCATTGCCTGCTGGCTAATCATAATAAAAAAATAAATACAATTCTTGAGTTAGCTTAAAAGAGGAATCACCTCGTCTTTGTCATGGGCTATGTAGATTATATCCTCATGTTTCATGATTTACTTTCCACTTCCTGTCATTGTCTGCTTTCCTGCCCTTTTTCCTGCAAATCTGTGTTCTTGTTAATAATTCCTGTGTATGTGTTTCCTGCCATCATGTGTCCTTTGCAGGGCTGTCTTTTTAGGGGCTCCATGCCAGCTATTTGGGGGCCCCTATTTTGTCAAACTACGATGGATAGATACATAACCCTTTTAAGTGACCCACAACGATGCAAAAATTACATTTTAAGAGTAAAACAGGCTAAAGTTGTGAAAATCTCTGTCAAATTAAAGTCAAACATCTTAAGTTGACCCACCCGAGCAAGTTGAACTGATAGAAAATTATATTACAAGGTAAACAATGGGGATCCTCTATATGTCAATAAATGAAACTGATGCAGAGTTCCTCAAAACATTTTTTTATTTTAAATCGTAAAACATTTGTAGACTTAAACATCCTGGTCTGGTGGTGTTGAAGGTGGCCAGGCTGCTTCCAGGTCCATTTCAGAAGAGCTCGTGCAAAGACTATGTGATGCTGAAGGAATATGTTTGTGTATATTTCACAGGGTATTACAAAGTGTACTACTTGTGTCTAACTGGTGATACGGTCTTAACCTATATTCTGTGGGCAGAACTAACGGTCATATATAGTTTAGTTTACTTTAAATTTACTTTAATTTGACAAAGTAATACATCAAAAACATGACTAAACTGTAGGAATGTAGGCAAATTTGTTCAAATTGTATTGTCACAATAAATAATCTAATAAATGTGGTAAAGACAGACTGCAAATAACTCAGTAGAGTTAACAATAATCCACTCAGAGCAACAATCCACGGCCACAATAGTCCATAATAATCCACAATAGGCCTAAGAAGTATTAGTGTTGTTTAGAACACTTCACATTAGAGACCTATAAACTGAGGACACATTAAAATTGATAGCAAGAAACGGCTCTGGTCCTTTGTGTTCCTGATTTGTTCCCAGTGGCTTTATGGTTTGTCCTCCCTTTTTGTATCGCTGTTTAGTTTTCTTGGATTCTCTTTCTTGACTTATTATTGCCAGCTTTTTGTGTCACCTGTCTTTTTGTTTCTCGCATTTTAGATTTTGGGAATCAGTTTTGTTACAACACCCCGATTTTTTCCCTTTTTTGATACACATAACAATCCTGCATTAAACATGTCGGCTAGATGCAAGTGTAATTGTTGTGTTTGGATAACGGGCGTTAAATTCAGGCCCTCAAACCATTTAGACGAATTGACAACACTGCATATGAGCGCGAAATACAAGTTGCAGTGCTGACACAAAGTCTTATCCTCTAAAACTGTATTGTGTTTTGAAGATTTTGGTTCACACAGCTGAAGCTGAGGACACAGCAGCTACCTCTCCTAAACAGTTTCAACAATAACTGAACATTATAACCTTCATGAATTATTGAGGGACTGACTGCATCAATTTGGAGCTAGGCGCACCAAAAACTAGTGACTGTGTATAATCTCAAAATTGGAAACCAAACAGGTATAATGGGCCCAACTGAGAAAAAACTGTATCACTGATCTCAATCACTCGTAGCGGTGAACCTGTCAGTGATATTATCTGTTATTTAGAGGTAAAGCAGTGCAGCAAGGAACTCCGGGCCACCGTTGAGACAGGCAGAAACACCGAGCTGCATCAGGTTCAGCTGCATCTAATCCTGCGGCTACAGCAGCAGCAGATGCGGTGAAAGCAGCAACTATTCTAGCTGGAGTCAGACTCACTGCCCTAGGCGCTCTTGTAAAGACTCATGGTTAGACTTTTGTGTTCACAATTCACCCTCCATACAGTGTGTGTGCTTATGTGTGTATGTTTGCATTTATTTATGAACAAATGCTTGTTTACTGCTGTAGTTGTGCAGTCGCATAGGTTGTGCTGATACTGAACTCTTGACACTGTTTATGTGGACTGTACATCATGTTATACAGACGTGACAAACTGCACTCTGCTGTTATAGGCACAGATTCCCAAATGAATCATACATGCATTTACATATCTTTATATAGGAGCTTTCCTTCTTTCCTTCCTTCATTCTGTCCTTCATGTCTTCGGTTAATCTGAAATATTCCTGTTTCGAGTCACTCAGTCTTCAGAATGGACCATATCAGTGTCACATTACTGTGGTTAAATTTTAAATTTCAAGCAAAATACACAAGCATGGTCTGATCTGATCTATATTTTGTTGTCAGTGCCACAGTGCTGTTGGCCATCATGAATCAGAACCACAGCAGCGTGTTAAACCTAACCAGCTTTGGTGTCCCCATGACAGGATTACCACATCAAATGTGAGGGCAGTCTCCTGCAGTGGCATCCTGTTGGCGCAGGCCCTTTCATGTCCTGTTAAGACCCGAGGCTCCAGTGTATGCACTCTCCTAAATCCCCAGTGTAACTAGGACATGATGAGGGTTGTGTGCGTGCGTGTACATGAGTGCATACGTGTTCACTTGTCCACTTAGAAAATGCGTGTGCTTGTGCTCAGGATTCTTTGTTTGGCTGTCACTGGTGTGCACAAGCACCTTCAATGAGTAACCACAGCCTCCACTTTAACCAGAGGGTCAAGAATGAATAAACAGGATGTTTGTGTGAGTGTTTGTTTTCATGTTTGTCAGAATTATGATTTTGTATTCATACATTGAAGGTATAAATCAGCTGCTGGTGATATATTTTTTATTCCTGAAAAAAATAAATAACAAAGCATCAAAGTGCACCCAGAACAAAGTGTAAAATGACAAAGTGGGAAGAAAAGAATGTTACATCATCTTAGAGAGCTCGCAAGCCATATGCATAAAAAGCACTGCCAGAAAAGGAGGACAATCTAGAATGAGCTGTACAAGTCACTGTAAGTCAGATTTTTTATCCATATATTTTTTTCAATGAGAAAGGAGAACTGCTCCCTGTAACCTCTACAGCCATCACAGTCGCAAAAAATGTGTTCAAGAATACATTTCCCCATTATAAGTTGTCTACAAACCAGCGATACGTTGAAAATGTACGTTCCTAAATGTTGTAACATCGACATCGCAATGTGTGCATGAGCAATGTCATATAAGGCAATTTGACTCAAACTCGTCATGCAACAACTTTCCTTTCCTGCTTGAAACAAACTGAAAACTTGCACAGTTCAACAAGAGGAGCTTGTCTATTACAGTCAGATTTAAGGGTTCCTTATAGTTCAGCGGACCACCAGTCACACTCGCTGTTGATGAATGCATCGAACACTGCAGGGTCTGCTTTGGTTGTTTGATAAAATTCACTTCCCTATAAAATCACCTTAATAATACTGATTATAATGATTGATTCTTTCCAACTAGAGCTATTCAAGTAATCTGGTGAAAATTCCACTAGCTTGTCATGTTGTGATTTAAACTGCAAAAAACCAAAATATTGCAATATCAGGTCTTTCCAGTATTGTGTAACCCAAGACCATGTTGCGCTTGTGGTCTAGTTAAGTTTTGGCCCAAAAACCACACAATATGGGTGATGAAGACGTCATCTTTTGGCTTGACATACCTGCTTTGGTCACCACAAACACTGCTAGAAATTGTCCCGAGGTCTCCTTAAAGATAGCCAGTGGTTTCACACCTGCAAATGTTGAAACACACTCTTGAGCTCCAGTCACCGTTATCCCCTCCACCTCTTAAACATGTAATGTGAGTATGATATCACACTAATTCTAGAAATCTCTATATGGTATTGTATATAAAAGTACGAATGTGAATGCATCGGTTGTTATAGCAACTTCTATGGTGACTGAAAATGGCATTGTTTGGATAAATACATCTCTTGTTATTGATTGTTTGGAACCAAAAAAATGTTCACGATTGAACATGTTGAGCATGTGATTATATGAACACATTGTCAGGCTGTAATTAATTAAGTTTGTCGCTATGCCAGTTCAGTCTGTTTATCTAGGTACAGTTATTTGGATACCTGCTAGCCAATTATAAATACCGGGTTTCTTTAGTCTTGGTTTTATATTTATAGAAGACATCTCAACTAGAGCTAATGATGCCTGAACCATTACCCGTGAAAACTACAACATTCTCTGTGGAGCAACATGCAGTACATCTTGTAGTCAAGTCAGGTTTGTTTGTTTTGGCCAGTTTCAATGCCTCAACAGGCTTCCCAGGCCCACACCACCAACAGTTCCCATCATAAACTCTCTATTAAAGCAGGGGGTAAAAATTCCCCCAAAACCTTAAGATAAGACCTTGGGAGGATACATTTAAAGGAAGAAAAAAATCCTCGTCAGACAGCAGGGAGGTGGGAAAGTGGAAATTGTGAAACATGAACAGAAAGTTGTAACAGTTAGTACAAAATACAGCAATGGGATTATAATTTTACAATAGGATTATAACGGATCCAGTACTAATGTAGCAAATCCAGTATAAGAAGTCCAATAAAATAAGTCCAAGAAATGGGCATTGAGACATGATCCTTTCAAATACATAAATCCAATGAAACATTTTCAAACTCAGTTTTTCTCATGAGTCAGACTCCAGGATGAAAGGTATAGGTGGGATAGGAATGAGGTGTTTAAATAAAATTACCACAAGGATGACCTCGCCATTTTTTGTCCGAAATTAATTTTTGAATAATTTTCAGAACAACAGCTGGCCCATGCAGATGTGCGACACTGTTAAATATTTAGCATAATGAAAAGTGGTTATATAACCTGTCAAGTTCTCTGCACCCTCAAGAAGCAGAGTTAATTTATACTGTATGAGGTGTTTACTCTATGTAGCAGGGGCTTTATTTAATGAACCACAGGCTACTATGGCCTGTAGCCAAAACCCAGATAAAGAAATGTTGCCGCTCACTGGATTATTACTTACGGCTTGGAAGAGCTAATCTGATAGCTCTAGCCCTTTTCTCTTCACCAGCCTCAAACAGCAGAGCAGCCAGTCCCACATCCTGAACTGACCACAGAGCAAACAGCGCATTGCCTCAACATACAAAGTGTGCCTGTCATTTAAAGCTGGCATAACCGACAGATTTTACTCATCCCGAACAAGTGATTGCCTGTTCATGGGTGAGCAATTATAAAGAGGCACAGCGGGCATCTCAAGCTTTGGATTTGGCCTGTATGGGGCTGTAAGAGAAATATAAGGCATCTTAAGAGCGTAAGTGTAATGAATGTATCAAATGGTGGCCTTGTCTGCTCTGCACTAAAAAACTGCATACATTTGTATGCCAGGCCAACTAACTGCCTAGTGCAGTAGTTTGTTAGCAACACAAATAAATGTTAGCTAAGTATGTGTCTGCAAAGCCACAGAGTTAAAACTGAACACTTCATTACGTTGCAAATTGAAGTTTTTGTAGGTTGCATTTTTTATTTCTAACTTATCACAACACGGTGCTTATGCTCTGCTCAGGATACTCGCAAAATCATTAGTGAGGGTTAGAGAAACATCATGATTTAGCTCAAAATACCTGTTTTGGTCGCCATTACCACGGATGGAGATGGTCCGACTTCCCATGAAATGGGAGTGTCCTTAAACAAATTCAGTGGTGAATTGAGCTAGTGCTGTGCAATATGGACAAAATGTTATATCCTGATAAAGCTAATTTTATATCCCAATAAGGAGATATATCCCGATAACAATATATATCTCGGCATGTCTAGTAACAACTTGTTGGCGGCATGTTTTGCAGATTACCGTTGTCTGGTCGGTGTCTGACTTTTTAAACCCAAACCGAAGCCAAAACAATGGAATTCCAGTTCCCCCTTTTCGGCACAAATCTTCTCAGGGTTCTGCTTCTGTATCCTCGTGTGATGTACATTACTAGCAACATTATTTTCGTATTCCATTGCGCTCTCCTCCGTCTCCGCCATGCTGCTTTGCTTCTGTTTACTCCTGAGCAAGCAGTGCCGTAAAAACGAGTCATTGCGAGTGACGTAAAAATGCTACCACAAAGCAGCAGCGTTGCTGCAGTTACTTTCGCTTTCATACAATAATCTTGTTTTGAACTCAAAATTAGGATATCCAGTGGAGATTCCAACATTGAGTTGTGCTTTACACAGCCTATTAAATTGCAACCGTAGTGTACGTTAACGTTAGTGTAGCAACAGTGCTAATCAAGTAGCCTACATGTTATTTATTACGATATAAACAATAGAGGGTTATATCCTACGGTAGACATTTTTATATCGCACTACGATATATATCGTAATATCGCACAGCTCTAACTTGAACTGAGGCCAGCCGTTCTGCAGCCTTGTTGGGTTGTAATAACTCCACCACTATTACGTCCATCTCCTGATGTGATAATAGGCATATGATATAAACTTGATGCCACGTTTGGGACAAATGTCCTGCATCCACCAGTGATCCTTACAATACCAGTCATGTCTTTTATTTGCATTATTGACTGGAGGGGAATCTGACAGTCCTTGGTACTGTACATGTAGCTTTAGCCTCAATCTTGTGGTGTCACATCATGTATGTAGCCATCTCATGCATATTTAGGAGCCACTTTCAACATCATTCACTATAGCAACTGCTAAAAACTGTTAGCAACATCATCATTTTAGCCAGTTAAATCAGTGATTTTTAAAAGCTGACATTTTTTTATTCATGTAGACACAAACTGTAAAGGTACAACAAACTGTCGTAAAACTATAGGGGTTTTAATGTGCTTGCAGTGTTTTTGAGTGAACCTTTGCTGGGATCTATTACAGGTTATTAATAAGATATATCATTAAGCAGGAGCACGAGTCCAACTCTGGGGAACACACCTCTAATAAGTCTGGCGTACACACATTGTGTCTGATGTTTTAACAGGTCATATGTAGAAAGATGCACCGAACAATTATCACTAATGAAAAATGTATGAAACCCGATCTGCTAATAAGGTGTGTCAGCTGTTAAACTTATTAATTCCTGTACTATACCCTAGTGCAACTGGCAAAGTGTGGAAAACATAGGAGAACGTGTGAATATATAACTGTGATACTAGCGGCTAGAAAGTTTACAGTTTAATAAGTAGGAGGAGCAGCTGTCATATAGTTTGCCCACCCCTAATATATATATATATATATATATATATATATATATATGTTAGGGGTGGGCAAAAATATAGATAAGGCAATATATCGCGATACTTTGCCGCCCAATACAATATCGATTTTTCAACTCCAAATATCGATATATCGCCGAAGAGCGACACTGCTGTGCGGCTGGTGTATTTCTGTAATAGAGAGAGTGGCTGAGGTCTTCGCAAAATGGATGGAAAGTTAACAACGCCGCCGCAATTTAAAGTTGACGTTTGGAAGCACTTTGGCTTCAAAGTTAAGAGAGATGGCAAGAACAACGAGCTTGACAAAGAGAATATTACTGTCCGGAAATTTCATGGGAATTAATAAAATGGAGAGGCTGTTTTGAATGAAATAGTTGTGACTCAATTTGTCCTCTGATCAATATCTTCTGATGTACATATACAGGTACTTCTGTTTTCATCTTTATTTATATCGCAATATCGTGATACGTATCATATCGTGACCAAAGTATCGTGATATGTATCGTATCGTGAGGTTCTTGCCAATACCCACCCCTAATGTATCTATATATATATATATATATATATATATATATATATA
>CAEMYA010000013.1:3750068-3764159 GCA_903131615.1 Diplodus sargus
TATATATATATATATATATATATATATATATATATACATTATTCTTATTATGTATTTATTTGTGTTTTTTCCACTGTTTCACTGTTGCTTTTGGAAGTACCAGTAACGGAGTGTAACCAAAGTCCTTCTAGGCAAGTCATCCCACTCGTTGGCCATCTTGGCGATGCCTTGAAAAGCCCAAAGAGACCAGACCCCTATCTAAATGAATGGAGGCATGGTCAAATCCACCCTTTAACGTGATAGCAGGACGAAAAAAAACATAAAGACATGCTCACCAGTGAAATAAGATACAAATAAAAAACTAAAAACATCGACTTTACCATAGAAATGATGTTCAAAACACTCTTTCCCTACAGGGAGAACTCCACTGCGCATGCGCGCAGATTTACGACAGATTTACTGAATCTGTGCCGGCTACTGTGCTCTGGCTCTACCTGACCGTTGATGTATGGACCAGATAATGTCTAATACATAATTTCTTATCATTCACTCTATAAATTAGGTAAAGATTTGAAAGCAGTAAATGTTTTTGGTCTCTGTCGTAAAAACTACTTGTGCGCATGCGCTGGTGAAACAACATGATTAGGCTATAATTTTCCCGGTTCGGCTGTGACAACGCATGTGGTTGGCTGTTGGTGAAAGGGGCGGGATATGCGCCATCTTTGGCGTCGCAGATTTCCCCATTCAAAATGATCAGAGTGATCTGTCTCTACAATAGTAGAACGTCTCTGGTGTAACTAAGTACTTTACTGACTGTACTTATGCACAGTTTTGAGGTATTTGTAATTTATTTCAGCATTTCCATTTTCTGCTTCTTTAAACTTCGACTCCACAACATTTTAGAGGCAATTGTGACGTTTTTCACTCCGCTACAATCATTTGCAGATAGCTTGCTGCATCAAAGCCAAAGATGTTTTATTGGCAGTCAGATTTTCTTTTAAAAACACTGGTTGCTTTCAGCAGAAAAAATGCACATATTTTCTATAATCAAAATGTGAATAATATGCATATGATATACAATAGATTGCTACAAACAAGCAGGTTGACAAGTCAGAATCATATTACTGTGCCTACAACACCTGGATGAACTTTAACAGCTGCTACACCTTTGTGGAGACTTCAGCAGGTAACTTCTACACAGAGCAGAGTTTCATCTCTAAAGTTAAAGTAAAATGTCTTCATCCAAGTATTGTTTGCTTCGGCAGTTCGGCTATAATATAACTAAGATTAAGAATAGCGGCGTGGGGCTTTGCATTGAATCGACTATTGTTTGTGAAATATATGAGTATAAATTGTATGAGACAGATATTCTGAAGTCTTTGCTTTCAGAGCCTCCAAGAATTCAGCAGCTGAAATTGGTTCAAGCCCAAAACAATTTACAGAAAAAATTGCGACACTGTTGAAAGCAATAGAATTTCACAGTGAAGGTTGTGACCCATCGACTGTGCTCTTTCTTGCCGAAATATATTTTAACACACACGCAAACACACACACACAATGGATACATCACCTGTCTAATACATGGTTCAATTTCTGGCTTCATTTTGTTTTATAGATGTTGGATATATATCTTTTTTGTCTCTGTTCACTGTTCTCTCGGTCTTGAGCTTTTAAGCGGAGCCCCACCTGTGTTTCATCTCACTTAGGCTTTATTGTGTCGTAGTACTAATCTATAATGCATCCATCGATACATTTACAACATTTCATGTAGTTTCTGCATTCTATTTTATCACAAAGGAAAATATGGTAAATGTTCATTCTGCATTTAATTGTTGTTAGTATCGAGAAAAGTCATGCAACTCTTATCTCTGTACGGTACTTATGAAGCCTTAGCTGGGTAGCTTGAGTTTAGCATGAAGTCTGGAAAAGAATGGAAACAGCCAACATGACATACCAACATTAAAGCTCATAATTAACAACATATAGCTCATATAACTGAGGGTTTTGGTTGTTGTTCCTCGTGGTTTTATGTGCTGGACTGCCTCCTGGCTCAGAGAACTTCCTTGAGTCTTGTTGCCAGTCAAATAACAGAAACAGTCTGGCTCAGAACACCTTGTAAAACATTAACTTTACGCTTTTATGCAGACAAAAAGGGATATTATAAAATGTAAAATGATGCGCTTTAAAGCTGCTGGTGAGCAGATTTTGGCTGTTTTATGGTCCTTTTCCTTCATAACTAGCATGAAACAGTTGTTACTACTTTGCTGATGTCTCAGTTGCTAACTAGCTAGCTTAGTTACATTGTTCTGACACATTTGGACTTATTTCAATGTTGCGTTCCATTCTGTGATGGCATATGACAAACGAAATTTAACTAAAGTCAGCAAAGTTGCTACACTGGGTACTGCTACTTTTAATATCAGTGCAGACCGGCAGTGTAGGGGAAAAGGTCGCTAATGTTAGCCTACAAAGCACCACTCGTGGCCAAGTAAGGAAGCAGTGTTCTTTTTTTACTTGACAGTGTGAAGTTGTGACATCCATGCATTTTCTATTTTCATTAGATAAACAGCAAATTGTGGTGTGATAATACAGGATTTCCAGGAACATTATGAAATCACAACAGCTGAAGGCGGCATATTGGAAATGTCCGGTCACAGCTGTTTACATTAACACAGTTAATGACAACTAATGACATATGTGTCTTTCTACTACATAGACAACCCAGTTTTAAGGGCTATCTTTCCATTGGTAAAATACTTCATTTAGACCGGGAGTAAGACTGATTTCCATATTTTCATGTAACTATCTACAGACCTATTTCCTCAGCTGTTGAACTACAGCTTTCTGTTAAAACTATTATATAGGATTTTACAGCGTTCTAGGTGAATAAGTATTCTGTACTGTATGTAATCCTACTCCCCTGTCACAAAAGTTTGGACTTGTTGGACTCTATTTGTACATAGGGTGCATACCTACACATTTAAAGAGGCTATATGTAACAATTTGTAGCTATTTTCATATATTAATCACTGTTTATTGGTCATACGAAAGCAGATTGTAACGTGACGTGAACAATAAGACCTTAAAATGTTCCAACAAACACTTAGCCTCACCCTCTTTATTCAGATTTGTTAGTCTTTTGTGTTTTCTCTGTTCTTATGAGTGTTACCAACTACATTGAAATGACAAAAGCAACACACTGTGCTTCTGCACATGCTGAGTCCCCAAGTTGTTTTTCTTTTCTTTTCTTTTTTTTTTCTCACCCGTTTGCTGGTCACTCGCTCAAACTTCTTGCTGAGTCCAGATGGAATCAGTTGGGGGTGACCGCTCATGCCAAATATCAAATTTGAAACCTAGAGTCTGTCTTGTATGAATCAGAGATGAACACAATATGGATGAAAGTGTGGACAAGAGGCTAAATAGAGAGGAAAAGAACTCTGGGCCATCCAACAGTACTTCTCTCCAGATGGAATGAATGAACAGAAGGGGCTGTGCGGCTCTTCAAACTGCTGCTGCCACATGAATGTTTAAAATCCTAATGTGTCACGCTGGTCTACAGAAGTAGCTGCTGTGCTCTTGTTTATTTTATCTATATGATTTAAGCATTTGTAAAATGTTTCCTCTCATTTTTAATCAATACAGTATTGAAATCTTTCCATCTCTGCAAAGGAGGTTATGTTTTTTCACCTACGTCTGTATGTTGGATGAAGGATGGTCTCAGCCCAGAATAAACCCTGTTGGCTTTTGGTGCAAACCGGATAGAGGGACAGATCCGGGAATTGCTTTCTCACTTTCTAGTGTTAATTTTTCACTGATTAATTCACGGATCTTGATAAAAAAAAAAAAAACAGGTGTGTTTAGGTGGCTGGTATCTGTGAGTGCGTACTGATGTGGATCTGGTGAGCTAAAATATAGTTAAGCAGTCATGGGTGCTTTAAAATTCAGGGTGATACAGGACTGTTGAGGTCAACGGAGTAAAAAATCTGTGAGTTGTGTGTACGTCTTTGGTGCTTTTAAGCTTGATTCACTTATCACTCTAAATTATCTGCCTTAAATGCAAAATTATCGGTTTGATATATTTCTGTCCTCTGTTTTGGCCCGTGGCAGGTGATTGACATCAAAGGGAAGCTGAAGGAGTCCAAGAGGTTCTGGTCCAACCTGCCAGATGACATCTGTGCCAAGGGCAATCTCACCGAGTCTGACGAGGAACAGTGCTGGAACAGCCACACTAAGGGCAGGTAAGAACTGCCGCTTGTCATTATAACCACAGCAAAGTCACCCCATTCTGCGGTTATCACATTCTGCCTGCCAGGGATTAAAATAACCACACTGTGTTCCCAGATTATCACTCCCTCCGTAAGTACAATGGCTAGTACTTATATGGAGAACTTCTATATAAGCTCTGAGGTTCTAATTCTCAGAGGACTGTGGGGTTTCCAACACCTCTTATCAGTACTGCAGTGTCCAGAGTATCGCTGAGCTGTACAGTAGATTAGACAGCCAGTTGCTTTCTGTGACAGTGAACCAGAGCTGCTGGCAGAGGAAATATATCACCCCATCACTGTGGCCCTCTCCAAGTAACAGAATCACCAGATGGTGCAATAAAAGACATGTTAATTCTCTTGTTGGTGCCAGTACCATTTTTAAGCATCGCTCTAAATCTGGTAGGTAAACTGAATGCCCAGAGATAATAAAACTGCAGAAACAGTCAGCATGTCAAGAGTGTGTTATGAAATCAGTGAATTCCCCTCAATTTTCTAACAACTCTGCAATAGAAATGGTTCTCCAGTGCCTTCACTGGTATTTGTGCTTACTGTGTATATTTACTAGTATATTTAAATGCTTTATATCCCTAAAATTTGTACAAAATCAGCTAAAATGGTCATGTAAATCAAATAACCTTAATAAATGGTAAAAGTAATGAAAGTCATGTCATAAATTGTAAAAATACAAAAAGATGTTTTCATCGTATTTTACTAAATAAAAACCCTGAATACAGTGATCCAAAGGTTTTCTGAATGTAGAAACATGGAGAAAAAAAATGTCTTAACACTCAATAACTTATTTGAACTAACTACATATTTTATTCTTTGACATATTATCATTTTTAGTACAGAGGTGTTTTGATCATCTGTAGTAGAAATACTTCCCAAGTGCCTACATTGGTATTTCTGATCATAGTGATGTTATTTCTAAGCGTTTCTTAAAATGCTCAATATGCTCACAGCTACAAAATACAATGTAATCAAAACTACAAATACAAGGGCTTTTTATGATAAAGCCTTGACATACATTGCATATGTATATATAAAAAGTCAAATACAGTTTTATTACTCTTACATCATTCATAATGTTTTGAAAAAATCTAATTCATCCTGCTTTTCACTGGCTGTAATGTTACATTCAGTGGATTTATTGTATCGGTACATATTTGTACTTTGTGGAATACAAGCTTTTCCATCTGTGGGATACATATTGAGCCTGTTTTCACCTGAGTTACCACTTGCAATAGCTAAGTTTGTTATATGTCAACTCCTACCACTATACAGTGTACCTCAAAGCATTCACTCATTTAACTAATGTATTAGACTCATTCCTGACTTGTTCCTTTGTAATTGCTCACATATTCATGTACCCTATTTTTAAGCGTCAGCTATAATTTATGTTTATCAACTTTCATACTTTCTACCAGTTAAGCAATAACTAAGAGCTTCAGACAGGAAACAGAGTCATTGAACGTGTTGTAAAAATATGTTTATGCGGAATAAAGCATGAATACGTTCTTTGTAATGGCTAATGAAGCAACTAAATAATATGTTCCCTGATATTAAATGTTACCATATCAAGGGAAAAACAAAATGAATGGTTGACAGAGTAACACACATGCAGCAATTCTAAAAATGGAAACAAGACTGCTCTTGCTTAGTCATTCCTTGCGAGCACATGTTGCCTTTCACATGTAAGCCATTATTTTCACAGCAGACCATTCAATTGTTTTTGAATTGTTATGTCAAACAATCGTAATGAGCATCGTAATTTGCGGGCATCAGGCATGTCAAGAGCTCTCTGGAGCAATGTGCCACCACTCTCAACAGGAAGTAAGACTAATACGCCTAATTACACACCCGTGTTTCGTCTGATTTAAGCAAAATTCATAACAAAGAGTATCTCATACAGTTCTGTCTAATTACAGCCTGTCTACTTTGTAAGCTCTCAGCATGTAACCCAAGATCATGAGATGTTCGCACAGGGTCTCCGTGTGTTGTGGTGTTGGGAGTCCCGGTCAAACACACTGCACAAAAGCTCGAAATGGAAACCGAACTGGTAGATGACAACTGGATGAGCTCTGTGATCGTTATTTGACGAGACAGTTTCAGTGGCAGGAGCAACTCAATAAACAGCATTTTAAGGAGAACATGAAGAAAACATGCTCACGACAACATTTTAAAAACACTGCTTATAAATAACCAAAAAGAAAATTGAGAGACCTATCGAGCAACTTCTCCACGATGTTTCGGAACCAATTTGATTAATTTGCAGCTATTTTTGTTTTTAAATGTGAGGTCTGTGTTGTCATTTGCTTGTGCATGTGATTTCTGAAGTCGCACTGTGTTGAGCCCAGCTTCCATACAGAAGATAGCTACGTGTTTAATCTGCGTTTACAAGGAGCCTAATATTCCGACTATAATCGGTTTAAAAACCCAATCAGAATATAAATGCTCGATACAAACACCTCAATCAGAATAAAATAGACCAAGTTTGAACTTTTTCATAAAAATTTTTTTTTAAAGTTGTCCCACAAACATGCTGTCAATAAGAACCATCCCAGGGCTACGACATGGAAGTATCAGCTGACTCAAGCCTTTGCTGTCTCACTGTGTGCAGATATTTCCCTGAAGTGGTGAAGGAAGGTCTAACCAACCAGCTGAACAACCCAGAGGTGGACGTGGACATCACCAGGCCTGACACACTGATACGACAGCAGATCATGGCTCTCCGTGTCATGACCAACAAGCTAAAGAACGCCTACAATGGAAATGACATCTACTTCCAGGACTCGAGTAAGTTCTCCAATCTCTCGGGTGTGTGGATGTGCAAGGTGGAGATGAGATAATAATACTGATATGAATCAAACTGCTGTGAGAAAAGTGTCTCAATTGATTGTGTTGAGACACACACACACACACACACACACACACACACACCAATATACACTGTCATAACTGAAATAAGATCTCAGGTATCATTCATTAGCAACCCATCATACGTGTCCAAAGGATGCATCAGTTGTACTGCAACAATACTGACATTATTACAACAATACATAACTGTAGGTACGGTGACACAGACAATGATAGACAGCCAAGTCTATATTAGAAGGGTATTAAAGGGGCAAAAAGAACACAGAAATAACCATGATGTGATAACTCTGTTGCAGCCAGTTTACTGCTGAGCTATTAGTAGTTTTGTAGTAAACAGACTGAAACATACTAAACCAGCAGAAAAGGAGACCTGCTACTGAACTGAAGGCAGTCAGAGTCAACCAGACAGCATTATGACACAGATTCCTAAGAGATTGCTTATCCTAAAGAAAAAAAAGGAACATACAAAGTGATGATGAATCCCTTAACCAAACTACTCAGCAAAATTATTTATCAAATTCTACCACCATTATGGTTGAGCTTCCCTGTTTGTCTTTACTGCTGACCAGGGCTTAATTCTGTACTCTCATGTCCACATTGCTTGCACCAAACTAATGTGCTGTTTGTAATATTATTTTTTAATTTGATTTTGTCGCTGCAGGTGACGAGGGCAGCAGTTCTGGCAGTGGTAGCGGCTGCTCTGACGGCTGCACAACAGAGTTTGTTTTTGTTGGAACAGAAGCTCCTGTGATCGGAGCCGACAGAAGTGATGAACGTGCAGCAGCAGCTGCCGCGGGCAACACACTAGCCTGCGGACCCTCCCTGCTGCTGGTGATGGTCGCCCTCACACTTCCGCTCTGGGCATTGCAGACTCAACGGAGATAATATACGGGCGTGGCCCGATCACTGACTTTTATACTGTTATGTACAGTATGTTAAACAGCAAGTTCTACTGCTGTTCCCTCACTGGACGTGTAGAACCTTGTGGAAACCTGTGGAAAATGGCTTACTGTGTGGTACGGTAGGACTGATAGTGAGTGCAGTGCTGCATCCTGCTCGCCCCCCCAAAGAATGCTCGGTGCCATCACTGAACCAGCTTTCCCATCTTTGAAAAAAAGAAAGAAAATGTGGCGTTTTCTCATTATTCTCGAGTGGCTTGTGAAGAATATACTTCTCTTTTAGACAGTGAAAACCATCAGATGTGATTTTTCAGATGAAGGGGAATCTATATTTCCTTTCCTGTGTATGATGAGGTTGTGAAAACGGGACGACACCCACTTTAACTTACTAGTCTTGTTCCCCTCAGACAAAAAGGAGAAAGTCTTACTGTGTGCATGCGTGGAAATGATGTTAACTGACAAAAAAAACATTTTTTGGTGTCTTTTTTATGCAGGCTACACAGTTTTAGATTGGTTGGAACAGGATTGTACAGTGCTAGCAGTTCACCTGGTTTCCCGTTTGTTCATATCAGTGTGGCTTCAGGAAGCAGCAGTTCTTACAGCCACATTATAGTTGCACATTTGATTATCTCTAAGAAAGTGCTAATGTACTGCACTAAGAAAACTACTTTGCACAGATTATTTTTGTTGGCTTCATAAGTTTTTAAAGCTACAGGAAACATCCCCGTCATAGAGAAAGATCTATATTTTCAGATCATTTAACTGATTGTATTGTACCTATAAACAGTTGCAGTATGTATTTCACTGGGAGATACTGTAATGTTATCTTACTGGTTTAGTTAATGGCTACATTTTTAAGAAATGTATTATTTGTTTTTAATTGATCGCCTGTAAAATGAAAAAAAAAAGAAAAACTAGACAAGAGCTCTTGCAACAACACTAAGCCATTGTACTACAATTGCCTGCTAATATTCAGTTACCTGATTTACTCTCTTCTGCTTGGGTACTCAACTTGCACTTATACATTTATTTTATTTTCTCAGAAGGCTCAGACTATATTAGTTGAATTAGTTATATTTTAATTACATTTCCATTTATTTTTCTTCGCTCCCACGCTTGCATTATTTCTGATTATAATTTTATTTTGATGTTTATGTTATTTGTTTATGGTAGCTAATGCATTGTCACCTGAGTCCTGTAAAAGCTGTCATGCGCCCCTCCGTCAGGCTGTGCAGGTTTACCCATTCACCGCGCTGAAATCTCTTGTTTGGCCAGTCAGAAAAGGCTGAAGGCTATAGAGGAGTTCATGTTTTCTTAAAAGGCCTGGACAAAGTCTGTGACTCAAAAAGGGCAAGGTACCAAGGTTATATGGCTTCGACTACTCTCTTAGAACTAGGGTTACTATTCATAACCTTCATTTTACCTCCTGCAGGCTTTGACCTCCAACAGGCTCTATAATAGCTCGCACTCCACAAATACAATTTGATGTCCCTGACCCCTGGTCGCACACAAAAGACAGGTCCCAGGAATGTTGTAGGAATTCTGGGGAAACAAACAAAGAGGCAAACATACACTGACAACCAAAGGGCAGCTGAAAACGCCACCCACATGCTGGAGGGTGCCCAGAGGATCCGTCACTACCACAGTGTTTCCTCAGTCCTGTTCCTGGGGGCCTCTGCTCCAACACACCTGATTCATATGATAAACATAAAAGTACAATTTGTACAAATATTTGGACAGTACACAATAACAGCCATATGCCCGTCCAAAAAATGTATCATGGTATCGCAGGCAACCAGACACCGCTATCCGACATAAACGTTAGCATTTTTTTCTATATTGACATTTAGAGCACACTTATAAAAGCAAACCCCAAAAGCACAATTATGTCTTGCAGATGCTGTCGCGAGTTATGCTGGGAAGACATTTGCAAATTGGGAAGAAGTACTTGTTGTTAAGAACATCTTCACAATTAGCAACACTCCCCATACTACATCTTTCTGACGTAACTTATATTTGTCGCGCTGATGATATACGTTCTATTTGGGAAGCTATTCATACAGACCACAGACAAAACAAGACTTGAGCTATGGGGAATCCTAAAACAAAAACAATTAGCAAATGTATTCATGAACCACCTTAACAAAATTTGAATGTGGTTTGTCCAAGTAGTGTTACTGTACCTAGCTGTCCAAGGTGGTTGCGCTACCCGGTTAGCTACTAAAGTTGGGTAGTGACAGCAACCAATCCCATCATCTCATAAGCACCTGTTATGCTTTCACATAGCTAATAATAATGTCTCGTCTCAACAGAGTCCTTTCCTCAAACCCAATGTAAGAAATTCATATTTGCTGTAAGCAAGAGTTTCACCAAAAAGCAAGCATGTGACAGAATAGTTTCCCCTCTCCTGTCGCCAGCATGAGGGAAGAGAGAAAATAGCATCGAGCTTCACCCGCCAACACCTGAACAAAAAAAAATCTGATGTTCTTCAGCACAAATGACAGGTGAGGGTGAAGCGCAGT
Source organism: Diplodus sargus (assembly GCA_903131615.1). NCBI lineage: Eukaryota > Metazoa > Chordata > Actinopteri > Spariformes > Sparidae > Diplodus > Diplodus sargus. The sequence continues at coordinate 3,760,572 of CAEMYA010000013.1, forward strand.
TCTTCTCTGTTCTCTTCAAATGAGCAAACAACTAGAGAAGACTGGTATCTACATTTCCAAAGTTTGCAGTAGCAATATCTTTCCTCAGTGAGCTCACTCAAGACCCCACAGGAGGCACCCACTGCAGAACAGATGGGAAAACATTTGACCTCCGTTGCCTCACTCCCTGCAGAAACTGCTTTGGGAGAAGGTGACTGAGCAGCAGCCTCCCACCAAAACTAGCGTGACACGATTAAACCACTGGTGCTTGAACTAATTGTGGAGAGTGACAGGCCTCTATCCAACCGTAACCTGAGGAAAGACAACACTGATCAACATAAGGTCCTCCCTAATGCCAAACCGCCCACTGTAGTCCACTGGAGAGAGAACAATGCAGGTAAATTTTTTTATACGGTTTACTTTCATGAAGCATGTGACTTAGACATCCGCTGCAGCTTGTACTCCAGCGCACGGATAAGAAAATGGTGGCAGATGAAAACATCAGACCTGTGTGGCTTAAGGACTGTAATGCTTCTCAAATGAATACATGAAACAAACAGATGCCATATTTTCATCATGTTTTCCAATCGGTTTTCCATCATTGGAGCTTTTACTGACTCGTGTTCACTTACATCATCCCATTGCATCGTCTTCTTCTGCAGCTGTTAAATGGCACAATAATCCACATACACCACTACAGGCTGTCACTGGAGCTAGGGGGAGAGGAGGCCATCTTCATGCCATTGTATTCATCTATTGGTTCTTTTCGAGAAAAGCTGAAGTTAGAGTGACATTTTAAAGATCTCAGTCGGTGAATCCATTCTTAATATCAGTGCATAATGCAGGGGTGACTGAGCAAGCTTGTTGAGCCCCTCAAGGTCAAAGCCTGTATGAGAGCCAGATAGCAAAATTGCTGCAGCCCAGATCCGACCCACACCAGACACGTTCATCCGGCCCACACACCGGGTGGAATGATCACACTTTGGCGGTCCAATTCCTTTTGCCAGATCTGAGTCACAAGCAGGCCATAGCATAACCAACCAAGGGTGAACCAAATAAATCAGAAGTGAAATCAACTCTGGACCACACTTAATTCTATTCTGGTGAGCTGGATCTGGCCCAGAATGCGTGCCAGTTTTTGTTCATTCGGTTGGCTCTTTGCTGACATCTGGAACGGAATGGCCTGCTTGTGGCTCAGATCCGGCAAACAGGAGTGGACTGCCCAAATGTGATGTGAATCATTACTTATGCTATGTGGGCTGAAGATGGGTGTCTGGAACAAATTTGCGATCTGGGAGAGGAACACAGTTGACTTATCTATTAGGACTCAGTGAAACGGCCTGAAACTAACATCAAAATATTTTGAGGATGTGGCCATAATTTGAGATTTCACAATATCATAACATTTTTGAACCATTATCTCAATATATTGTAGGGATGACTTTTGGTACTCCCCAAATGATAAATGATGATCAGTAATCTGGATCAAATAACAAAGTAGGTAAAGGCAAGTGAAAATGACATCTCTTTAAAGTAACAACCATTTTAAAACCCACAACACACAAAACACAACTGGATTTGTAACTGTGAAGTGATTAAGTGTAAAAATTCAAAACATCTTAATGTTATTTTAAGGCCAATAACGATTGAAGAGGATGTTAAGTCTCATATCACAATAACAATATATCTAGATTTTGCCCCACCCTCTTTCATCCAAAATGGTGTTGACGCTGCTATTTATGCAGACGTTACAGAAGTTACTCTGGATTCCTGACGTGTCCTCCGCCTGATCATGGTGTCTTTACATGCGAGCCCACCACAGAGCTGTGTCTGGCAGAGGTGAAAACAAACGGATCCCAATGTGAACCCTCTTCATTAGCAAACGCACCAACTGGTGCTGCATCAGTGAGTCAGACAGACGAGACGGATGGGAGGTAGCGAGACAGGACGGGCGTCCAGCAGTAACTATTTATAACGTGCTGAATATTGAATAAAATACTATTTAAACAACTCGCTGGCAGACCTAATGTGCAGCAACAGTTTTCCCGAGGATTCTCCCACCCAGGAGTGCAGTCCCGCATAGCAGATAATTGCAATGAAGGGGGATTCATGTAAAAATGATGGTCTGTTCCATGAGGCTGTGATATCTCAATCTCAGCTGCAGTCATTATATGTCAGAAAGATGTCTACAGTCAATACAGAGTGTTCTGACTTTAACACAAATCAGCCCAGTCACCAGGATAACTGATAATGTTTCTGCAAACCACTGACATGTTCACATTTGAAGTCATTTGGGGCTGCGTTTGACACAGACATTTTCTACAGTCTGTCACATCACATTAATGTACGTGTTTATTATCTGAGGTGGAGAGGACTGTATTTGAGTTACATGCGCCTGGACTATTATTACTATTATTACTACCATTACTAACAAGGGACCACAGATTTTTTACATCTATACGCATGATACGACTGATATTTTCAAAGAGATGTTAGGACAATTTCCAGCCCTGTCTGTGGCCCCGAAAAATGTGTGTTTTTGACACGAACTTGTGACATATCCTTTCATGTCTGTGGTGACCAAAATACCTATTCTGGTTGCCACAAACATGCTGTTTTCCTTACCATAACCAAGTGGTTTTTGGTGCCTGAACCCAACCAGTCTAAAAGCAGTGTTGTCATAAAATAACGTGAAATAGAGAATTGAACATAAAGAAACATACAGTTGCAACATAAAGAGTAATGATGTTCTAACATATCCGTGGTTCGCAGAAACATGCATTGCCAGCTTTTATTCTGTGCGGTGTCATTATTTCCTAAAACCTAGATTCAATTGGTCCATGAAAGAGTTGCTATCAGATTATCATTGCTCTTTGGTGATTCTACAATTGGGTGAATCGAATATACAACAGGAAGAGATTAGACTTGCATGGTAGAGTATATATATATGGCTGCAGTCAAACATATAAATTTAGTTTTAAAGTGTTGAAAACATTGTGGAGGCAGATATTTCCGAGTCCGTGCTGGAAGTGAGGCGGAACAATCAGTACAGTGTGGGTTCGATAATAAGGCAGGAGGTTAGCCGTGTTGCTTCGGATACTGGCATTGTTGAAGCACTGGCGCTGGTGCCTCCTCGCTGGGGCTTAACGACTACATTTTTTGAAAGTTTAAAAACCCAGTAAGCATCTGCAGCCATACAAAAAAGGTCCACTGCACCCGTAAGCACCTCTACAAGATCTGTATTTGCAACAACAAAAGTTTTGGATGAGTGAGGATAAGGCCTGTCTTTTTACTGGTGCAGCTAAAACTCAGCAGAGAAAGTGAATTAACAGAAGAATGTGTCAGGAGTAGGCAGACTTTTTTCCAAAGAGCTTTTTGTCGGTTCAAACAACAGGCTTCTCTCATTATGACAAGAGGTTTGTTCACCATTTTTCCCACTGCCTTGTGTATTCCTCTCTCTCTCTCTCTCTCCTAACAATACATTACCCTGGTCAGACATACAGTATCACTGTCTGCGATGCTTCAGTGCTCATCTTAATTTGACTGTGAGCCATATTTCTTTGTCTCTGTCTCGTTCATTCTCTTTGGCATTTGAAAAACTGAAAAAAA
>CAEMYA010000013.1:3771165-3789889 GCA_903131615.1 Diplodus sargus
TTTTGCATACTGCCATGTCAGAGGCATATGGCTCTGGTGCCAACAGGTACAGCATGCTGCCACTTTTTTCTCTGTCGACAAGAGGAAAATATAAGGCTTAGCTCTCGAAAGCAGCACAGACTTGTTTGCTCTGGAAATACATTTTGCAGCCAGTGTTCAACCTTTTGTGGATACTTTCATGAATAAACCAAAGTTATTAAAATGAGGAGACTTGCGGAACTGATCATTACAAAAGTTAACAGGCTGACTGTCATCCCCACAATGACAATCAGCGTGTGTTCAACAGAAAAACATCCACTGTTGTCCACACAGCTACCTATTTTAAAATATTATAATCAGAGCAAAAATGATTTGATAATTAATTAGTCTATTGACAGCAAATTAATCTGGCTCTATTTTGATAACTGATTAAGTTTCAAGAAAAATAAATAATCATTCTCTGTTTCTAGCTTCTCAACTATTTCACTGTCTTTTTTTAGTTTTGGATGAACAAATCAAATCATTTAGTAGGGTCAACAAATGTTTTGAGAAGCTGACTGAATGATCAATCGAGAAAATGTCTGCCATTATTACAACACAACTGAAAACACAGTAAAATGAGGTAGAAAGTGATTTTAAAACATTAAAAGTTGGTAATGAAATATGATTTGAGTTTCAAGCGTTCTCCTACAGCCCCGAAAGAGATGGGATGCTGCAAAAAAAAAAGCATTAGCTAATCTTTTTTTTTTGACATGTACTCAAGTGGACACTGTACAAAGACTTAGCTCATCACCTTTATTAATTTATTTAATATGTTTGCACTGGATCAGCGTAATGACTGGGAACATTTATTCTACATTTTTTTTCTACAATCTGTACAGCTTTCACTGTACAAAGCCCACTGAGGCAATGAGATTGCGATTTTGAGCTATCTAAATAAAAACTGATTTGATTTGATTTGATTTACATGGGATCAGGAACACTTTGTAAAACGGTCGTCGGTAAACAAAGCTTGTTTGCAAATGACTGCGTTCAGTTTTTATTTTCCCATGTTTACAGAGCGTCCCAACCTTCTTGAACATTTGATATGATACCATCCAATTATCTGATGAGTCATGATGATTCAGTTTTATTTGAAGCTGAGCGCTTGTCAGTGTACAGAATGCAACAATATAAACATAGCACAGAAGACCGATGGTTTGAAAGACGAGTAAAAGAATCCGTCTATAAGTAGGCTAGAAGTCACTTCTCCATGGATATATATTTGTATCTTTACAGGGGATATATTTGAACTTTCATACATTTTGCAATGCTGAGATTTTAAAATGTGCCAATGAAAGTGTCTATTCCATCAATGGAAGATTAGCAGCAAGAATGATACATTCCTCGCCAAGGACAGACATGACAGTCACGCTAGATCACCTAACACAGAATAGAAGCATCTTGTGTTTAGAGTACAGAGAGAATTTAAAACTCACTTGGAAGAACAAATGGATGCCTTTCGTCCTATTGAGAACATGGGTAGTCGTGCACTTCAGCCTCTTGTGGTCAAAATGAGCCTTGTACAAAAAATATATATATATATATATGTATATATTTTTCCCTCCAGAAAATATTTTCTTTTTCACTCGGTTTTGCGCATGGAAACAAATGAAATAAATGAAAAAATCTTAGAGAGCTGGCGAAACATTGTTTTTCCCCCACCTGGTCGCATGTCATAAACACAGGAGAGAAAATAAATTAGATCAGACTCGCTTGCCCCTCAGGGTTTCTATAAATTGTAAATATCTATATAAAACCATTCTAGGCATGCGAAATGATTACCGAAGTATAGCCGGCTAATAGTCGTCCATGGAGCAGCCTAAGGGGCCACTTCAAGCAAATCTAAGTTTGAATGGGGACAGACAGTGACATTGAACTGTAACATGATCGAAGATGTGAGAATGTTGTTGTTTTTTCTCCTGTGGGGTTTTATTTAACACAGACTTTTCCGTTCCCTCCAAAAAATGTTAAATCTACACATTTCTGACAAAAAACACCACAAAGAGCAATCATCCAGTAAATGTACCCGCTCGTCTTTAAGTGTACTTCATGTCCTGCATCATATCCATCTGCAATTTGGGTTTCTCTGTGTGTGCTGATGTTTACCAGCGCTCCGTGCTCATTTGCACCTTTTTTAAATTGTTGACAATATTGCTCCAATATAGCAGCTAAATTTATCACATCCTCTTCCCGCTCTGTCACAGCGCCATTTCTTGTTTGCTTTTGTGTGCAGTAGCAAAGTCATGTTGAAAGTGCCATCCAAGACCCCGATCTGCCTAATGTCTCACCAGTATAAGCTGCTGCTTCACTCACTAATTAAGAGGCATGAATAATGTATAGACTTGTGTCACAAATGGAACTGGCAGTATGTCTGCCCTGGATGCAGCGAGGGGATGTGTCAGACCTCAGTCAGGAACCTACGACTGGCAGGACACCCACCTTGCACCAGAGAACTATGGGAAATATAAGTGGGTGGTAAATTTAGGGCGGGGGGGGGAATGTGAAATTTTAAAGGTTGGCTCGTGTGTCAAATGGGTCAGTGGCCATGGGGATGGTCTTAGTAACGGAAGCCATGCTTGTGGGAGCTGTGATAAGTAGGTCAGTAAATAAAATGGAACTCCTCTCCCAAAATTTTCAGAGTTATGATGATGAAAGCTGTTTTTATTTTATTTTTTTAGACAAAGCAATTGTGTGACCATCCGGAGCTTGGTTTAAAAAATATCTATTAATATTTCAATTTTTAGCTTTCAAGGTGCAAATAAGGGGAGTATTATTTCTTTTTTTCTTCCTCCAGCCTTAACCAGAAAGCACATGTGATCTTTTCAAGGATTAGCGGCAGCATGTTCTCTTCGCCTCACCGTGTGCCAAATGAGCCCTCTGTTGTGTGCCGCACATTCAGCGATGTTGCATTGTGTGGCCAACTGACCTTCCAAGAGCAGACACGGAGGATAAAGACGATGAAGATAAGGAGGAAAAACAATCGTCCCTCCAGGATTCAGGCACATCAGGAAGGGATCTGTTTGTTTCTGATTTTATTTGTCTCAAACTCTTTGTTCTGAGAAGAATAACCTGGAATACATATCAAGATGTTACTAATCAAATATGTTTCCATTTGTTCATGTCTGCCGTTTTTCTGTCATCTGTCGTTCTCCTCTCCCCTCTAACTGTCCTATTTTCAGCAGGTTCATATGGCATCCCCAGCAGTACTTCAAATATCATTTCCATAAATGTTCGACTCCTGCACACACATTTCAAGCCTATTTACGGTCATTTATCTTCGCACCTGATCCCAGTTCTCAGCTCGTGGAGAATAAATCCAGCACTCGTCTCTAACGTGACTGAGAGTCTGCCAATTTTAGATTCAGGTCGAACTGGAAGACACGTATGTCTGATACTGTGGCGGCTGATACACAACACAAGACATTTAAATATATGAATTTTATATTAGCTTCTGATCCTTTCATTTATGGGCTGTGAAAAAGGAAAAGGAAAGATAGGAAATGATAACTAAAACAGTGAATTATCACACTGTGAAAACTCTACCTGAGGAAAGGGTGATGGGAAAGAGTGTGGAGGGAAGTCAGAGTGATGAAAAAAGAAGATGAGTGAAGAGGAAAGCCGGGGAGGGAAAAGGATGAGAGGATTTATTGTGAAACCTGTGCTGTAGTCCTGTCTGATAATCTGGAAGCAGTGGGTGGGTAGACAGCAGGAAAACACTATATTGATGGGACTGTTTACTCCATTCGCCAAGGGAAAAAAAAGTCTCAAATACAGAAAACAAGAGGTTGAGATGGCACAGGCTGCTATCTCCAGGTGGTTGGAGGTGTGTGTCTGTGCGTGTGTGTGTTCTTTTATCTTGCATTAATGTCTGAAATCACACATCAAGGAACGTAAGAGGTACCTATGGGGCAGCAGGGTGTCTCCACGAGGTGCTCATTGATGCCGACTGTTCCCTTTTTGTCTGAAAATGAAAAATGAAATAGATGAATAATAGAAACAGCGCTGTCATGAATAAATGCAGGTTCTTAACCTCACTGTTGAATCCAAGCTGCGAATGTTCTGAAAAATATACCTCTGATTTTCCATAATATCTCTGCATTTTTACACCGAACAGGTCGATGGCAGGACTTGACCCGACCTGCACCTGTGGGCTGCTCCCTACTTCAGTTTGTTACAGTAATTATTTGAAAATGTGCTCCGCTGTGGTAGACGGGTGTGTGTGTTGGGTTGGTATAGGGAGGGATTTGACCTATACAGGTCACGCAATACTGCAAAGACCCTCGGACCTGTGGGCGAGATGAACGCTGAGATGAAACTTCCTGAAATAGAGCCGCGTGATGCTTGAGATTCAAACCTGCGCTCTTGTGCCCCACTTCTTCCTTAAGAAACGAGGGAAATACAGCAAGGACTTATTATTGCGTCCAGAATTAAATTAGTGTGAATGTATTTGCCTTTAATTGAATGCATACATTATAAAATGGGACAAGAAGAAGAGTCAGTGGCCGCATCAATGTGAGGCTGTTCTTAAACGGTGCTCAGAGATACAGTCAAACACTAATGTCAACATGCTAACACCCTAAATTTGATGTTTACCATTTACCATAGCATGTTAGCATGCTAATATTTGCTAATTACCACAAGATACAAAGTACAGTTGAGGCTCATGTAAATGCTGTAAATATCTTACTTAGTTCATTTAGTTTATTCATTCTAGCAAGCTAAGGGAAAACACATTATTAAAAGCATAGAAATTAATATACATTTTCTGTTCCGACTATTAATACTTGACAGCTAACAAAAATCACGTCAGGCCAAATAGACTCGTTCGGGAAAAGTAGTGTCACTTTAACACACTGTCCTTAGTTGAAAATGACCTTGCTCAAAATTCACAACGGTTTATCTCCTTGACTCGGTGAAAGCAGGTCCTGTGTGCAGAGCTAAGCCTCTGAAAACACAGACTCTACCATGAACAACGTGAAGAATGATACAAGGCTCCGTCTGTGTCTGCACTGCAATGATTAAAGCTCCTGTCTATGTTGAGGCTAAACGTTAGCCGTTGTCAAGGTCACAGTAATAATTTTGAGTGAAACAGAAACCTCGATGGGAATATGAAATTAATCTCTGTATACGTTTAAGCAGCGCTCAGCACTATTCTCCTTAGAAGGTCCCACGAGCTCTGCTTCAGTATGCAGAGATAAAAGACTCCAAAGACAATGGTTCAGACTAACAGAGGCTCTACCTCTGAGTCATTTTGAAGATACCAACTATTGTAATTGGATTCACTCCTACACAGAGAGACCGTAAGAGCTGTTCAAAAATAACCGTCTTCATCTAGTTAAATGCATGAGTTCATTCATATCTCCATTTATTTTTTGGTCTCTTTGTCCAAAGTTATTAGATCCTACATAGAACTTCTACAATTTGAGTGTAGACCAAAATGTAATATTAAATCGTGTTGATTTGTTGATGTGGCTTAACTTCAGTCTCTCTTTAAAAATAAGTCACAGTTCAGCCTTGAAAGAAAGATATTCTTTTGGTGAGCGAGATGGAAGACAATCAGCATGTCCCACACAAGACGGCCTGGTTAGGTTTAGTCACAAAAACAGCTTGGTTAAGGTTTTTTAAAAAGAGAAATCGTGTTTTGATTTTATTTTTAAAATAACTGTTTTTATCAGCACAAACAAGGCTGGAGATAAAAATGAGCTTTTTTTTCTGGACATCGTCTCATGGTCGCCTTAATAATATCCAGCGGTTTCACACTTGCAAATGTTGATATGCAGTTTCAGATTAGAAGCTTGGCAGCCTTCTAATCTGAAACTCCAGCTGAGTCCCCTCTGCCTCTTGACATGACAGTCAGGCCATAAAGCTGCAATGCGAAAGTGATATGAGACATTTTGTAGAAATGTCAATATGATAAGTTGCCTATGACATGTATAAATGTGCACCAATCAGAAACTGCCAATATTTTATAGTAGTGACTGAGTCACATGTGCCACTTTCTGACCAAATCAGCTTCATGTATTGGTTTTCTTGCACATATCAAGCAATGAAAGAAGCTGGCCAAATAAAGATCACTAGGAATTGTTATGCCTTATTTTCACTTTTAAATGGAAACTCTGAATATGTCACCTAACAGAATGAGCCGAACAGAGGTATACGCCAGTTGTCTGATTTATTATCTTATATTTTGTCTTTGAAATCAAATTTCAGGTATAGCAAGAACTCACTGTTTCCAGAGGAGAGCAGGAGAAGAAACTGAAGAACTAATCATTTTAATGCCACAACCGATCATGAACTCTGGATCACATCTCCCAGCGGGCCCTCAGGGATCCTGTAAAAAGACTTGAGGTGTGTAGTCAAAGGAAGGTACTTTTGATGATATTAAGAAAAACTGAATTTCAGGTACAGACGACTGCAACTATGATTGCTGAAATTAAAGCAACGAAATGTAAAATCCCAGAGAAAGATATTTGATTGTTGACATTTACATTTTACATTTAGGGCATTTAGCAGATGCTTTAGTCCAAATAAGTACATTTGTCATGAAAGAGAAACCACGACATATCACTGTCGATGAAAAAAAACTAAATATAGAAACAATTGTCAAGCCCTCATCTGAGGATCGTAACTGCTATTTGTCACGATTCTTTAAGTGCATAAGTGCTATGATTGAATGGTTGACTCTCATCCCCTGATCATCAAGTACTGGTTTGAATCGATATTTGACGATCAGGGGATGACACTCAAATAACTTTCTCCAAGAAGTTCATTTTGTCGCTTTAAAGGAGAACTACCCACCTAAACAATGTTGAGATCTGGGAACATACTGACATAGCTAAAAAAACAAACAAAAAAAAACAAAAAAAACACAAGCAGGCAGAAAATTAGGATGTAAACAAACCAAAACTTTATTTGGAGGTCAACAACAGAGGAGCTAATGTCGCTGAAAATCAAAGGAAAACAGTTTGTGTCAAAGTTGAAACAGGAACAGTTCATGTGGACTGTTAGCATAAACATTTTACTGTTTTGCCTTTATTTTATTTTCCCAAAAAGTTTTACGAAGCTGGGGGTTTGTTTACAACCTGCCTGGTGGTTTGACTGCTTGTCTGACCTATTTTCAGCAATGTTGTTGAGCTCTCAGCAGTTGCCTTCCTGACTGTAAAGTTATAACAGAGAACCGAAGCTAAAGACAGTGATATCAAAAAAATGATTGCATGAAAAAGATACAGATTCTATTTGAAAAGAGCTGCATGTTTTACAGGAATCTCTCTTTCTCAAATAACTAATTTACTCTGGGAACAGAATATCAAAGGAAACATTTTCATGTTCAAAATGTTATTCTGGGTTACTACTAGAACGGGTTTACATGTTCTAATGCCCAAAAAATGCATCAGTTTTCTCATACTGTCCAGTGCTGCCCCTCTGTATGAAATACTCTGTTTTAGCTCATGTCTCTTTAAGGCTCCTTCTCCCAAATACCCAGTGTCCTCTGATTGGTCAGCGCACACACGCTTGAACCAGAACAGCTCACTGCATCTCAGGTCGGCTCTATCGTGTATCAGCTTCCAGTTAGCTTCACTTCTACCGTGAATATAAGAGTTAATTGTGCAAAAGTGAGATACGGTAATGCAGCATGTTACAAAGTCACAGGTCAGGACCTCGTCAGGACTACCGACGAGGCATTTCAGGAGCAATGTTTTCTGTGGCAGAGAGGAGCTCTCATTGATGTGGAATATGACCTTTTTAACTTTCAAGAAATTTAACATGCACAAGAACTGATATAACACACGTAAGGAAAGGAAAAAACAACAAAAAAGCACTGAAAGGTCTCCTTTAAGAGAGAAAACATGTTATTCAAGAGGTGCTGACACATTGCATTGCCTGCAGGATGACACCTATCTGGATGTGGGTGCACATCATTGGGTATTAGCATCATCTGGCCCCTTCCTTCCCTCCTCTTGTCCCAATATGCGGTGATAATTATCACATAAGACATCAAACTGAACTCTTTCCTTTAAGTAAAGGACCGGTTTGACCCGACATCTATTTAGCCTCCAGGCAACTTTGGCTCAGCGCCGGCTGCCTGTTATCCAGTTAAGAGACAGAACACCATTCTTTAATAGTGTCATTAACACAGTTGTTCAAATGACAATAGCACTGTCTTTGATTAAGCCAACCTGTGATATAATTGGTTCACGGGAGCAGTCGTGATGGGTTAAAGGCAGTTTAACAACTGTTTTAAAGCCCATAAGCAGCTATTGTCATTTGGGAATCTCACCTTAAAAAGCCTCATATGCAGACATTAGATTTAATTCACAGTAAGAAATGATGAGTATAATTAATCTAAAAGTTATCATTTCTCAACCTTGAGAGCGCAGTTGGAGAAGCTCCAAGCCACTCAAGTGTTTCAGACTCTCAAACAGCCTTGACTTTATATCGTGATGAAAGTCTAACCCGCTACATTAAAGGTGAAAATGACTAATGACTAATGCTATGCATGCTTTAGGACAACTGCAGCGTGAGGAAGGTCGCAGGCTTTTAAAATATGATCGCATTTGATCAAACACGTACCTGAGGAGATTGTACCTTTGGCTGGCAAATGAAAAGCTGTTTCGAGCACTAATTGAATGATTCAGCTATTTTTCTTCTTACGCTGTCATCTATTTACAGTAGCAGCTTTAATGTTTGTTCCTGTTTGTCTCTGTGGAATGTATGAATAATGTATATGAATGGAGGAATTTCACTATAAAGAGTGTGATTTTAGCTTCCACAGCATCTCAAAAGGCGATTTTTTTTTTTTCCCTTTTTTTTTTTTCTTTAAGCTCTACAAGCATTTCCAAGACATACCTGAGCCAAAGAACCAATTTTCAGCACCGGTGAGTGCTTTTCTCTCCCAGCCATTGACCAGACATGCATGGCATATGTGAAACAAATTATTATCCTTTCTCTCTGCACAGAAACCTGCCAGTATCACACCAGCAGTAGGCAGTCAGGTAACAGCAAAAAAGAACTGGGTTCTTCCTCGCCAGTGGTTCACCAGGAGCTATCAGCTCCCATCCAGGCCTATATGAAGGCAGAGGAGGATTAAATTTGAAGGATGATAATAGACTCCTGAGGAAACTAATCTATTTCTAAAGAAGAAAGGAGTATAAATTCTCTCGCTTGCCCCCCCCATGTCCACCTGCCCACCCCTCTCCCTTCACCATTCCTCTCAGCAGAAGCCTTATAGGTCAATTTTGCAATTGAAATATACCAATTAAATGTGGACAGCATGGCAGTTATTACGGGTGAAGGGAGGCAGACGCTTTGAATTTCCTCTTTGTTCCCAACAGCAGATTGTACTGTGTAATGATGCACAGCGCATACTGTACACGAGAGTTAAGTGTAACGGTTAACGGTTTTCTACAATGATCTGAAGCACAATCGTAAACACTTTTGTATAGAAAATGTCACACAGGAGGGATTCTTAGGAAAGTCTAAAATAACAGGCCATTTTAATTTGGGCTTGCAGCAAGCAAGAGCTGTGGAAGGATTTCCAATTTCCAGCATAAAAGTAAGCAGCTGTAAAACCCCATTTATAAGAACAACCTGTACTGTTTACAGTGCATTACAATGGGATATGCAGAAACAAATTAAGGATTATATACATATACAGATCTTATATATTATGTCCAGAATACAATTAAATTAATACCAAACTTTCACAACATATGCTTTTTTTTTTGTTTAGATTTGACATCGGCTGTTATAAATAAGTCATTATTAGTGTTAATGAATGCCGGGTAACTGATAAAAAAGAAATTGATATTCGCAAATGCTTCCTTACATATAAACCACAGTGTAATTTCCCCACACAACCATCAGTGTTCGCTCCTCCCGTGTCCTGCACTGTGTGGAAGCGGTGCTCCATCACATATCGGGGCCCTTTACGTCCGCTGGCTCTTTCATTTCTGGATTAATTAGCTTGAAATCAAGTCCTGAAAGTTTCATGCTGCAAAAAAGGCAGCTGTTACAAGGCCAGGAGCATATGTAAACAGGGCAATATCAAGACCCAGATGGCTCCCGTCAGTCCAAGGCTTCTGGATCTGCCCACCGCCTCTGAGTCCTCGGCAGGTGGATAATGATGATGATGATGTTGATGTTTATGATCTCCGGTCACATCTGGACTCACTGATGAGAGAGCAGAAACCAACAGGTCAGTCAGAAGGACACACGCATTATCAATATAACATCAAGGAGGTGAGGTAACTGTTTGCCATGTTAATGTGAAGGACAAGACTGATTTATTCTACACTCGTCCTCTTGTCGACAAACAGCATAAAAACGCCAGAACCAACATCGACTTAGTCGCTCTCAATACTTTTCGACTTCCCATTTGATCAGGTTGATGTAAATCTTCAAAAAGAGGGTCAGAAATAAATTGATTCACCAGATATTTCCTAATGTAGCTGGGCTTTATAGTTCCTTGCAAACATAACTGTAAAAAGTAGAGTAAAAAGTGTATTTATAAGGGACTATTTTCAGCAGCGGATTTATACACATTTGGCAGCAGGACAGTGTATGCGGAATAAAAAAAAAAAGGCCATGTTCACTGTAATGGATGAAGTCGCTCCCAGTGTGACTCATTTTGTAAAAAAATGGATATTAAGCTATAGTTCACCCGCAAAAATCCAAAAAACATATATTTGTGACGGAAAACGGTTCCTATAAAACTGCTCAGAAGAAGTCATGTGGATTATTTTGATGTCCACATATAAGAGGGAAATTATCTGTTTTAAATTTTGGGGTGAACTGCCCCTTTAATAGTTTTTTGGACAACAATCAGATGAACAAGGTGTATCAAGATTCGGCTGTACATGAAATACTTGTAGGCTAGAGTGTAGTGTGGAAGAGTACAGAATATAAACAGGTGTTGAAGGAAAACTAATTCATCTCATTTTAAATCATGATCTCAAACTAAATGAAGCATCAACCGTACTTTGATTCCCCAACATTCAGAAATAACTCACATGTATGCGATTGTGGTGTTTTTTCCCCCCGTAATTATAACTGCAGCGTAATGCTTTGCACATCTTTGACAGCTGCAATACATTAGTGCTCCCACTAAACCATTACAGGAGCTGTCAATTTTCAACCACTCTAATTATAACGAGCCGACCCTACTGCGAGGCACCTTCGGCCTCCATCTCATCCCTCCGGCGGTGCTGTGGAGAGCATCTCGGGTGCTTCATTGTGTCAACATGCTATCCAATATGTCAAGGCTAGACACGCACATTACAAACTATAATAGTTATAAATAGCTAAAGTTAATACTTTCTAGATTTCTCTGCAGGAAATATTTTCCTTAAGAGATCCAGTTTGTGAGGTGATATTTGGATTCTTACTCACCTTCAGGAAAATGTGAGATTTAACAGCAAAGATCTCTATATCTGCCAATCGATTGTAAAAGCTGAGGTGAAATCTCTGTCAGCTCGCATTAATTCTGCATTTAATCTGCTCTGTAGCTCATTTGTTTTGTGGTAGTTTGCATTTATTTGTAGTGAGAGAAGAGGTATAGAGAGGATCGAGGCTTCAAGATTAAAAATATTTACATATCAGAAATTGGAGCATCGATATACTTCTGTTTTAGTTTTTGTACCCTGATTGATGAAACCAGGCTGTGCTGTTAAAACAATGATACTGACTGGCTTTGGTGCAAAAGTACGTTATATATTCAAATTTAAACATCACAAAAAGAAGCAGCTGAATTAATGGAATAAGACAAAAATGTTATCTTTAAATAAGATCATGATTTACACCTTTCAGGAACAGTTCTGTCAAATCAAACCACTTTTAAAAAGAGAGTGTTGAAGGGGCGAGAGTGTGTTTGTGACTGGAGCCAGATGTCATTGTTACATCCTATTCCAAGTTAACACCGGAGGGCTTCGGTTATCAGGGCTTCAAGATAAGGACATGAGCTTCCTGAATAGCCAAAACAATCTTGCTGTTTTAAAAAACATACAGTGCAGAGGTTGCACTATTTATGCAAATAACCAAACTCTGTGTATCTGCATATTCTATTTCATCTGCTGTGTGCATGTGCTGCTCATGTGGGGCAATATCACGTTACAGTCCTTCACGTGTTGTATTTTGTCACGTTCTGTTTACTTCAGTCACGACAAATTACATAGGCAAATATTTGCTCTTCATAATCGTGCCTTAGTGGTTTGTGGTGATTACAATACTGCTGACATTCTGCACATTATATCATCGCTTAACGAATACGCTTGTGTGATTTGAGTCTCATGGGTGCGAACGCCTTGTTCATGTTGTTCGAGCCCTATCCAAAGGTAATGTTCTGTCTCTATGTGATGCCTTGAATCTTAAGTGACGCAATTTTCATTCACCAGAAATCAAATGTTGCTTTTTCTTGTGAAAGTACTGTAACTAAATTACATATTGTACGCTATCAGAGCAGAAAATGTCAGAAAAAATGCTTGCTGCTGTTTTTAGAGGCGCATCACTCGAGTCCATCCACTTTTTCATAGCTTCTCTCGCAGCATTTAAAATAGCAGCTAGTAAAACCACTTTTTTACCACATGATAAATATATGAAATTATCATGAGTTTGTCATGTGTAGCCATGTGTAACGTGTCTCTACAGCAGTAAGTTTCCACCTCTGATCCTAAATATAGTTGTTTATGTCATTATTGGGTTAATTATGCTGCGCCCTGATGAGTAAAAATAATCAATTGAAAAAAAAAAGAGTAACCACCAAATGTGATAATAGTCGCTGGTTACAGCTTCTTTTGGCTTCTCTGATTTTCTTTGTCACTTCTGTCTTGTCGCTGTTAAATGTGACAACAGAAGCAATTTGTAGATATCAATTTTCAATTTTCTTGAGCATTTTTTTTACAATTATTTGACCTTTTACAGATTATACTATTAATTGATTCATCATGAAAATAATGGTTCGTTGCATCCTCCATCATAGCTGGACTCTTTCTTTAACACTGGGCAATGGTATGTAAGTGAGGTCATTTGTAGGTAAATAGTAGGGTTTTTTCTTTTAATAGAGCATAACAGAGCAACATTAAACTGAGATAAAAATTAGTCTGTACAGGTAGGTGTTCTTCCTGCTTAGCTCAAGACGTACAGCAGATAAGATAATGACTCAAAGCTTTAAAAATAGAACAACTAGCTAGCTAGACTAGCTTTTTTCCCCTCTAACCTTCAAAGTATATACCCCAGACCTCCTGGACTTGAACTCAGACACCCTCAATTGTCTCCACCTTTGAAAATTACACCTTAACAGCAACGGATATCAATCCAGACAACTGCACCACACTGGCTGTCAACATCCATCTTGCTGTTCACATCTCTTCGGAGGCCTTTAGATTTGAAGGGAGGGAATTCAACGTCCCATCCTGAGTGAAATAGAGCATCCTCTTTAGCCCTGCTGGTGTTACCTCGGTACATCTCAGACTCCATCCTGGTTTCATCCCCACAGGGAAGAGGGGAGAGTTGAGCCTGGATAGATGACCAGCTGCTCCAGGACTTTTAAGTTTCTCACTCAGGCCCAGGGGTCATAAGTCTGTCGTGGGCAGGATTAGTCTAACCCAGACACTCTCAGAGTCTATAAAGGCTCTGTTATCAAACTTTATCTCACTATGAGAAAAATAGGACCAGCTGCAGAGGAAATCCTTTACTCTGCGGACTTCAATTCCACTTTTTTACGATGCAGCAGAGATGGCCTGTAATTCCTTTTTCCTAAAGCGGGGTCCAAAACAATTACTTGTTGTCGTAATGGCTGAAATTCCCTTGGAGAATCATTCCAATCAAATCTAATATTATATAATCTAATTTGATTTCATTTCATCCAATGGTATCTAATCTCATTGCTTGCAGTTGAATTAAAGTTTATGAATGGCCACTTTTGATTTTTGTAATTTGCAGAGTTCACCACGATGTGAAAATGATTCTTGCGATTAATATCAACACGCGAGAGGACCATACATGAGCCAGCGGTGAAGCATCAGAGTGTGGCCGGAAATTAACCGTCTATTGATTCACTGGCGTGGAGTCCCCCGGACAGCTATTTGATGGTCTACAGCTCACAGATAGTCCATCCAAGTTTTCCACCCAAGAGTACTGAACTTCAACACCTCAATCAATTCCTCTTACTGAACCTTCAGTGTTTCAAAAGCAGCAACAAGCTGTAGACAGAATGTCGTACAAATGAATACATTCTGCTCCACTGAAACACCACTGTATTTCAACTGCCAAGGAAAAAGTCACGACTGAGTCTATTTATTATCTTTTGGATGATGTAAATGTCAGAATAGTTTATTAATTATTTTTTGACGTGAACGCACGCTTGAGTCCATAGACATAATTTCCGGGGGGTCTTCATTCTCACTGCAATGAATTAAAGGTCACTCTTTATGCTACCTAGCAGTTAGCTTACATGTGCTAGTTAGCCACGATAACATTAGCTAGCTGTTTGAATTTGAGTCAATGTAGTTTTCCTCAGCTAGCATGGTGGGTGTTTGCAAGCAGAGTTGTAGCACTATGTTTGGCGTCCCTCGGGAATTGCAGTACGAGAACATTTCACGTAGTTGTCCTTTTCAAAACTGATTCAAGTGACACGCTTGTTGAATCGGAACAGCAGCTTAGAAACTGGAAAAAAAATGTTGGCACACGACTTTCCGACCAAAACCTGGCGGACAAAAGTAAAATGTTTCGTTGACTGGTTGGAAACGTTTTATTAATCCACGTCAATTTCTGTTCACGTGTAATTTGTTATATGATAACATGTTTCTGTCCATGACAAGTGAACTAGATAAGTAAGAAAAGTAATTTTTGGGGCAAAAACTTTGATAGCAAGTCTGGTAAAGCAATATGTTTTGTTTATTAGAGAATGTACTGGAGAAGTCCAAGATAAATCACTCACAGCATGTTTTAACGCTCAGAGAAATAGAGTACACAATCTCTGTAGCGTCCATGTTGTTTTAACATTAAAACTCAAAGCTGAAGTCGAAGGAACCACTTCCCAACATGGGATATGCGACCATCTGATGAGCATGTGAATGCAAAGTTCTCCTATTTCCCTTAAAAAGCAAACTTCCATCTACAGATTGGAGATTTTGTTTCGTGGTGCAGTGACTCACTGACACAATTTGTTGAACTTATCAGGAAAGAGGTTACTTTGAGGATTCATCTCGGTATTGATTCCCATCATCTATCCTAACAGCATGGCGCTGCACTTCTTCCCAACATGGGAGATGCAGGGCTAATCGCAGGATGTTGTGTGTATCCCACAATGCTGAGCACGATGATCAAAAAACTCCTTTGGTGGGAGCAATAAAGACACCACACCCTTGTGTTAGGACACTGTTGGGTTTCACATGCATGCAAAATCAAAGGACGAAAGGTTGAGACTAGAGGAAATAAATAGGAAGCAGCAGACTGTGCTCCACTTCGCTGGGATTAAAGATTCTGCACTGTAGCACCCAGCTGTGCGTTAAAAATGCTCTTTAAAATCTAAAATAAACTCTCAAAGTAGCATGTAGCTAATGGAGGTTTCTTCATTTGGCACACATACTTGATTACAGACATGTACATGTTACCTAATATCTCACATACACACGCAATATTGACTCCGACTGCATTGCAGCTATTAATAGCCGTCATTGCTGCTGAATCTTGTGGCTCTATGTTGGTTCTTTTTATGTATGATAATGAAGGTCCAGGCAAAGGAGCAAATTACCCCTCTGAAAGCACAACTACATCAACAACCAAGCAGAGCAGACAATTGATGTTTTTTTGCGTGACTGAAGGGTTTCAAGCCATACCAAGTTCAATCGCCAGCAGCTAATGGCTGGTAAGTCAAAGTACAAATACATTTGGACATTTTCTTTGGGAGAGTGCCGCAGTAATGACGTGTTTTAGCGAGCTCTCAGCAGAGAGGTAAGGATGTTAGAAAAGGTGCCTGGTCTGAAAAAGAGACACGGGTCAGAAAGAGAGGCTTACAACTGAAGTGAAATCAATAGACGCTGATTCCTGAGGACTTGGACCAAAAATGATCAATACCACATAAGTGCAGCAGGAAAAAGACGCCGCAAAACAACTGCAGTGATGTAAAGTGCCTTTTGTGTGATCATAGAAGGGTGAAGCCATCGGAGCTCCACGTCCACATCACAACTTCAGCTGCGCTGTTTGAGTCACTGGATTATTATAAACAGCTCGAGTTTGTCAAACTTCATTACAGCCTCCATTCCTCTAGTTTACCCGTTTTGTTACTATGGAGAGGTATGTTAAAGAGAAATGGACAGCTCATCCTCTACTGACAGTACCAGCCTTTACTGTTTAAAGGCCCAGTACATAGGATTTAGGGGATAAATTGACTCAAATATTAGCAGAAATGTAATATTTATAACTATGTTTTCATTAGTGTAAAATCACCTGACACTAGGAATCATTGTGTTTTCACTTCACTCTTTGAATGGTCCTTTTATATTGACAGAGGGAGTGGGTCCTCTTTCACGGAGTTCGCCATGTCCCATCACCATGTTTCTTCAGTAGCCCAGAATGGACAAACAGAACACAGGTTCTCGACTAGGCATTTCATGTTTTTCACATTTTTATCACAAATAGTAAGGCGAGGGGTGTACAGTCGGTTGCAATATGCAACATTATCGCACACATTGGACCTTTAATTACATCAGGACTGTACCTCGAGCAGTCCTGTGTTGTTTCAACATATAGAGTTAGTATTTAGTGTCTGGAGTGTCAGCAACAAAATACAGCCTTGTATTTAAAGTAAAAGTACTGATATCAATGAATTATTTCTCTCACACTAGTATTCAATTGACGTGTTTGCCAGATACATCAATTAACAAAGAATTGACCATTTACTTCAGATACTTGACAAATGTACAACGGGTTGGTATGCATCTTGTCTGTTCATAACAACAGAGACAAGTTTTTTTCGGTTGCTCTGTTCAGGGGTCTGGTCCGTGACATACTACTATTCATTTAATTTAGTTTCTTAATGCACTGTCATTGGCTTAACCCTATAACTTTAAGCGATATGTGCAATATTGATGATACAGTGATATAACTCTGTTAATACTCTGTGTTAATTGGTGAGTGCTGAAGTTATACGTTTCTCTCGTCCTACTGGTTGAGGGATGTGCTAAAAACTGATAGCGTGATACAACTGGTGTTAATTTGTAATTTGTTGAAGTGTCATGTCTTTTTACCACTTTATTTTAATTGTCATGCAAAACAAATAAGTTTGACTGAAACAGAGTTGTGTTGCGTGAACGAGAAGTGAGGCTGATCAGCTGATGTGAGTGAGATGTTGCAGGTTTGCCTCAACTAATGCAAAGCTACAGCAGTGCTTAAAATATGTGATTTTCATGCTTTCAGATCAGATAGAAGACTTAAATGCTACTTTGATCATATCAAACAGGCCTCGTCATCAACTGAGTACTAGGATAAAAACAAAAAAAGAAGATTTTCATGGCATTTTTGTCTTCATTTGACAGCATGTAGACACAAAAAGCATTAGGGAGAAAGAGGTGACGGCATTACACACATTTATGGTTAACTTGTTGACCACCAGTACTACGGCTGGGCGATAAAACGCTAACGATATCTATCGCGACAGACATGTGATCAAGATCAATACGTTAATTTCACTGAACTCTGAAAAAATACAGGAAGAAAAACCCCGATCCAGAACCGCAAGGCATTCTGGGGGATGTAGGCAGAGGAAGGGCTTTAGCCTCTCGACCTCCCCCGGCCCAGCTAAGCCAGGTTGGTGGGACGAACAAACTCACTCGCTCTTCGGTAACCTAGCAACAACCTGTTGAGTGACATGCACAGTAGCACTTTCATGTTCCACCATCATGCCTCATAATTGCGTTAACAAAAAGAACTGTGTTGATTGAAAGGAGAAAATGAGTGTGACAGCGCGAGAGGAAATTGTGGATAAAAGAGGAAAGGTCACGTCACCATTTCGGCAGTATTTCAGATATTTTTAGTCCGACAAGAGTCAGATCGATGTTGTCTGCAAACTATGAAAGGTCGTCGTCCCTACCAAGTCTGGCAATACGACAAATTTATTTTACCACCTTAGCCGCTCTCATCCGAGTACAGCAGCGTCAAACAGCCACAGTCATCAACATCTGCCGGTGCAGGTGGAACTCCACACAAGCGGCAACAGACCACCAGAGAGGTATCCAGCAGCAGTGCCATACGACAAAACATCAAAACGTTATAAAGAAATAACAGATGCAGTGGCGTACCATTTAGCAAAGGACTTGCTACCACTCAGAACAGTTGAGAAGTCTGAATACAAGAATCTTAATCACGTGCTTGACCCCCCGTTACATTCTTATTTCAAATAGGTCAAAAAAATCAATAATTATTGATATCGACTGATATGAAACACTTATATTGTGATACATTTTTCAGTCATATCACCCAGCCCTAACCAGTACACCACAATACAAGGTTGTTTTCTTTTTTTGCTTTACCTGCCTAGTAGACGCATAACCCCGGCAGATTTTTAACTGCAAATGCGGAAATATACAACCAGCAACCCAAAATTGTGCAGTGTACTTCACTGTACTTCAATAACTCGTACCTCTGTTCATTTTGATATATCTGTAACTTTTGACGGTATTGTTCTTGTGTGTCATCATGTCTTTGCATC
>CAEMYA010000013.1:3789923-3812751 GCA_903131615.1 Diplodus sargus
CTTTGCATCTGCAAAAAAAAAAAACGGGTCAAATAAAAAATATCTGACAATGTAGATTTATGTGAGCAGGCTTCTGTTGGGGTTATTTTGGTTTTCAGGATGGAACAATTACTTTGTGAAGGAGCTGGGACCTTTCAGCTTGCTGTCGACTCTCGCCCCGGGTAGGAGCTTCACTACCATTTAACCACATTGATTTCTGTGTTATTTGACAGCGTTATTAGACTGCCTGCCGCCAGAACCTGAGAGCTGAACCTGAGAGAAGTGGTAGAATCTTCTTTTCAGTCTGTGTCCTTTCCTTTCATTCTTTTCAGCTGTGAACCAGTAAAGTTAGACGGATTACAGCAGCATTAAAGCTTGCCGGAGCAAAAACCAGTGATTAAATTTTCTCATCCGTCTTTACCTAAATGTTTCGATATAGTTTGATGATAAGAGTTTGAGTAAATAACACTCCAGTATCCACGATGATGGATGTTGTGAAAGTTTGTTTGTGTGGAATCTTTCACCAAAGCCTCTTTACACCTCCTCCTTAGCCTCCACTGCATCAACACTGAAAGTGTGTGATTGCTGATTTGTATGCAGCGATTTGTCTCAGGAACTTCTTTAAAAAATGTGAGATGAATCAACAGTTATTCTTTAAAGGACGATGCCACAATTGCACACAATTAAGACAGATGACAGAAGAAAGTAGGAAGAAAACATGAACGCTAGAACCTGGAAATCTATTCAAGTTTGGAGTGAAACACAAATACACAATCTGGAAAAACACCTGCAGACGTTGCAAATCACACAACTTCTACAAGCAGCTCTACAAGCAGCTGGTGAGCTGTAATGCCATTGACAAGAATTTTTGAAATATACATTTAGTTTGTTATGTGGACCAGTTGTATAATAATGGTTTATATCAAGGGTGCTCAGGCTGTTTTGTTTTTTATTATAATTTTTTTTATCAGAGTTCTGGAAATAGATTTTTTATATGGTCGGAGGTCTGGAACAATGTCAACCAACAAACCAAAAGTACTTTTAATATTCACAGCAGCCCATCATATAACGTACATTCAAGCCTTTAACCTGGACACAGGGTATGACTGCCAGATGGAGGCACCAAGCAGAAGAAGAAGAAGAAGAAGAAGAAGAAGAAGAAGAAGAAGAAGAAGAAGAAGAAGAGACAGAGAAGAAGAAGGGAGAGAGAAGATGAAGAAGAGGAAGAAGAAGGGAGAGAGGTAGAAGAAGATGGGAGAGAGGTAGAAGAAGAAGGAGGAGGGAGAGAGAGGTAGAAGAAAAGAAGAAGAAGACTTCTGATTTATTGTGGGCAAAGGAATAAACATGTTTCCTCTCAAAGCCATTATCAGGGTGGGATGTCGGCACAGAGCATGAAGGATGCTGAAAGACAGCACCACCCCAGCCACAGTCTGTTCAACAGCTGGCAAAAGACACAGAAGTATCCACACCAGACTATGGAGCAGCTACTTTCCCCAGGCTGGGAGACTTCTCAAGTCATCATCAAGACTCCATTATCTAAATAAGATGTAGCAGGACTCAAAACAATTCAAACTTCATATAGTTTTTTAAACCCTTGTTTAAGGGATAACAAGTAGCTCAAAAGACAATAAAGAGGTGATTGATAATCAGTGATAATGGTTTCCATCTGTAAGAGAAAACTTCTCAGTCTAAAAAGAGCTATGAATGTAATAAGAAAAAAAAGGTTGAATTATAAAGACTGGAACAATATAGTGTAATGTAAAGTCAGGTAAATATGTTCTCATATTGCATATTGTTTTGACATGTGAAAGCAAAACTAAATTGTCGTCTAATCTTAATTGTCGTCTGTTTGTTGTGTAGGCTGAATGTGATTGTGTAACTTTTTGCTGCCTCTTGGCCAGGACTCCCTTGAAAAAGAGTTATTAATCACAATGGGATTTTTCCTGGATAAATAAAGGTTAAATAAAAAATTAAAAAAAGTCAATCATATCTGAACAATCAAATCTGCATGTAAAAATGCAGATATAATTATATTCCACATTTCTATACAGAAATAGATAAAAATAAAATGTGGAAATTGTTTAGTGACTTTTTACTTTCAAATGTAAAAATATTTGTTGATATTTGAAAGCAGCCAATCACACGTCTGAGTATGCAGAAGCCAATTTCATGTGATTTCATTTACCATGTTATCTTTCACCATGTGTAAATTCTGCTGCACATTTTCACACACGTGGTCAGCTTTTTCCACACTGAAGTAACATTTGTGCGTGATGATAAAATGCCACTTTTTCCACATAAGTTATCTCTATTTTCACATGTATGATATATATGTTCATGTTTGATTATTTTTTGTGTTCACATGTGAAAATGTTAAATACACATCTGGACATTTTTTTTATTAGTATTTAGTGATGTGAAAATGTCCAGTTCTGACATTTTCTGTTCAGATGATTTAATTTTAGTTCACCTGCAGAAATACTCAAATCTTGTGAGAAACTGTGATTTGAAAATTGAAATTGTGAGAAGCTGCCACATGGGAATTTTTTCTATCACATATCATACAGACGAGGTCCTCTCACAACATAAACAATAAAAACGTCTAAAATTAGTGGTATATTCTTGCTGTGTTATTCGGTGTGGTAATCTTCATTTGTCAATTTGATTGTAGTAACTGTACTGTAAGGCCACACAATGAATTGATATGAATGAATATGAATATGTGAATGAACATGATCCAATATTCAAATCGAAGAAGTTGCTGTTTTTGTCACATCAACAAAAAAAAAAGTGTAACGCAACAATTATCATTCTAACTAATCATTAATCATATTGCACTCCTAATCATTTTAATAATGTGTGACAAGGGCTGTGTTGTTGGCATTTGTTGCATTTCCTTTGCATTTAAACTGGTCCTTGTTGTAGGGAGTCAGATAAACACAGCATTGACGAGTTTCACAATGTGTCGGCCTCTTCAGTATCTCCATTAATCTTTTTGATAAGGTCTACTAAAAAAAAGGGAGCTTATTCCTGGATCCTGTCTCTATTTCTCACAAATAGCAACACGTCTACGTCTAGACGGATGCTTCCATCCTTTATCCTGTCCGTCACATCAGACAGCATAACACGGGTGAAGATGTATAATTCTTAGCTGCCTGTGTGGTTGCAGATTTCTCCTGAACAAGTGCTGCATCATCAGCCGTGCTGGTCGTAAACCAATGTCTTCGTCTTGCACCACCTCTACAAAAGGCCATCACAGCAGGAGGATACAGCAGCTCCGCGAGCTGCTGCTGAGGTGGTGATACAGAAGGCCTTGAGAAGGGGACCGGCTCATTCTCACTTACACACATCACTTCACCTGAATGCTCGCGGCGTGGGCAGCTAAGCTTCTTAAAATTAAATTTTAATGATTGGTGGATAGCCCAAACTCTTTATGACATATAGAGCATGGCAGGCAGGATGAGTGTAAATAAAAAGGCAAACATATTTCTGAGCCAGTTGCTTTCTCCCCCCGAAATTGTTTTGTTTAAACAAGAACGAGATCAACTGAGGAAAGAACCTAAATGAAGAGAAACCACCTGAGACCCTCTTGGAGAGAAGGCTGAGTGCTCCCATTCTCAAACACAACAACTGAATAAAGCTCTGCTGGAGACGGCATCCCCTCTCAATTAGATCCGCACGCACAGAGAAAACAGAATAAATTAACTCTTTAACCACAAAAATCACATCATTTTGCACATCTTCCTTCATTTATGTCATCTGTGCAACTAAAACGTTTAATGTACAGCCAGTTTATGATGATTGATCCACCGTGAACCTGTTTTTCTGTTTCAGTGTAAACACTATCCCAAAGTTTCACATCTCAATTTTTCAGATACCACATTTGTGTACTGTGTGGCAGTGCCAGAAGAGGAAGCAATATTGGGTTGTAAGAGCTGAATCTGAAGAGGATTCATTAACAAGAATCAAACCAGAAGCAGGGATCACACATACTTACACTGAGGATACCCTCTGTATTCTGTGACACCTACAACACAATATCAACCATTCATGCATTTACAGGCTCTACAATAGTCACACAAGTGCAAAAACAAAAACAGATAAGTAAAAATATCAAAGAATAAGTTTGGTTTTATGTGACTAATTGTTTAGCAATGCTAGCTATCTGGTCTGTTAGTCAGCTCACCACTTTAAAATGAAATATCTTGACACCTGTGCAGTATATAAACATCATCATCGTGCTATAAGAACATATAGTATCTTAGATATTCTATATTGTTATATTGTGAAGTGACATGATGTCTTATCCTGGTTTTAAAGGCTGCATTATTATAGTAAAGTAATGGCATTTTCTGAACTTGCCACACTGTAATACTTGACACACAGTCATCGTAACTAAATTACTAATGATTGTTTATCAAAAATGTCAGGAGTACCTATGTGTGTGTGTGTGTGTGTGTGTGTATATATATAGATAGATAGATGGATAGATTCCTTTAAGGCCATATCACCCAGCCCTAATGGATTGCCAAGAAACTAAAACAGATATTCATGATCAAAGGTGATACGTAAATCCCATTGACTTTAGTGAACCTGTGAATTAACTTTCAGTTGCTCCAATACTTTATGATCAAAATGTATGTAATTACCATCCGCCTCAGCTGCTCTTTTCTGTTTAGTGCAGATTAGATAATGCAAGCTTGCTATCTCACTAAATTAAGATGGGACCTGCCAAACATCATCAGGTTAGTATTACTGTAATTATGTTGGCAAGCTAACTTTAGCTTTTACCCCATTTGTACTCATGGCTCTTTATATTTATATTTGCACTCTCTCCTACAGTGCACTACAACAGTTTCCCTGCGGATAAATCAACTTCTGTTTTATCGCACCGCCTTTCAGCACACAGTCTCAGAGAGCTACAAGCATGGACTCTTGGCTTGTGTCTTTGCTATCGTCGTTGTTATTATAAATAGATATCATGAAAATACCATAGTTTATATACCACCGTAAATACTAGGACTGGATGACATGGTCAATAAATCATGTTGTGATTATTTGGACAGATATTACAATTGCACTATGATTCATGATTAGTGGTAATGATCATTTTTGCATCACGATTTTCATTTTCACAACAAAAAAAGAAAAAAAAGAAAATCATGGTGATGTGACTTTCATTTGGGTTTACGCCAAATAAACTGGAGAAAAAGATTAGTAGGGGAGGACATCTCTGCAACACTACAGTACTTGTCTGTTTTGTCACACATTTTACTTTAATCGAAAAATTGCAGCTTCTTGCAATCTGGATAATGCAACTAGCATTATATGGTATATGCCATATTAAACATCGTGGAAACAAGGACAATAGCAGGACAATAAATTATTTATCAATCTACCTGAGACCAGAATAAAAAGTCCTTAGTCTCTTAATAATTTCTAACTTTCCTTTTCGGTTTGTAATACAAAGAAAGAGTGTTTTAAACAGGTGACCATTATATTAAAAACTGAAAAAAGCAAACAAAACACACATTAAAAGGCACAGTTGTTACCTTAAGCTGAGTTTTGCGTTCATCTCTCAAAAGAGTAAAAAGTGTGTTTTTCAGTGGCTGATTAACACACACTGTTTATAGCAGCATATATGTGTGTCTGGCTCAACGTCAAGTATGGTGTGTTTTTACGGTAATAAAGGCATATTTCACCAAGTACAACAGTGTTGCTTGATGTGTTTTTAATAGTTTTTGGACGAAAAAGGAGCTCTGTGGAGAGATAAAAATAAGGCAATACTAATTAGTAGATTTGTTGCCAATAAGCAAAATGCCAACATTTGCAGGCTGATCATTTAAGGCAGTGGCATACACAGTTTGGAGAACACAGGCCATATATTTTAAATAATTAGTAAGAAAGTTGAAAAAATGTCGCACTGTATCGTAAACAGCGGCTCAGGGACGGCAGCTTTCTTTGTCCCCTTACTATAAAGCAATCATAGACTGGCCAGGTTGGTAAACACAAACATAATGTGTTTACTGACAACACATCACGTGGTGTGGGTGGAGAAGATAGAACAAACAGATATTGATTGCTGCCTTCCGTGGCTGCCATCATGTGAAGTTATCTAGCTTGGTTAAGTACCTACATTGCAGTAAAGAGATGAAACATCGGAGAAATCACATTACGGATTAATCAGGAGGGCAAAGTAAAATGATTAGTTAATGTTTGTATCGTGAGGGTTTAAACGGCTCTAACGGAGACACAAGTGTGCTCTCCTGCAATAAACACCGTCTGACAATCCCCGTAATAGTCCAGTCACCTTGAATCAGGTCAACCCGCCTTTTGTCTGATTCAATTTACCTCCTGTATTTAAAACTAAAGTATTTCAAATGTCTGGTCTGACCCCTGATGAAACCAGCATCCATCCTGTTTGAGCAATTATAGAGAAAACCAGAGATCAATGGAATCTAATTTAAGGCAGAAGCATTATTCTAAAACACAGAGCCCGGTACATCTCTGCATGGAGCCAGCGGGATGATTAAGTGCCTTGGTTATATCCTGTATAGCTCTGCTGCACATGCCACAGTGAGAGTGTTCATGTCCTGGATCCCATCACCCCAGCCTCTATTACATCCTCAGAGCAGTCAATACTGGGCTCTGACCGCCAGTCAGTCACTCTCAGGTTGCACACACAGGCAGAATACAAATCAGCTCAGAAAACTCAACGCTCTGCATCCGCTCGGTGTCCACACCTTTTGTCTTAGCAGGCTGCTGTTTGGACAAACCGGTTCCCACAAATTTGCTGTGTCACGGAGAAAGCCACGGCATATAGACAAAGAGGAAAATAGAGCAGAAAATCACTGAGGGGTCAAGTTGCAGCTAAAATACAAAGCTTGTAATTAAAAGGGTCGTTAATAGATAAGAAAAATGGCTTCAAATGATACTGGAGGCTTCTTATTAGCTTCTCATTTGTGTACAGAGGGTATAGCATAGAGATAAATCTGTCTTACTTGTGGATTTGCAGTTAAAGCACACACAGAGTTAAATGTAGAACTGAGATCCACAAATGCCTTTTCAATTAAAAAAATAACTACTAAATAAAAGATGTTCACAATTTGTGAGTGTTTTTTTTTTATCTGTGGAATTTGTATATTCATGCAAATTATTTTTGTTTAACGATTTTATTGTATTTGTGTTTTATATCTATAGGAAAAACACTTAAAACACAGATAGTTGATCTGTCCTCATTCTACAGTGGTAGAGTTTAGGAAGATATTGACAAATGGTGTTAATTTATTTGATGGAGGGCAGCGACGTTTGTGAGCGAGCCACAGGAACATCAAGCCGTGTTTCCAAGCTGTCTGAAGTCGATGAGAGAAGCAATGCCATGTTGTGTACCTTATCTGGCACAGTGACAGAGTGTTCCTCGGCAGAGTTATACTGTAGCAGGAAGTGCTCTTGAGAAAATTGAATGTAATGTCTTCTCTAAAGTTGACATCATATTTTCGCCCCATTGGGTGTAGCTGACAATAAATTGGTTAAGTCTGTGAAGATCGAAGAGCAGCAACGATACCACCCTCATCAATCACAGCTACTTCAATAACTGATTAACTGTTTCAGCCATTTTCAAGCCAAACTAGCTTCGAAAAATGGGGATGCTGCCGCCTTTCTTTGCTATCAGTAATGGAAAAGTGAATATCTTTAGATTTACCACAAATATAACAAAAGCTTTACTACATCAACTCAGGCTGGGGGGTATCTTTTCACTGTTTTCTGATGTGACGTAAACTACATGAGTAATTGATGATTCGATAACAACTTCAATAAAAAGATTAGGATGAACTCCTGATGCACAAAAGTCAACACAATATTTTATTATTTCCTAAATCTAAATGACAATAATTGATTTACAAAAGCCAAATAAACCCTTCATTTCTTGTGTTCATTCCTGGTGAGTGATAAAATACAGGCTCAAAACAACCCTGTTAATATTGTATCAGATGGAGTCAGGGAGTGTTAACAAAAGGAGGGAATGTGTTAAATTTTTCATGCGCGGTTCCTTTTTCCACTGAGGAAAACAAAACATACGGCTGATCAAATTGACATGCACTCGCAAAGGTCTCTGCAAACCTGCCCTTCTCCGTCTCCTTCTTCTTTTTCTTCAGCAGCAACAGCTCATATCGTCTGCTTTAACCCTCACTAAAGTCATGCAATGGCAAAAAACAGCAACCTCTCGCACCACGTTAACAGGACAAGGTCATTCAACCCATTTTATCACTGTGTTCGGACAGATAACCAACGATGAATGGCAGCATTAAAAAGCCCTGAAAACCTGTCCTCTAAGTCGCAATCTTCTTCTGACGTACACAGTCCCACGTGAACACCACCTTTTCTGTTACAATCATTTTGGTTATATTAAAAAAAAAACAGATGTCCTGTGTTTTGTGTTGACTGTGAATGAGGATCAGAGGGACGTTATGTACGGATTTGATGCTGAGCTCAGCGTGACGTTAACTGCATCAGCAGCCATTTGGAATGCACCGGTGTCGGTTGTGTACATAACAAAACATGCACGCGCAGCCAGAAAAGAGATGATTAAAAAGACGGCAGAGATTGCCAAGTCAAGCGGCTCAGCATCAGTTCGACAGGTTATAATGAAACACCCCGATCAAGAATTATTTCACAGTTTGAGCAATCAGCTCGTGTCAGCTTTGTAAAGCAGCTGTTTTCTTGAATTATTCCTTAAAAGTGGCCCAGTTTTAACCAGCGCAAAGATGATCCTACTAATCAACCCCGCTGCATCACAACTAGGTATTACCCTGATCAGAAAACACAATTTGCATAATAGGGTTTTAGAATTTGCACTGTTCCCTCTCTTATTAACCTTCCATTAACCTTTAGATAAACATAGGCCGCTCTGAGCATTATTCCCTGGGATCGCACACCAAAAGGTTTGGCCCAAATTCATCGGACCAGCTGTGGAATAGCTTATGGGTGATTAGGCCACTGATAGCTGCTCGCCTCGCTGACGATGAAGATCTCATAGAAGCTGCTCGGGATTGAGGAAGTTACCAAACAGTTTGGCTTGTTTTGACTCTACACACCGTCTCTCACACTGGACATCTGAGGGATTCATTGATGATTGGTGAAATCAATACTAGAGGAATCGCTGGTGGACACAATTCTATCATAGAGATGTTTGGCTTGGAGCTTCCAGAAAAGTACCCATAAGATTGACATGTTTTTGAGGAGATGTATATATCCCCACAGCCCCACAGACTGTTTCTTAGAGTGAAACTCTTGCCAAAAAGCAACCGAGGCTTTATTTGCAATTGAACGCGAGACGAGCCTTATTGAATCGCGTTCAATTGCAAATAAAGCACAATTACGACGAAAGAAGCACTTTTAAGATTTATCATAGTTTCGTTTTTGGGCAAGCTAATTTTCAATGAGGTGCAGGGCACTTTTACGC
The DNA here is from genome assembly GCA_903131615.1 of Diplodus sargus. Lineage (NCBI taxonomy): Eukaryota > Metazoa > Chordata > Actinopteri > Spariformes > Sparidae > Diplodus > Diplodus sargus. The sequence goes on from CAEMYA010000013.1 coordinate 3,799,366, forward strand.
TAGCATCAAAAACGCTATTTTCAAAACACTAAGACGGCTCGACACACATGAAACTTTGCTCGTAGCATCACCAGGGTCTCTACACATGAACACGACCACTGAAAACATTGTTTGTGTACACAGAGTTTACTAAAAAGAAGGTTTTTGGAAAACTCACCGTAGGAGCTGCATCTCCGGCGCGCCACCGTCACGGCAGACAAAAAGTGTCGATATCTGAGTGCGGACCGAACTAACAGGAAGGCTTGAGGAGCAGTTCACCATTACTCTCCTGCCTGTTAGGTTGCATTCGGGGATCGACATTTTTTGTCTGCCATGACAGCGGCGTGAGGGTTTCACTTTAATAAAGCAGCCACACTCAAGAGAGGGAGGAGATTGCTCTGCTAAGGGGCTTCCCATCAGTTCAACAGGTTATAATGAAACACCTCGACCCAGAGTTATTTCGGCATATCTATAAATAATGACTTACGGAAGTGACAGATTTAACTGCTAATGCGTGGAACATGCAAAAGAAAAAGGAAAATCAGTGTCTTAAAGTTGCGCATGTAAAAAAGGAAAGAAAGAAAGAAAGAAAGAAAGAAAGAAAGAAAGAGGATAAGAAGAGAGCATGTAGATCCCATGGGTGCTTCTTATTCTAGAGCAACAAATTTCATGCTTGATAGAACAGATGTGCGCGTCTTTCAAGCTACTATTACGGCAATTATATGCAAATCCTACAGCTTTGAATACAAATAAGTATTTACTTGAATTGCATTTCTTGTCTTAGCATATACGAATAGCCACTCTTGCATCATCATAAGCCTGCAAACACTTCATCACTAAGTGCATATACGGTGTGGTGGGGAGTGCTTACCAGGTCACGTCTTCCAGTGTAAGACACTGTGAAGCTGCAGTGAATGAAGTCTAAAGACTGAAAGTTCTTTCTGCTTGCTGGGGTCACGGCGTCTTTGATAGAACTTAACACTCAAATAGATTCATGTATTGCTTCTGAGGCACAAGGGCATTTACAAACAACCGGAATCTGTGGTATATGTATAAACAGCTCTGACCTTGTAGAATTAATGTAAAAAAAGAAAAAGAAAAAATACTCAGTTTATAGAGTCAAAATCCCTTTTCTCTGGGTATTTTAGACATTTATATTTCACATGAATTACTGTGTTGTACAGTGTCTTGTGTCATGTATTTTTTTTATCTATTGCTCTTTATATTTTTCAGCTCTTTAAAAGCATTTTTTCGCAGTCTGGTCCCGATAAATATTTATATTATCATATTATTATGACTGCGTCATCCATTGTAAAGCTCCCATTTGCATTAACTGCTTGTTTATTAGGTACACCCACCTAAAACTTATGTCTAACACCGGCTACAACACTCTACTCTTGCATCTGGAATAAATCCTGCCTTCATGAACATCGCAATTACCTTTTTTTTAAATTATTATTATTTAAAGAGAAGCTGATTCAACTGCATGGTTGATTGTACAATGTAGCTTGTAGTGTTGTCGAAGTGAAAAGCACAATATTTAGTTTATGCTCGCTCACATAAATGGGGGAAATAAAACATTAGAATTAGGAGTAAATAAGGGTTTTTATTTACTGGGCTTCAGGGGAGTAGTGTGTGCGTCTATGTGTGTGTGACACCCAGAGGACTTCAGTCTAATGGTTGGCCCAGCTATTCCTCCAGCTCCGTCAGGCTCTCCCTGCGGTTGATTAACTTTGTGATCCATTAAGTGCCTTCATCCCCTCAGCAGGGAGAAAGTGCCCTCCACCCTACCCTCCGAGGATTAGGGGGAATCCTTGAGACATCATCAAAGGGACTCCAAGGTGAAGGGTGCTGCTGACCTTCTATGAAGTGTCAGACAGCAGCTGAATGCGCTCAAACTCAAGGCTCATCACATACACTGTAGCCTAACATGTCAATTTCAATGAAATGTGCAATATTACTTTTTACTGTGAATGCTACTTTTTTCTATTTTAGTTTTATTTTAGTTTACTTATTTTCCTTGTTGCATCTTGTTTTCTATGTCAGCGTTTAGTTTACACTTTATAATATCACTCTATTGTGTTTTTGATTTTTATTCTTACGTTACTGGGTTTTTGGGCAATCTCTGGCACAAGATTTTCCTTCAGGAGTACTAAGTTTTATCTTGTCTTATCACATCATAACAGTTCATTGTTAATAACATTAACCACATGCAAGATGATGAGCTTCTACGATCCCTTTACAATATCATCATACGAGCATAGTATAGGCTAGCATATAAATTCAGTTATGTATTGACTTTTCCCGTTTTGACTTCTACTTACTGAAGCTAAACCAGATTCAAACACCTATGATATTTGCAAAATTAAGGATCTTTCAAAAGACTCAGTAATCAATTTTCTTTTTTTTCAATATACCACTAGTTTCAGAAATCTGAGCTTTCAAAAACCTTCAAATACTTGGTCAAGCCACCCAGAAAGCGCCAATTTAACATTGTGGCCAAATGGTGTAATTGCCTCACGCAGCAAACAACTATTTGTTATGTAAAGATTTAGCGGTGTAATGACATCCAGAATAAAGAATGCAGTCGCTCTCCCTTAGTGTGTTGCAATCTGAGCTTCTCTGTTCTTTGTTTTGACAGCAGGGCCGACCCAAGTGCGTGTAAGTTTGGGTGAGTGATTCGGGAGAAAGACAGTTGATTGTCGCGTCTCATTCCCAGCTTGTCAAAGACAGATGCTTTGGAGCAACAAAAGCATCTGTGTTTAATGACTTGTGACTGAGGCTCAACAATCAACCATTTTTCTCCAACAGTAAATCACTTACTTGTCCCTACATCCATCTTGTAAAAAATATCCAGCGGCGTCGCACTTACAAATCTTGAAACTTGGTCTTGAACTGCGTTTTTGGCTTGCATGCCATCTCACCCGGCTGTTATAACACCCGACATGATTGTCACCTTATGTAACGTGCATGACACATACTGTAAATGAGAATTTGGGTACGTATCCGAGGTCTGATGAAATATAAAATACCAACATCTATGAGTGGGCTGGCAGTAAACTGCGAGTCATTATGACCATTTGATTAGGTTCATAATCTAGGCATCTTTATGTTGAGAAATTTGGATTTTTTTTTTTGCAGGTAACACTATTTCACATTTGCACCTCTCTGCATTGTCTAAAATATGGACAATCTCGGGGCAAAACAGAGCCACAGTTTTTGCCAGGAGGCTAACATTTCAACACACAGCATCAATGCAGATTCTTTATTATGTTAATATTCAGTCATGCATATAAACTACATATCAAATTATTCTCTCAAAACAATGACACAATCATTTATATCAAAGATTATTTTGTTTACCATCTCTTGCAATGAGGCTTTAAACTAGCAATCAGCTGCAATCATCACTCCTCATATTAAGCGGTAAAAAAAAAAATTCAGTCTCCATTCCCAGCGTGAAGTTTTTGTTGTGCACTCCCTGTGGAAATCAAGTCGGAATTCATAGTGTTGAGACCACAATGCCGGAGCAGTGCTGGGAACAATGTGGAGCTGCAAGGCCACAACTTTCATTTCAACTTTTCCTCAACCAGCCCAGACAAGGTGTGAATGTGGCATGAAATGAGGGAGGGAAGCAGGGCCAATTGATATTTAATTAATGCTAGGCCTGACTGGAGGGCCCAGGCTCATCTGCTGCATGTCTCATCCAATATGCATGATTTACAAGCGGGCTTCTAGCCACAGCAAACTTTCCACGCAATGAGGAGCATCAATGCGAGGTGGTGTACACAGCCAGCACACAGAGGAAGCAAGTACTCGGCAGCAACACTCTGTAAATCTTGACAAATTCTACGTGGACTATGCCAACGTGCAGTATATTTTATGCATAAGATCATACATATCTAGGAGCAGTAAATAGAAAGAAACGTCAAAGGACTTCAGAGAGTTTGAACTTTGTGTTGTTCGACCTTTGTATATCAGGATTAGGTTTTGTGTTAAAAGGCCTTTGTAATTTCATGTAAAATATTAATAAGCAGAGCAAAATTGTAAACACCTTTGCTGTTTTGGGAAGCACTGAGTTGCAGAGGACACCTTTTCTTTTTAAAACCCTCCTGTTTTATTAATGGATGTGCTCTATAAAGATGAATCTTGTGCTGCAGGACTTAAATGAGGTTTCACAGATTTCCTGTTTGCAGGATTGGATGTTTAAACTGTTTGACATTCAGATTAACTCAACCGCTGTTGTTATTATCTGCTGAGCACACTGTACGAGGACACTGACCACTGTCTTTTTTTTTCTGCCTGTAAGTGCCGTAGAATATGTTCACACGATGCAATGCTACACTCAAAATACAGATAGATTTCCTAAAATGAGAGTCATAGAGGGCTGCAATCATGTTTGAGGAAATGGATATGTTCAACAGGACTCATCCAATCCACTGCTGATGTGTTGCCAGGTTAAGTATATTTGAGCGATTTAAGAATATTTCTGTCTATTATGGTGTATTTACAAACATAAAAAGCACTATGTTGTTAATTTAGGACTATTGCGGCTTGACCATTGACATTAATATCAAAATGAATTGGTGTTGAATTGTTGACTATTGGTGTGTGTGGGCAGTGTTCTCATTTTATCTATAATGATGGCTGGATGTTTCCCGTAATGCAGTCAGTGTGCATTGTTTCATGTGAGCTTGTGGTGTGAATTTAAGTATATGTTTAATATATTTTTACTGATTTTATTCACTTTGAAATTTAAGCCTGCATGTGCTCGGTCTTTCACCTGGCTTCAAGACCAATTTCCCCTTGGGACCAACAAGTTGAAGTCAAGCGCAAAGTTGTGTTACCAGCTGCAACAAAGTAACTGTTAATAAATCACTTTTGTTCTAGAGGAAAATGTCAACTTAAAAATGTATACAAACTAGGGCTGTCAATCGATTAAACTATTTATTTGTGTCTAATCGCAACATTGTCCATAGTTCTTATTTGTTCTAAATGTACATTAAAGGGATCATTTTCAAGTTTTTAATACTCTTTTCAACATGGGAGTGGACCAATATGCTTTCTTTATGCAAATGTATGTTTATTGTTATTGCAACAATCCAAAACAATGACAGATGCTCTCCAGAGTATACTCCAGATTAATCTCAAAAGGTACTGCATGCCCCAAAGATATGCTGAAAGCATAATATGGCAAACTCTACTCCAACAAGCAACAACAGATGAGCATACTGACCTGTGTGTTACATTGCTTAGTCATACTAATGCAATTTAGCGTCCAGCTTCAGACTTGTAAAGGTCAAATAAACAATGTTAATCCGCCTGCAAGCCGTAGCCACTCATTTAGCTATTGCTGTAGAAAGTTTGTCACATGAAGAGTTGTCCAGGCGTCTCCGTCGCAACCTATCCTGTCAAAAATGTAGTTTGTGCCGATATGTGAAATGCAGTACGCCAAAAATACCAGAATGTCCTACCACGTCCCGTCGAATTTTGCAGACTTCCCAATGGCAGATGAAAGCACATTTATGTGTAAGTACTAGATTCTTTGTACTCGAAACTTTGTGCTAAGGCTGCAACAGATATGAGAGCAAGAGGGTCAAAGTTCAAGGCGCACTGTCATGACGTTGTATTTCAATATTGTATGCATACTAAATGTACTTTGTTAGGGCAGCTGCAGTACATGCTATAAGGAAAAAGAAAAGGCCAAAGATTTTTTAGTAGGCTTTTTAATCTACTGTACGCCAAATTTTAATTCAGCGTGTTAACGTGGGAATTCATTTAGCTTAGTTCAGCAGAGGCGAGAAACTCAAATTCATAAGGGGTTGGGTGTGTTTCTGTTCAGAAAGGAAAATAGTATTTCAGTATTTAAAATGTTGTTACTGGATTTAGTTTATTTATTACGCTAACAGCTGAAACTACAGGGGCAATCACACTCTCATTGTAATAAAAATAAAAAATAAAACATAAAATGTGTCCCTGCAGTATGCCGATTTTACATTTTTATTCAGCACAAGGGGTCAAAAGACCTTTTTGATTATTGTTGCACTAAAATACATCTTGTTTCCTTTCCTGTAAAAATATTTTTGATGCGTCATCTTGAATTATGGGGCAGTTACATAAATGTATCCAATCATATTTAATTTAGGGTGACTGGCTAAGATTGCACTTCAATGTTAGCAAGTGGGTAGATAGCAGAGCAGTAAATTATGTAGGAGGTGTGTTTAACTTTATGCAGAATGTGGTCGAGGTCCAATTTATTAATTTGATCCGTCTTCTTCTCCTCCTGATATAACAGTGCAGGTGAGGGAGGTCTGTGGAGGCCAAAAACACCTGCAGCTCCTGTGCTCTGTATATCTTCAGCTCTGCATGGTGCTGTGTTAGATAAAATTGAAGAAGTCAGTGTTGACTTGTTTTAATTAACCAAAGGCATTTTAGCACCCTAAACACCTGAACTGGTCATCATTGTGTTCTGTTCACGCAGCCACCTCCCTGTGACGTATCTTGAAGTCACACTTCATGTATTACAAAAAATACAATTATGTTCCCAAATGCATTTGGAGAATCTTATTCAGAATGTAGATATAAATTCTGGAGGAGACACAATATTAAGATAGATCCTTTAGCTCAGCTAATGTGGAGCCAGTGATATATCCTACTTGAATTAATGCAGGCTTCATTAGGCAGTGGTGTGTGTGTGTGTGTGTGTGTGTGTGTGTGTGTGTGTGTGTGTGTGCGTGCGTGCGTGCGTGCGTGCGTGTGTGTGCGTGCGTCTCCCACAATATACACAAAAAATTTAATAGTCAAAGTCTCCTCTTACATTTACACGTTCATCCCTAGTTTAAAATGGCACATTCCTGCGCGTGCTGCTGTCCTACATGAATTCAGCAGGAAGAGGTAACGGGACATCATTTTTCCAGCCCGGACCATCTGTCAGCCCCCCAACATTGCTCACATTACATTAAATAAATGCCTGGCTTTTCTCAGGAGTCCACAGCAGCGTTATTAAACTGCCTACCTGTGTTACGATGATAGATCTCCTCCAAACTGTGGACCCCCAGCAAGCCCAGGTTACCCATAAATGCAGAACATAAAGAGATTGCTTGTGCGGACAACCGGTGTAAGCAGTAAAATCAGGCTGCACACAGCCGACTGGGTCTGTATTTGGAAAGGAGGCAGCTGGAGCGGAAACAATGACAAGCTGTGCAAGCTGACTGTATTCGACTTTGATAGTGACATCGCAATGGTAAAATAATACAATATAAATAAATCATAATGATAATAAGTATTCGTGACGTGAAGTTCTGTAGAAAGAATGTGCCAAAAGAATTTTTTAAAAGTACAGAATCCGTGCGTTGGCTTAAATTCATCATGATCAGGAAAATGCTCAGCATCAATCAACGACTCCGAGGGCTGAGCTATTAACTGGGCAACTGGGGCCCCGGACCCTCAGGGGTTCACAAAAGCCTCAGAATTACTGCGTTTTAAGGATAGTTGTGTTTAAAGTTACAATCCTCAAGATTTTCCTAAAAGCAGAACCGTTTTTTATACCATCTATGATCTTTCTCAGCAATGGCCCCTCAGGGGTTTTACATTTAATCATTACCTCTCGATATCTTCGTTTTTAAATGTCAGTGGCGGAGTCTGCCATCCTCATGATGTATTGAGATTGACAGGAGAAACAGCAGTATGCAATATAGCATTACTGTTTTTAATCTCCTCTCACTAATATTAGTCTGATTCCCAGGATGGAGCCTATTGGCACAAAGCCTGCTATTGGCAGACTATTTCAGTCAACATTCTCTTCCCTCCCACGATCTGCGTGTTACCATTTCTAAAATACCTGTCACTACACGGAACAACAACAACAACAACCTGTGAGCTAGCAACTTACATGCTGGTATCGCAAGATATTCTGGTCACTTACGGTTTGAACATAGACAGGGATTTAGCCTTTGTAAAACCAGGGCTTACCTCCCCTTATGCAAAACAAGCAAACTCTCCGCCAGCACTATTTTAAGGTGGCACCATCCTGGGCTTTTCACCACCCAAGATGACTGCAATTTATAGAGATACAAACAAACACATTATTTTCTATTGTTGTTGTTTCGCTTCAGCATTCAACTGGCGAAACACGAGGGTGGCTTTTATTTCGAAGCAATGTGAGGAAAAAAAACAACGTAAATGCCTCTATAGAATAGGACACATACATTTTCTGATTATTTTCATAGTGGGTGTGTGACAAACCCTCTTCTCTGTTGTAATTTTGACAAAGAAGTTGCTCAAACAATGTTTGCTGCCCCCCAGATTTCTGGGTGTCAAACCACATCTGCTGTTGCAGACAGTAAACAAGGGCACTGCCAAATCAACCAGGCCGGAAATCATAAAGGATTATACGTTGGATTAAATTTCCACAGTTTAATTTACAGAGAGAAAACCTGTGGCCAAGTAGTATCAGCCAGCTCACGTGAACTGGACTCAGCTGTCATCTAAAGTCAGTTTTTAATGCATAGAAGGCATAAAGTGAGAGGGGAGGGAAGAAATAAGGGCTCAACAACATTTTTTCACCCAAGGGCACACTGATGGGTTAATCCTGCCATGACCACTGGAAATAAATATGAAGTCCCACCAGGAGACGTATAAATATTCCATGGAGGTTAAAGATCAATGTTTCAATTCCATTCTAAGTGACAACCAGGAGAAACATACACAACCTACACAACAATAGACTCACTTCACACTTCAAAGGCAAGGGTAAATCCACAGGCTTAATGCATATTGTAAAAAGCACATATTGTGGCAGACACAAAACAAAACCACAGGATAAGTTGAGCACATAAAACGACTCTCATACATATTCTAAGCAGCAACAAACCCATACAGTGCAGGCTTTAATCGATTAATTATGCAATAGCTTGCTGACAGAAACCAGAGAACCTAAATCTGCTGCTGCCTCACAGTCGCAAACATGTCTGCCTGCCAATTTCCCACCAGGCCTTAGTGACAAGCCTGTGGATGGCGAGCGTGATAATGGATGGTTCTAATGGTCAAGCCTGGACCGCACATTAAGAATCCGGTCGATTCTCAGTATTGCGCACAGGAAGCACTGCCAGCAATCAATGCTAGGCTAATGTGCGAAAAGGAGTAAGTTGAATGTCAGTGTTGCTGATCAATAACTATTCATTTTCAGCAACCGCATTTCCACAAATAGGACACTTAATATTGTGTGATTGGATAATTACCATGCCCAATTAAGGATGTGTGACACTAAGCGATGGATGGCGGATGGAAAACATCTGCCGCAAGGTGCTAATGGAGACACGCGCCAGACTCTGATCGACAGTCGGGAGATGGATCTTGATGTCTGCAAACCGTGTGATGCCGACTAAACCTGCAGGAGTCAGATAATCCTCTCTCTACCTCCATGGCACCGCAGATAATGGATGTCCATCCTCTCAGATTCTGCTCAAACAGGGAAAAAGGACACAACCCACGCGTTTGTGGCAAACCCTGCACATTTTTCATGGTTTTTGAAATTGTGTCCTATTTCTGACTTTTTCAGATATATAATAGATGCTGTTGTCATCTCCAAACAAATTAGTCAAATCCTCTGTTCCCACCGTCACAGGATGCATTATATAACTCCTCCTCTTTCAGCCTCGTTTGGCTGCAGAGTCTGAGCTGACTCAAACACATTTTTGGGACCAAAGCGACAGAAGGTCAGTACAGATTATCTTGTAGTGGGATGGAGTGACATCTCAATCTCCTTCCCTCCAATCCAGCCGAATCCGGCCAGGCCCCTGCTGATAATGTCAACATGTTTAATTTTTATGACTCAACACGCACCCAAATCCCAGCGCTGTTGGCCAGCATTGTATTCGAACATTTCAAAGTACATGCAGCCCACTCTACCCCCTGGGGTACACCGGACTCTCTTACATCACATGCAGTGAAGCAGCCGCACAATCATGGTTTGCCAATAATCCTCCGGAAAAAAAAAAATACGATTCTCGGCTGGAATAAAAGTCATCTCTGCAAGCCATCTTTAAAGCTACTTCTCAAATTCAACGTGATCTACAGCCCGCCCGTAGCGCCGGACACATAACCCACTGTCACCCACTGACGTTGGCCTTTTTGTTCTCAGTGAGAAAGGTGACTATCAAACATGGCAGACTCTGTGTAAGTGGACCTGCTCCCTCTGTGACTATCAAAGGCTCACTCTGAGGCAACCAAAACACAACGAACAACAGCGGGCCTTTCAACTTGTTCATGCAAAATCAATCAAAAAGTGTACACATGTCTGTGTGAAATCACACATCCCTCTAACTCTGTCACACCTCCTGTCAATCCTCTGCACAAAACATTCGCATAGCGCAACTCAAATCAGTGATTCCTCAACCGGATGAATGGCTTTGCGTCCATCTCCGTTAACATTTTGCTGTTAAATTACAGGGGTTGTACAGTTGCTGCCAGTACAAACCTCTCTTATACGAAGAGATGTAGCTGAAATTAGAGCTTGCTGCATGGGAAGTGACTGCCCAAGATTTGTAAAAGATGTTGATTGATTGTGCTCCTTCATGTTTTGCACAACAAGCGTGACAGGATTAAATTGCCGGCCGTTTATTGGGACACATCCAGCTCACAGTGTGGACCTGTGCATGTTGTCCTGACGAAAAGCAATATGAAGTGTTTTAAATATTTAATACTTAAATTATTTTGATGAAACAAAAGGTTTCAGCCTGAATCACATGGTGGCTCACATCACAAAGAGTAAGTCAGTAGACCTCTGAGCTGAGCAGCCCAGCAGAATGGAAGCCTTATTAAAGCAAACGGTTGAACTGGCCTTTGTGCTTCTTCTTGGAGCACAAGAAAATGTTTTTCCATCTCAGGCCAAATTTCCTATTTTCATGTGAATGCCTCCAATGAATGAATGATTGTGCAGTGAAAGGCGCACATGCCAAAACTGGAGCAGTTAGCAAACAGAGGAGATGTTGTGGTTTCTGCAATAGGTTTTCTTTATTTCTTTTCAATTAACTTTGATGGATTGAGGCCGACCTGAGCAATAAGAGAGACATAAAACATTTCGGGAATAGCCAAATTTTCCTTATTTTCCTGAATTACAGAGCGCAGTCTTAGTCGACATGTTTCCACTTTTGCCGAGGCCATCTGAGGAAAAACAAAGTAATAAAACAAATGCTGCAAGTGTTTTTTATGGGCAGTGAAAAGCTGTTAATAAGGTCAGCTTTTGTAAGCTGTCTAATGGTCTCAGTTTGTTTGCTGCCAAAGACTAAACATTTACTAAGCAGCAATTGTTTCATAAGACAGGAGATGCTGATGTTCGAACATATTCGAGGTCAGAGTTAAAGAAAAGAAATCTCACTCTTTGGCTGTCAGAACTGTGCATTTGTTATTTTATCATGTTTCCTTTGGCAAACACAATGCAGTGGAATTGTATAAATATATTTCCCTCAACACTTGAGTCCAAAATTCCTGTGATCACAGTAATTCCTCACTGACCCCAACATTTTGCCTGAAATTGATCTCACAGCTATTCAGAAACACTTTCTGGTGAAGTGAAAGTGAAATAAAGTCGAGGATAATGTTGTGGGTGGGTTCTGAGCAATTAAATCCTCCATTAAGTGCCATGTTGAAAGTGTCTATTATCTATTCAATTGCTTTTTGAATTATACTGTAGACGGCAGCCTTGACGTTGCCTTTATTATGTCTCTCCTGGCTATGGGCTCCGAAAGCACCGTTGTACACTGCAGAGGAGGTTTCATTACATTTCACATCCCGTAAATGGCTGAAAGAATGTCTGTGGATCTCAAAAGAAGGGCCTCGGATAGCTTCAAAGTGACATCCAAATTCTTTGTAAAAAGTTCTATTTGTTTACATAAATAAATAGAAGATGAACATTAATTGTTTTAATGCCCCAACGAGACAATCCAAATCAGTGTTATGCCACGATGTGATTGAGTTTAACTCTGGTTTGATATAGCTGATTTAAAAGGGGCATTATGTAGTTTAGAGACGAAATTCACAGAATTTTAATATTGTGAATTAATGAGGTAATAACAAAAAAACCATTTCATTCCAACTGAATTGACAAGCTGAACTTTTAGGAAAATAAGTTCCCTAGAACACCTTTTGAAACTAGAAAAGATGCAGGGTCCAAAATCGAAATTGTGTTGTCCTTTATAGTTTGTTCATGAAAGCAGATAAATATGTATAAACCTAAATAACATGGCCATGTTTATCCATTTTGCTTAAGTCTTGACTGAATGTCTTCCCTAAAACTACATAATGCACCGTTAATTAAGTCACAAGCATCTCAAGTATTAAAGATACATTTGTATTATTATCATTATTTGTAATTTTGTTGGCTGTTCCTTTTAAATTAAAATCCACAAAGAAAGATACATACAAGGTCCAGTTAATACTATTTAGGGGGATGTATTAGCACAGATTGAATATAATATTCATAATATATTTTGATTAGCGTATAATATAATTCTCGTTTGTGATACAGCAAACCGGATTATCAAACAACTTGGTTGCACAGGTTCTGCTTGAGCACCAGCATGTTCAACAAACACATGAGCCCTCTGATGCAACCTGGATGAAATAGAAAATGTGTCACTTACTGTAAAGCCTGACAGGCAAACAAGGTCGTGCTCTACAAATCAGTCGACAGGGTCACAACTTCCCTCTTCTGTGTACATTGAATCCGCGTTTGTTTTTGCCCAGTGGAAAATAGGATACATCATTTAAAAAGAAAGCACTCTTCTCAAAAATATTTACAAGAAAAGCAGCGCTGCATTTGTGCCTTTCTACTATGAGAAGGAAAAAATAATAAAAATTATGCTGCTGCAGATGGCTGTGAAGATGCGAAAAATATGGTGTGTCAGTTTCATTTATATTACAGCAGTCTCAGTCATGACGGCAGTCGCCACCACATGTATAGCACTTCAAACGAGGTCAATACAGTTGATAATGGCTATCTTTTGATATGACACGGAACTACTCACTGGAGTATGGGGTGGATCAAACAGCGTCTATAAACAAGATGTATCTCAAATCCAGCTTTGCAAATTGTGACAACAGTGAGCGTGGATATAATGGATGGGAGTTATAAATCATCTGTTAAATAGCAATAAGGTGAGTATTCTGTAGTCTAATGGCTAATCTTTATTTATTGCCGTTGTTTATCACTGTTGGTGTTTAAGTAGGCAAAGTTTTTGGGGAAGTCAGTCATAAGAAATCTACAACAACACATGAGGAAATATAGATTTTTTAAATTTATTTATCAAACTAAACTTAACTTAAACGCTACTCTGTATGCACAGTTTAAAGCAGCATTATGTAACTTTTTGATCTCAACATAACAGCTTTAGAATCATGTTGATGGTA
>CAEMYA010000013.1:3812782-3835705 GCA_903131615.1 Diplodus sargus
CATGTTGCTTTAACAGTTTAAATGTATAATTACAAATTTTACATCATTGTGTACCTAAGACACAAGTGGTATGATAAAATAAATAGACACAACTTACATTTACTATTATCTTTCAAATACTTTTAATAATTTTGTTTCCAAAAATTAGCTAATGTGGCCCAGAGAGAAGCTTGCAGGTGCATCTATTTATATTTTTCACTGCTTTCTGCATGCGTCTCCATGTGTCTTGCATATTAAGTGATTGTGATTTGCCAAAAGTGAGAGTGTCTGAGAGCTGCACAGAGTTGTGACATTCAATCACTCCGTTGTGGAAAATGAGTAATTGTGGGTCTTGAGGAGGAAAACCCAGGAAAAATAAGTGACTCCCACAGGAGGATCACAGATCACTGACATGTATCAGCTCACTGATATCTGACTGATATGATCGTGTGGTTGCAGCTCTGTTGACACTGGTACATTTTCTTTTGCCGATGGTTATCACTGTCACATACTTTGTCTTGCTCTCAGTCACTGCAGCTCAAAAAGCTGCATTTTCATAAGACAGACAGCGTCATTTGTCCTGTTTCTGAGATTTTGAGCTTCTACGCAGAGATATCCATCCATGTCAAATTATTATTTACCGCATACTTATAGAAACCTCCTCCTCTAAATTCAACATTATGAGGTTTAAACTCAACATAAAGGTGCATATAGACAGGTCAGTGCTGTTTGATTCATGAGAAAAAAAAATAGGAAGGGCATCTGGTGTCATATCTAGTAGCTGCCTCCCTCCTGAGATGTTGGCGAGCAACACCGTTTGGAGTTTAAAAGCAACTGAAATACTAAAGAGCAATACGCAGCCAGGAGCTATTTGTGGGTCAAACATCTTGTCAGGCAGAGGTCAAAGGAAATTGGCTGGAGTCATTCAGGCTAAGGAGAAGGCCACAAGTACATGAATAAAAGTGCAGCAAAACAGCGAGGTGCAGGAGGACACGTCAGTGCCACATCTTGTTGAATCTTGAAAATGTGTGGGCTGCAGCACCAAATGACCCTATGAGGCTCCACCGCTGTCAGCTAATGAGAAAGAAATGAGGCTACAGAGGGCAAATGTTCACCAAACCTAGATGACTGAATAGGAGAAAGCCTTTGCCATGTTAAAAACCTTGGATTTCTATTGCAACGTGTTTACGTAAGGTGAGAATTTGCTGTAAATTGTGTCCTGGATCTGCGTGGAGGGACCAATTCTGTGAGTATAGAGTTTTCTTGGCAAGCATTGGGTCCATTTATGCCAACTGAGCATCATTTAAATGCTACACCAGTCTTAGCTACTGACCAGGAGCGTCCCTTCATGGCCACAGTCTACCCTTTTTCAAAAGGACACTTCCAGCAGGATAATGGACTGTGTTACAAAGCACTCATTATTTCTAGAAGCTTCCAAGAAAATGACAGTGATCTCAGTCTACTCCGCTGGCCTTCACACCTCCCAGAGTTCAGCCCAACAAAGCACCTTTGAGATGAGCTGCAAACAGGACGTTTGCAACACAAATGAATTGCAAAAAAACGAAATTCCGGACAAAACCTCCGAATTCATGCCTGGGAAGTTAATTTTTCCTAAAAAGCCAGGAGAATACAGTGGCTAATGCTGAATGCTCTTGGTTCTCCTATGAAATTGAAAAAAAGACAATCATTTTGCCTTCTACGTAGAATTTGGAGAATTATTTGTATGTGGTTGGTTTTGTTACCTGGGCTGTTTTTGATGAGGAATGGAAATTATTCATATTGCTTGTTTCTTTTTTTTCTTTTCTTTTCTTTTTTTTTTTTTTTTACAGAGGTCCAAACCTCAGAGATATAGAATTACAATTAAAGCTGCAGAAGTTTGAAAGTTTAGTCTTGGAGGTTTGGCAAGTTTTTACTTTAAACTCTCTTTAAATTTTTTTATTCTTTTTATTTCAATGAATAAGTCACAAAAAGGAAGGGGCTGTGTATTTGAATCAAATGTGCTGGTAAATCGTCATTGTCCTTTTACGTGTTATTTAACCAGTAATGCTGCCCTTTAAAGTCTTGTTAAGGTGAAAGGTAAGGTGATAAGTCGTTTTTTAATATCATTATGTGTTAATAAAACTATGTGTACATATTTTACATAAATAATCATAAACATTTGTAATGTTTTTATCAGACATGTGTTAACAGTTTATAGATGCTTAAAGGTAGACTTTGTCGTTTTGGGCTAGAGATTTTAAAAGAAGAGAAAAATCTTCACTGATTGATTTCAATGACTGAATTAACTGAATAAACAAACTGTCCTTGAAGGAATATTTTCATACCGTTTTACCTTGTTTACAATTGATGTTCCCTTCTAAATAGCTTATAATAACCTTTTAAGCTTCAAACAGTGTTCTGGAGACCTTATTCCCCTCAAGGATAGATTGTTTAAATGTAAATATACTGAACAACTACTTCTGAGTTTGTATTATTACCTTTCTGTGTTAGAATTTGTTTTCTGAAACTACGTAGTGCACCTTTAAGCACTTTAATAAAAGGCTTATGAGTTTCTTATAATTGTTTATAACAACATTACAATACATTTATTGAATTTACCAACTTATCTTTTCAACACTTTTTTACTGGTTTATTAGGATAATACATACTTTAATACGCATTGATTAACCTTTAACCTACTGGATCTAAAGTAGATAATGCCTTACTAAGGTTAATAAAAGCGTTATTATGCACTTATAAATGTGCTTTATCGTGGATAGCCAATGTATCATTTACATTTCAGGCCTAGTTTAGGTTGGGCTTTAGGTTTAAGTAACCCATTACATTTGATTAATGTGTTGTTGAGGGTTACTATTGCTCAAAGAAGTGATCACCTGGGAGCAGGTTCAAGTAGAATGGAGAGCTTTGTAAAGCCTCCGGTCCTTGTTCCAGTCAACTGATGCAGACCTGGAACATGGCAATCAAACTCAGGTTATTTTAGCTGAAGGATTCGGAGAGTATTTATTTGAGATCAGACAAGAGCCCATTGAGAACCTGTGTTTTTAATGATATTGCAACTGCTGCTGCTCAATAAACCACAACCACACTTGAGCCTTTGAATGTAATGTCATCAGACCTGTCTCCTTTATTCGTGACCATGGCAGACATCAAGCAGCTGCAGTGATGTTTCCTGACTGTATATCGCACTTTTCCATTATTTCTCATCCATTTTCAGTGAAGGTCAGCACAGAACATCAGTCTGAGTAGTTTCGGACACCTTGTTCCTGTTGGGCGACTCAGATTTTCCTCGGTTCACCTGACGTGTTTCTCTCAGCGTGTGTGTGAGAGAGTGTGTGTGTCCATGAATGCTTGTGTAAAGATGTGGTTGTGCATACTATTGAGGAAGAGGGTGAGCTCAGGGCTTCTGCAGCAGACATACAGTAAGTAGCTAGTTTTTTCTGCCTGGCAGGGCAGGCAGACAAAGAGGAGGGATGATGGGGAGCAGCGCGTGGGTCTGCCAGGGCCGCTGATGCACATCTAAGGATGACCTTGGAGGTCTGAGGATGAAGGCTGGATGAAAAATCAGAGGACATCAAGAGGAAGGAGACAGAAACCTGCCTGTCATATGTCACCGTGCTGGTAAGTGGTGCGGGTCATGCAAAGTCTACTTTCATGTTGTCACAAGCTGCAATACTGCAATACCATTGTGTAAAAAAGAGAGAAGGCTGATTTCAGTTGGGTTTTTTTCCAGAGAAAAACTACATTTCTGACCTTTTTGACCAATTTTTTTGACACTAAGGGAAAGAGTGAGTCATGTTATTACAAATGAAGTGGATTTTAGAACACTTACAACCACTTTCTACCCACTTTCAAACATGAAATGTTGCTGCATGGTAGCAAAATTGAATTTCAGAGGTGAACATCACACCACCAACTGTGTGGCTCACTGGATACTATTGGATGGATTGTTTTGATATTCTGTACGGACATTCTTGACATTGGTGATCTTTGCTTGGCTTTACCTATAGCATAACCATGAGTTTGACCTTTGTTTGTTAAATGTCTACTGGAATGGATTGGATCATTGTAACACCTGACTTTCCATGAACTATTGGATAAAAACAACATAGAAACATGTACTTTAGCAACCAAGTGTTTCCAGGTACCGGGTCAGAGCATTAAACATTAACCTTTGTTTTTGACCACTTGTTAATCTACTACATTTATAACCTTGTTTTTACTTTGGTAATTATACGGTCTTACTTAATAGTCACCTCTTTATCATCAGACTACTACTGTGTTATTCCTGAGCTGTAATATCGAGTGCTGCCATCTCTTCTTCAGTGGGTTTTGGCCAACTGCTCAGGCAGCTGTGGAGCCAAATTATCTCCATTTTCACCTCTCTACTTCCTGCCCAGCCTTATCACATGAAGAGGGGTGAAAATGTTTCACCATTTTAAGCAGATCTGGAAAAATACATGTTGAGTTTTGTTAATTACTGAGAACACGAAGGAACTATTTTTCAAAAAATGATCATGTGTAAATGCAAAATATGGTTTACACTGTACGATTCAACTGATTTCCCCACTCTGTAATTTGATCCTTTTGGCCTGGCAAGAAGAGTTTGAGAAGTTGCTGATATTGACAAGTGCTTCACTATAATGTTCTAAAATGTGGGAAACAGCCAACACTAATACACATCAACTTTGATAAGAACAGCTGATTTCAGGTGCAAACAATTTCAGCTTCCATAACCACTGCTCCTTCAAGTGGATACATAAAGTGTTACAACTGGTTTCCACATATGATTCCTACGACAATACAAGGCAGAGCTACGTTCGCGACGCCATTCAAGGTGGAATTAATTTGAGCCAAGAACCCAGGAGAGACCTGGCACAGATCTGTTACGAGCTAAACCGAGATGTGAACAACAATCATCATACCTTCTTAACAACAACATGTCCACATTGTCTTGCGCATGTAAGCATATCTGACATTAACGTTTAGCTCAAAGCACAGTTGTGCCTATAACCTCACACAGCTGCTACAGTCTTATTTTTACTTCAAGGACAATCCTAATGAGAAACTAAGAGTATAATTTATTACCTCATGAAAATCTACAAATTGAATGGTGCCCACTGTATATGAAATTGAGAATTCAGTCAGTGGTGAAAGTAAAATGCACAACTGCAACAACCTCAACTGTCAACTTGAGAGCAAAGCTCTTAGTGATTTGGTCTCATAAAATACGATTTTTATTTGATTTTGTATTACATTAAATCATTGTAGGAAAGCTTTTGCACTACTTTAAGACCCAGCTGAGCCTGCAGCATAGAAACTGTGTCCAGCCAATATAACCTTGAAAGACAGTGAGTAAGAGCTGGAGAGACAAGGCGTAGACAGGCAGTAAGACGAGGGTCAGTGTCGATCGGACCATAAGAGAATAAGTTGTCTAAATGAAACGTTCAGCATCTGCGCTTTTTGATAGAGCAGACTTTTGGTGGATGGACTGTGTGTCAAACACCGGGCTGATTGTTAAACCAGTTCACACAATGATGTGTGCTTGCCCTTTTCATGGTTCATTAACACAATGAGATGTCCTTCCACATGCAAGCCGCAGCTCATTAAGCCAGCCATTAAATCATGCACGGTCTGAGGAAATGATTGAAAAATGTGCCGTTGAAGATAATGACAACTTACTGTAGTTAAAAAGCTGTGCTTAAAAAAACACCAACACCTGGACTGGAAATGATAAAGAAAATGCAAGGTTTCTATTATCTTTCAATGAAAATGTCATTATGTTTACTGTGGCAAATCAAAAAGCAATTGCGTCTTATTTTCATCCGAGCAGGTTTTGAGTTAGAGAGGGCGGCGGCGTTCCGAGCACACACACACACACACACACACACACACACACACACACACACACACACACACACACACACACACACACACACACACACACACACACACACACACACACACACACACACACACAGGGTGTGTTTTTCATCTGAAACTGAATCCAATCTGAGCTGTGACCATATGTTAATACACGGCAGATATTAATCTGTATGCTTTCATCTGTCTGCTTTGTAGGGAGGAACACATTTTCTTAACCGTAAACAGGCAGCGACAAAATCTGTACTTTTTTTCTGTGTACTTGAGCAAGGTTAACAACAAAGAGAAAAAGCTCTGGAGTATTTGGAAAGTAAAAGGTAAGTCTGCTCATACAGTACGTCTGATCTACAATCTCCGATAGTGCTGATTTGTGATTCGTCTGCTCAGTTTATCATTATTTATTGAATACTGTAGCTCCAGACTATCAGGGCTCTTATGGCCTTAATGTGATCTGGCAGAAATGTGCATTAAGATGACATATTAATCCATATCTGAATGCAGTTTTGCACCTTTTTAGATTTCTGTGACTAATAAATCCTCAGATGTTTTACATGTTCAACCATATCAGCAGGCACAGCTTCACAGTATTTTTGTTTTTGCTTACCTTTCCTTCCCCATTTCAGCCAGACAAAAACAACTACTTCGATAAGTCACTCACATCTATCATTTCCAATAAATTGAAAGCAGGCAGAGTTGAAGAAAAGGTGCATGATTATCCATAGGAGTTAGATAAGCCCGCAGCAAACGGGGGAGGCATTCCTGATGAGTCACAAGAGACTGATTACATAAACTAATCCCACTGTGGAGCTAAAACCTTGAACGATCTGTGGATGAGTAGGAGGCAGTGGGGTTAATATGTTGTTTAAGGTAGTTTAGTATCTAGGGCATGCCAAGGTAACCAACATTCAACTGAGAAAGCAACAATAACAGAGGCAGCAGAGGATGTGACACATAGAATCTAGCATAGGCCTGAAGTTACCAAGGAAATATAGACAAAGTTCATTCATAGATTCAAGGAACTTTCTTGTCTTTAACATGGGCATTGGTGGGGCATTCTTCGGCTCGGTTGTTGTTGTCTGTTCTCTGCCATTGTTTACAGTTTGGGCATGAACGTATCTGACCAGGTAAGAGCAGACACTGCGCCTGCGCGGGGGAGGGGCACTGCCCAATATGCGTTGCGCTAGGGAGGGGGGCTGCCAGCAGCGTATGCACGAGAGTGACTAACATTTCTCAGACACTCACCTTGGCTCTGATTGGGAGTGGCTGAGTAGATTTTTACACATTTTTTTTATGCAATCCGCTACATCATTTGGAATTGGCTTCCCATATCTATAAATAGCAACATTCTAGTACAAATAAGCGTTTGGTTTTGACGCTTTAAACCAGGAGGAATTTATACTGTAATCCAGAATTTATGGATCAATCATTTCAATGAAATCAACCATTTCACTTTTCAACCAAGCAGCTTCTTTCCACTGCAGGAAGATTCCGGGAGGACCAGGTACCCTTTGGGGAAACTGCCTGAGTTGTGCTGAGTCTCGCCCAAGATGGACCTTATGGTTATGGTGGGACATGGGACATGGGACATCGGATGAAAGGTAGCTTCCTCTTCCTGTTCTAGATTCATTTCATCATCCTGATTCAAGCTGTAAGTAGTAGATGCCGTAAAAACTTGTGATAGATCCACAATGACAAGAAGCTGTCCAACAGCCTGGTAAACAGCTCTCTGCCAGGCTGGGCTGATGCTCCGTGTATTGGCTATACATCACTATTGATTAAAACTGCTTACAATAATTTAACAAGCACACTCCAAGACATAAGTTGTCAGCATGCTCCTCCTACTGTCATGCACATGGCTTCACACTGCTGCACCCGGAAAGAATCACGCCGTGTAGAATAGAGAGCCAAACAAAATTAAATCATCTATCTTTGGCCTTTACATCTAGCTATGTCTTACACTCAGGTGTGAATGAAATGTATCACCTATCTTATCAAAATCAGCCAGGGAAAGCAGGTAATTATTCTATCAGCTGAAAAACAATTGATATCGTGCATCCCTAGAGAACAAAATTTAAGGTCATACTGAGTAAGACCATCACCAACATGATGAAAAACTTTTTTCACACCTATAGTTGATGAGACAGCCACTTTTAAATAAATGCTGAATAAAGATTTTATTCTTGTTATCAGATCATTTGCTCCATAAGCTCTGATGGCAGATGGTGTCTTTTTCTGGCAATCTCTGGCAACCACCTCATCTGTCTGCTGATGACAGGAGCCATTTTACTAATGCACTCATGACTGCTTCGTGTTTCAGTCAGTGTCCTTGACGCTCACCTCGAGCTGCAGTAGAAGGCGATGGACATGGGCCGGAATCCTCAAGTGTGAGGAGTGTCTGCTTCTTATTATCTTTAATTTCATGTATTTACTTATACAACACCAGTTGAATATCTGAAGCGGAGTAGAGCAAACTGTATGTATTCATGGTGATTGTTAAGGATGTCACCTTTCTTGGCTTTCTCGGTTCCTACAGCTGTCTCCCCATCTCCAGTCTGTTATGTGGCCTTTCGAGTAGCTCAACCCCTTCAGTTCCATTTATTCTCCCTCCATTTGCGTCCACCCAGCAACATTTTTCCCCTCCGGATGGCTTCACAGTGTCATTACTGTAGAACCTCTTGTCATTCAGCTTGACGGCTAGCATGTAGATGATGAGACTGATGGTAGCCCCCCTCATGAACCTTTATCCACTCTCCACGGTTATCTAACTGAAAGGCTAAAGCCTATGCAGGTTAGTCACTTGTGTGATCGACTTTGAGTGCAGCTTTTAGAGGTTTTCTCTACAAGTCGTGAATTTCTGATGTAGTCGCTCAATGTGCTGTTGACCTTGTACACTGCAAACTGTTCTAAGGATCCACAGGTGCTTCATTGAGTCTTTATGGTTGTTCATACAGAGTTAAGCTGAGAAATACAGTTGAGATCAACATCATGACGACAAGATTTTTCTTTTTTTGTGCAGTGTCTAAAGGTACCAGACTTTTTTCATTTTTAACAAAACGTTTCACGCACTTTAAGGGAAGTACAACTGTAGTTTATATGTGTTCCAATGCAGAGGTAGGTTTTATGTAGGAACATGGTTATTAGACATTTTACCAGGTATCAACAGGTAAGGGAAAGTGTAAAATAAGGAGACAGTTTTAGGTTCAGTGGTATGGTTAAAGCAACACTATGTAACTTTTAGTATTCAGGAGAAAGACAGTTGATTGCTGAAGGTCCTGTCTCGATCGCCAAATACCAGTGGTTTGGTTTAACTCAAACTCCAAAGACCCGATTTGTTATTCAACTTTGATTGCTATCTAATGATCTGGACATGAGACTGGTGTACCATCAGAAAACTACTTTCACCAGTAAAACTAAAAAACTACTTTACTGCTTTGAAAAAAAGTAGGTTCCAGCTTGGTATCGATATTTCATAAAAGTACCATACTTCCAGGGAAATATATAATTTTTGACTCTAATACGATAATATAGCTTGAGTTAGTAGTTACTTTGCAGATTAAGATATTGTATACAATTATATAATGAATTTATTGACTCATCTACCCACTATACTGTAAAGTGTGTTGTACTTAAAATTAGCTCCACTTCAAACAATTACAACACTAAAATACTTTTGTGCACATTAATGCATCAATAAAAAAACACTAGTATTGCAGGAGTATTTTCACAGAGCAGTATTGCTACTCTTTCTTCAGTAAAGGATCAAAATACTTTTACCACAGTCTAATCCACACTGTACTCGGGTTCATCTCCTCAAGCTTTGTACAGTGACAGCTCTGTCTTCCAGTAGCTGCTGCTTTGGGCCTTTGGTGTTGTCTCCAATCCCCTGCTGAGATGTGCTCATGTATTTACACGCAAGTCTCCTCAGCTTCAAGTCTTTGATGTTTGACAGGAATTTCCATGTTGGACGGTAGTTGGATTGTACTATTCCCCTGTGAGTGTCTTTCATGATCAATATTGCCCTGCCTCGTGTTAGACTAGTCAGGGTGGGAGTCGGCTGTTTGTAACTGGTTCATTTGAGCTGCTTGGCATTAATGCAGCACTATTAGTTTCTTTAGCCGGTAGGTGTGGATCATTTCAGGACCCATTTGTTTTTGGAGTAGTGACTACTTCCTGCTTTGGAAGATTGCAATGGTCCTGTTTCCAGTTGACAAGTCACTGAGCTTTGGTGTTACTAAACCAAAGTTGTATTAGCTCCTATTAGCTCCTTTTAAGGACTGGTTCACCAAAAAATGAGAATACAGACATTTTATACTCAACCCATGTCGAAGGACAGTCAGGTAAGGTTTCGTAGTCCAGAAAACATTTCTGGAGCCTTGTAGTAGACATGTTTTAAAATGTAAAGGGATCCATACAGCTCATTGGGCGGAACATAAGTGTCAAGAAATAATATGTTATTCACACCCATGACATGCAGTCCATCTTATGCGTCCACTAGAGACGTGGTGTGAGCTAACATTTCAGTTCAAATAGGGTGCACATTTGTTTTTTTCAAATCAATTTGGGATCTCGGAGCTTCTAGAGACTTTGATTAAGTCAGGCGAGCTGTCTGCAGACATTTAATGTTTTATTTTCAGCTGTTTTTAAATGTTTTTAAACTCGTCCCCCTTTACTTCAGTTGTTGAGGAGAATGCTGCGGCGCTGTTTTGCTGTAAAGCAGAAATGTTTTGTGGGATATGCAACTCCACCTGACTTTCCACCTGCATGGAATGGAGAAGATAATGACATATTTTTCCTTTTTTAGTGAACTTATCCGTTAATTATATAATATTCCCCAGCAGCTGCAGCACCCGTTTAAGCTCAAGCAGCTCCTCAATATCAATGAGTATAACATTCAACACAACCTGACCTTCTATTTGCTATCAAGGGAAAATGGTTAGGGATCATTATTGTTGATGATGATGTATCACTGAAATATTAATATCAATTAACAGTGGGAGGCTGGTATTTGTGGTCAACTGAGAACCACTCTGAGTATGGTTCCCTGCATGAATACCAAATGAGGAGAAGAAAAATGACTGTGCAGTAAATAGTTAAGTCATTTTCTTGTTTTCACTTGAGATTTTAAATTTTTATATTCCAACTGAATGCCGATGAAATGCAAACTGAGCAAATATTGTGTGTAATACAATCAAGGTTTTTCAGTCATGTAGCTGTATCAACCTACCCAAATCAACCTCCATCTAGTTGGAGCTGCTAACTGTATTCCATTGTTACCATAAAACTGCACTACTTGAAAAAGTGTCTTAGCGAGACGTTAAAGTCTGGGATTAATCGCTTTGTTAATTCGGAAGGCTAATTTAAGCGAGTGATGGACAACCTAGGAGTCCACCCAGGAAGGCTCACCGGTCAAAAGGCTCATGAGACACACCGCTGCAAATGATTTTGATCCCATTATTACTGACATGGAGGAGGGCAGGAGTCACAGCAGGTGACCTAATTTGATCTCACACCGTAACGAGGATAAAGATCCCTCTAATAGGCACGGCAGAGTATTACAGGGGCTGTTAGGGAAAATTCCAAATGGCTCCCAATGGTAGGCCTATTACTGTATATGTCCAACAAAGTGGCCTTGATGTATTTTCCTACCACTCAGATCTCTCGTTTAGAGCTGGAACATATAAAATATTGTACCTTATGACAGAAAATTGGTTTGTGTGCACACAAACCAAACCAATTTCCCCCCCCACCCCAATTATGACTTGACACTAGACGGTGGAGGAGTTCTACATGCATCAGCCAGAAACAGCTAGAAGCTCACACAAAATCAAATTCTCTCCTGCTGAGACGCTACTAATTAATAAGAGCCATGGTAAAAGAGCTTCTCCCCTTCCCCTCATTGTGCTTACTTGCAAGGAATCGATCTGTGTCTCCCCTGTTGCCTCAGTGTCTGACAGATGTCTTTTTGCAGCACAACGCTCACACTGCAAGCAGTCACAGTGTCGGCATCTGAACCACAGCGAGCCAGATAAGGGGCACACAGCTGCCTGTTGGGGTTGGAGCTTGAAAAACCCTCTGTGTTGTTCAACACTGCAGGCTCTGTTGACAGGTCACAGAAATCCAAGAAGAAAGGTTGAAGAAAACCTTTGTTTTCTCCTTATAATAGGTGTGTGTACATGTTGTAACCAGGCAACTTATGTTGTTTGTTTGTTTTTCAAAGGAATTGCAATGTCAGTCTGTCGATCCAGACTAAAATATGTCAACGGTTCATTAGATAGATTGCAGTGGAATTTTGAACAATTATTTATGGTGCCCAGAGGACGAATCCTCAGTTAAATATCTAAACAGTTCCCAGATAATGAACCTAATAATGAAATTCTGGTTCTCTCCCCATTCATTTAGACAGGGGCCTGGTCTTGCTTGCCGAGATGGCTGTCGAGGGGCAAGACTTGCCTAAAAGGAAATGTTGGAAGGTTGAATATTGCAATTATACATGTTTGACACCTACATGGTAGCATTGTCGTTGTGGGCATGTTAGCATTTAGCCTAAATCAGCGCTGTCCTGGAGAGCAGCCTAACAGAGCTGCTGGCATGGCTGCGCTCTTTTTTGTTATCATCTCACAAATGTGATCGGGATTAATAAGCCACCACGGCTAAAATGGCAAAACTGGATTTATTATGTCCAAAGCCGGCAAGCTCGGCAAGGTTTTTATGTGATTAAACCAGGTGTGTAATTATCTCATCAGGCTCAATCATAAAACAGGGAGACAGCAGAGAATTGTCTCATTCAGACAACTTCAGACTCTTTAGAGTTATGAATATCAGAGCTTGAAGAAAATATCAAAACATGTCCTATTACACAGAGGTTAACCAATTAAACAATACAGTTCCACAGACATGGGTTACATTACAGCTAGTCTTAACGAGTATTCCAATTATGTCTATTTTAATGAGTTGTTGCCACCCTGGTTATTATGCTTCACATGCACAGCACTGTGATGTTACAATAGTGTTGACATTGAGGTGCTAGTTCTCATCAGTGTTAAACATTCATTGGATTTAATTAAAGAGGACAAATCGGATGTGTGTGTTTGTTGAACTGATCGGCGGCTCCGTCAGAACAGCGAAAACAGGCCACAACGATCCCGGATACATGCTCTTTCTCCGGTGCACCTTGGATTGCTGAGTTTTTCAGTGTGAACGGAATCAATCTTGCTCTGTTTTCACCGAGTGCTTTCATTAATTCTTTTGGGTTTAGACAAGGAACAGAGGAGCCTCATCGTATTTCTACAAAGACATTGACCATCTGCAGTGTAATGCAGGAAATACAACCCCGCTGCAAGAGTCAGAAATCATTGAAATATTTCTGAGGATGCTCACATTGTTGCTTCTTGTCACACACAACAGTAATTCTGCTTAATGAGGATAATCCCTTAAATCAGGCTTGTGTTGTCAGTATTGAGCTTCTCTCGTTTTATTTCCTTATCATCCCGATCCATCGTCAGCATGTTCTGCCGATAAACATCGACGACACAAAGGGAGAGGGATTATGGATAATTGAAGAGAAAGAAATCAAATTAAATCATACATGGTGTTTAAGTAGCTGGCAGTGAGATTGCAACATCACCGGATTTACTTTGAAAGACTGGCGGGCTTGTCACAAGATGGTAGCAGGAAATATATCAGGCAGTCTTATAACTTCAATATAGAGCAAGATTTAAAGATTCAGACTTTACTGTACCACCACTGTGACAATCATCAGAATATGGTTGACAACATCACACCTCCGTCTCAGTTTGTTTTCCAACACTCTCTCTGTGATTCAACTCACGTTGCTCTACGATTCCCAATCACTGCAACGCTGTTTAAATTCCTGTTTTGCTCCGTTTGTTGATCATGTTTTAGGTGAGTTGTTCTTAGCACTTTGGGTTTTGTCTCACCTTCATAGATTTTTCATGGACCCGATCCTGCGGTTGCATTTGTCTCTGGTTCTGTATTTGTATTCAATATTGCATTTCAGTCTCTTTTCGGCTTTCTGTTTTGAAGTTTTGCACATAGACCCGAATAAAACAGTGTTCATTCATAGTGCATCACCACTACTGTGATTTGGCCTCATGGTAGCCAATTTATCAACTCTGCTGCTGCAGCGAGATGTTGTAATTCTCAAGAACTCTCGGCTGTGTGTCAACAAATACAACTAAATTAATTACATCTTCCATCCATGAAGCAGAAGATAATGTATTGGCTTTCAGAGCGAAAAGCTCAGAACAGCTGATGCAGATTTATACTACTCGCTTGTCCGATCTAAACAAGCGTGAAGATCACAGCAAACCCTCTCCCAGCATTATGACCTGTGTGCTGTAGCAAATCAATTTATGTATTTAGCATATGAAGTCATCAGGCATCTTCTAGTGACGTCAGGCGATGCTTTAATTATAAAACAAATTGGCAACCCTGCTGACGGTGCCTCCTGAGAAATGTTGATGGTTCTCAGTCATCCAGGTCATGGTTATTCCAGTCAACTGGACTTGGTTCAGTTTCTTGAAGATGTTTCACGTCTCATCCAAGAGGCTTCTTCAGTTCTAACTAACTAGAGGGGAGCTGCAGGCTTTTAAACTGTGAGTGTGTACTTGTAGAGTTGTTGAGGACACGTGTGAGTTTCAGAGTGGGTTGCTAGGGTTAGGTGGGGCTCATCTAGCCCTGGCAACCCACACGAAGGCCAGTTGAACAAGTGGCCCTAACGACTCTGAAAACACTCCTCCACAAAAGTGGAGTGAAAAGTAGTCCCTCTTTCAGAGGGGCCAACAGGTTAATGTTTAAATCTACTATTCTCAAACTGTGGTGCGTGTGCCACGGGTCGAATACGAAGGAATCCAAAAATATTTTTTTTTAAATGACATAAGTTAATTCAAACACATATAATACTGTAAAATTACTACAGAACTTAAAATGTAAATGCTTAAAATGATGAATTTGAAATACATTTTGTCTCGTCCTGTAATATTTTTGTTTCAGCTGCTACATAGTCACATTCACACACGTCTAATATTTAAACTATGATGAAAAGACAGTAAGCTGAGGTCAAATGAAAGCTTCAGAAACTAACCAAATTGTCAGAACAAACTGTTAGCCAAGTACATTTCTTTAAACTTTGGGTTTGTTTGGGTTAAACTTTGTTCATGCTTTAGGAAACACCATGAAGAATTAGAATACCTCTTTTGGTCACCCCAAACATGGCTGGAGATGTGCCCAGGTCTCCTAAAAATTATTCAGTGGTGTCATGGTTAGAAATGCAGACCACTGTCTGCCTCTGTCCCTGTACCTCCTGATTTGAAAGTAAGTTAATCAACACGTAATCTGAATGTGACATGGCAAATCTTGTACATGGCTACATCTGTGGTTCGCAGAAATATTACCTCCTTATATCATATCCTGGCAACTGAACTGCAATAAAACTCGTGTAACAAATGGGAAATGATCTGGGTTTGAACTCGTCTCTCCAGCTCTCTTTTTTCAACTTCCACACAGCCGGAAAATCACTACATGAACAGGGTGTGAATGTCTGCTCAACGGTTTTGAAAAGTTGGTGAAATGATCGGACACAGCCCCCCGCCACCCACCCAAATCTAGGGTCAGAAAGGTGTGGGCGGAGGGCCGACAAGCACTCCAACACTGGTAGCTTATGTTCCCCTGAGGGGCAAAGTTATCATCACTTCCTACTCCCAGTTGTGCTGAGCTTGGTGCTTTCGACTGAATATGTTGTACATCTCAAACATTCATATAATATTCCATGCTATGTAACTAGAAGATTATCATTTGGCTCTCTTGTAGAATTCTTTAACTCCGTGACAGGTATTGGTGCTTTATTCGACTCCTCTCAGCCATAAATGTATCTGCTACTTGAAAATGATTGTACAATGTGAATTGTTTGCCAAAAGAAATCTGTCACCCACGCAACCCGCTGTTTGAAATATAACAACCTTGTTTAGTACACACATTTGTATGGGGTAAAATTCTGACTAACGACATCAGTAGAGCAGGTCCTGTGTGAAAGCGCTGGTGACTAATAGCCTCATAGGACTGGTCAAATGAGGGTTTAACACTGTTTACGAGCCTGTGTCATCTGAAAGTATTATATGTTGATGGAGAATGAGTCGGAGGAGAGTGTTGCTTGTTTATCTGTGACCTTCACTCACTCCTACAGGTTGAAGAGGTGTTTTGGACTAAACCTCCAAGATTATGCCTGCAGATACTACTCAAAAAAATACGTAATTTTATTTTTAAGAAAAAAAAAATTGAGTGGACTGAGTATACTTAGGTTTTTTGGGGGTTTTTTTTAAAGGCGAGGTCTAATAAAGACTGAAGTCCAAAAGCAGCATTTTCCTTTGGTATCATTTAAGGGCTTGTTTTCACTTTGTTCATAAAGTTATAATAGATTATGACTTACAGTGAGAATTTGGTGCTTCATATCATGACAGACTCTTTTAGTAAGAGAGAGAGCAATAAAACATGATGTTTTGAGTGTTACTTTAACATTGGCTTGCAAATCGTACAACTTTATTTAATCGTACTACAACAATACAACCCCAAAAAACTACATATTGGAGCAAAAAAAGCTAATCTTCAGGGACCGATCAGGGTCCTGGTTCTGGGTGGGAATCCTTAGTCAGCATTTGTGTGCGGGTCAGGCAGCTGGGGACATGCTTGTCAGAGGTCACAACAGACAGCGGGTCATAAATATGGGAGACAGGCTGATCTGGCCTATGACAAGTAAAGGGCGGCTCCACTGTAATGGGTGATAAATGTCAGCGCCTCCCCACAGCCTCAGATGAGCGATTGTTAAGCGGCTTTCTCAGAGCCCGAGCCGCTAAAGCCTCAAGACAGACTGACGAGCAGTAAAGGAAACATTTACACGGCCAGAACGGCTTGTTTGGATGACCCCCCTTTCCTCGCTGTCGCCGTAGGCAAAATGAGAGAGGTGATTAATCAGGTTGTTAGCATGTTTGATGGAGAGTAGAGGAGAGAGGAGAGGAGGAACCCATGTGCTGAGGAGGAGAGGAGAGTGTGAAAGGTAGCAAAATGAACAGGAGAGCCCCTCCGCTGTGATTCATCAAGGGTTACTGATCCCCTGTGGAGCAATATGTTTTAAAGTAACGGGCCATGATTGCAATAATGTCCCCATTGCAACTATTATCTTTAATGACTATTATTATGGCTGTCATAAAACGGAGACTGAAGCAAGTCTTAGTCAAATATATAGTTTTCACTGGTCCAAAACTAGCTAACTTGATCATCAAATTCTGCAGCTTTGTAAATATATATGGGTAAAAAACTGAATTTCACAAAACATACGATTGACTTGTTTATTTATTTTATCAGTCTTATTTCTTTCTTTGACGTGCTTTGTGAATTTTGGTTTTTATCCTCATTATATTAATCGATTGAAAACCTGTACTTTCATTTCCCTTCATTAAAATGTTTCTATGGTTTGATTAGTTTATTATATTAATTTCTCGGGGATCATGAAAACAAAGACAAACTTAACCTCATACGTAGAGCAGAAACGCTGTTATTTAGCTACTAGCTACTATACATCTGCAGCACCAGAGCAGGTAGACACAAACATTATGACTTCCTGTAAAATTAACATAAATAACGGTACAATACAATCATGAGCATGGCAGTCGAGAGATCAAATGTTATACATTTTCTCATAATAACAATGAACTACTTATTAATCTATTGTAATGCCTTGCTCTATAATAATAAATGGTAAACTGATGATGCGATTATAACAGATGAAACTCTCCAGAGGAAACAGACTGAAACCTAAGCAATCTAACATTTCCCTCATTAATTATATATTATTTCAGACACCCACAAACCATCTGTTATTCATCAGAACGTTGCCTAGATCGCAGAATATGCGTAATTTATATCTGTGATCAGTTCATCACTACCGTGGTAGTAGCAAACGGTATCTCTATGTTTGCACATTATAGCGTAATTAGGGACGACCTAACCTGATTACATTTCTAAGGCAAAATTGTTTATTCCTTATTTAACTAAAAATATTTACACATTCCTTTTTGTGCTCTCTCTGTCATTCTTTGTCCCAGGAGGTATTACATGTTTTTTTCATAAAATAGTGAAATTAACACATAAAGATGAAGAAGGATCAAGGATTATGTTCTTTAATGTTTTGTCATATATTTAGTTGGGTTTTTTTGGGGGGCCTGTTGATAAAGGCTGCAGTATACAAATATATATAAGTGTTTGTTGAATGATTTAATATTTGGTACTGTAGCTTGGTAATATGGGTTTTGTGTTTACTGTTTTTCTTGGTTCTGGTAATTTCACATCTCTGTTGATTAAAAAAAATATATATGCATCAAAACATATGCATATATTGATATTGTTTACAGGGTTGTGAGAATGACTTGTATGTATGCATTGTAATGTTTGTATTACGATACAGTTACTAATTATCTGTTAAACCATTTAATCAGTAAACTGATCCGAGTACCACAGTATGAAAATACTGTAACTTGATTACTTTCCATTACTTTTTTGTCACCTCAATCCAAACATATGCAGATAAAGACTAGTATAAATAAATATCATTAAGATGACTTCTATTTAACAAGCGTGTCTTCTTGTTAAATATCAAAGTGTCTTCGGTTTCACTCTAGATCAATGTTGTGGCTGACTCTTGAAATGTTGTCACGTGTGAACAAGCATTTATTTTAAGATTGTAATCCTGTAAGTAATCCCCCTATTTACTGAATGCATCTGTAATCGAATTACATTATTTTTTACCAGAATTCAGTTACCCCTTTGTTGTGTACCAATCATGTAATCCCATTGCATGTATTCCGTTATTCCCCATGTCTATACTTGGAAATTTGATTGCAGTTAACATGATTAACAGATGGGTTGAAGTAAAGATATGATTTATTTGGTAATTATTCATAACACTGCTTCAGTTCAGCTGCTCTTTCTGTACCCGAGATAATCACCAATACTTTCTTTTTTTCCAGAGTTTCATCTCCTAGCTGTGATCTGTATCGGGTTCACCGTTTGGTTTTGTGCTTTGTGAAAGTTAATTTTCTATGGTAGTTCTCTCAATATCATTAGACTCTTTGTCAGGATGTGATGCTCCTGCTGGTGCTCTGATATTTCAATTTCATTCAAACATCCCCTATGAATACACTACAACAAGTGCAATGAAAACACTTCCCAGTCAAGTGTCATATTCCTTGCCATTAACCTCCAGGTGCTTCGGTCATGAATGCTGGGTAACGATGTCTTCAGAAGGTTAATTGTTCAAAGCAAGCACAAAAAGATGACACTTACATTTGGAGACTCTGGGGACTATCCTCTTATTCTCGCCAGCACCTGAACCTCCACAACCGTCCTCATCATCGCAGTCACCGCTGTAGCGTCCCTCTGCGTCTCCACTTCCCGTTTCAATCTGGTCCAGTGACCCCAGTTTAGGAATGGACTTTCCCTGCAACAGCTGAAAAAGACAGAAAAATATACATATTCTATTTTAAAAATAACATTTCCATAGGTTTTAAGGTAGTTTTAACTCTGAATTCATGCGTATAAATAGAATTCTATCTACATAATATGTGTATCACATTCACATTCAATATTCACGGCAGTGAACAAGGTCCTCTCATAGCAAGGACAGTACAGAATAAGTTATCAAAAAATGAGAGAAAAATGGGGGAGAATATGCAAAGAGCTGCTGATTATGCTGCTAATCAGCCACGGTCCACTGACTAATAAAATACTATGAATCTACAGAATGTCTGCACTGGAAGTGACTTTTTAATAAAAAAAATAATTAATAATTCTGCTCATACTTTTGCTATATCCTGACTTTTTAAAAGACGATTGCTTTCAGTCTATAAAAAAATTTATTTCTCTTTTAGGTTTTTGTTAAAAAAAAAGTAAAGATATAGATAAAATACATATTTACATTTACATTCTTAGGCTTATGAATGAGTGTGAGCCAATCATTGTCCTGATCACAACCATCTACAAGCTAAACTTAAATGAATTCATTGTATGAGCTGCAAGACGCTCACCCTTCACGGCTGCAGTGGCCTGCGGGGCAGCTAAACTTTCAGCTGTATTGCTGTGCAGCAGAATCTCAATCAAAGACTTTCTGAACTCGATACCAGGGGAAATGCATACGCTAATTGGCTCATTTAAATTCATGGTGCGTCATTGGAAACAAGAGAGACTGCTTTGTGTTGATCAGAAAGGTAGTGTCTATGCTAATTAGTTACTGTTGTGGTTCAGTGCAGGGGAGCAGCAGTGTCAGGGCTGCTGCCATGGCTGAGCTGGGACAGATCTGTGCTGGTAATTATTCTGTCTGGGGTCTCTGCTCCTCAATGGTGACAGGTTAGAAAGGAGATGGAGAGTATTGAGGTTTTGGGCAATGTAAGCGCTCCTTCCATGTGTGTAATTGGCATGATTTTCTTCCCTTTAATGTCGGAAATCTGACCAAACTTTTAATCAGTTATGTGGAGTAATGAGTTTTCTGCTTAGCCTGGTCTGGGAGTTAGACTGAATTTGAACTTTGTGCTTCACAGTCCAGGAGGTAGAGCACTGCTCGAGGGCTCAATATGTTTGGAGTTCAAAGCATCTGGAATCTGAAGCCCGTTCACAGAGGAAACAGAGTCATGCTGTAATTAGCTTGCATATGATACAATATGCGACCTGAGCTTTCAGATTTGTTTTAGTTTGCAAAGAGGTGGAGGGTTAAGATGTAGGTCTAATAACCCTGTGTATAAACAAAGGAAAACACAACAATTATGGAGAGTAGTTCCACGATTTTCAGCCAAGTCTCAAGTCACAGCTTTATTTTCAAGAATTTGTGACGCGTGAGCAGAATCACAGAAGAGGTGACTTGATTTGAAACTTAACATAATCTGACACATTTTCAAATTTTGATGCACTCATGGCAGAGAAATAAATTTTTCTCCTCATCACATCCAGGTCAACCTTCAAATTGGTTTGCACACATTTTTGAGAAACAGGAACTATAATTATGAGGTCATAATGATAAAAACATGTACAACATAATTACTCCCCAGTAGGTACTTTGATTAATTTTTGAGTCACATTTGCAAGAACAGGAGTAGTTAACATTTAGAAGGAGGTTATAAAAAATGATCATGTATCTAGATCTTCTTGAATTTATATTATTTGCTTTCACATCAAAAAACAAACAAGTTTTAAAAGGCAGCCTTTGCTTCTGGTTTGTGCAGTCACTGTCAGATGAACTGATTTGCATCAGCAGTACAGTAGTAATTCATCAACCCTTTGTTCCAAATCTGAGGAAACATTGATCATATTTGACCAAGTCTGCCAATCAGCAGGCTGTTCAATACCAGAGTAAGTGCTCTAAATTCAATTGAACAGCAGTACCGCTCTTACACACGATGAAGCATGCCTGAATAGCCTCACTGTTTTAATAGCCACACTCCTGTGAATAGCATGTCGAACACTGGCTGTAAGACGTGCTCTGATTCGTTCAATGCATCTCCAGATGAGAAACTGCTCCGGGCAGGCACCCTTGGGCAAGTCTCCAGCTGTTATTGCAGTATGGAGAGTCAGTGACAACCAAATAATACCAATCACCCTTTTCACAAACAGAACAGTACTTATAAACTGCACTGCTAGAACGAATGTTCTGAAAGAGCTCCTTAACTTTGTTCAGCAGTGATTTGCCTTTCTTTGAAAACTGCTGCACCAATTCAGCTATAAGCCAACACAACAGGAGAGAACGACACACTGCTACTTTTCTGCAAACCCTCTCAGTACAATGGGTTAGGATTTCATGGGTGTATGTTAGATTCATAAAGGCATAACAGAGTTCTCTTTTCGGTTACACTCACCTAACCTCTGCAACTTCACCTGAACTGAGACGGGAGCCGAGCCTTTCTATCGAATTCTGGCTGTTTTATTAGAAGATGTATTTTATTTCCCATTTGCTGTGTACATTTGCTTTAGCTGCTGTTTACTGTTAACGCTAATATTAACACTTTGTAAAGAAAATTGGACTTGGAAGAGGAACTTACCGCAGAAATTAAATTCCCATTTCCTTCAGTGGCTGAAGCAGCTCGCTATAGTTCCAGGTGTGTGTGATGGTATTTTGAGTAATGTCTTTTCGTAATGTGACCTGATTGTTCCACATGGGTCTACCAACTTATCCAAGAGGGTCTCCTCTACTGTCTCATAAGATAACCTGATGAAGGTCTTTGTACCGAAATGTTTTCAATCAAATTCTTGATTGCAAGTGAGGTGAACAGAGCGCAGCGGTTTTTGTCCCGATTTTGTCAGCTATTGGTCTTCTCTTATGCACCTCTTCATCCACAGGTGTGACATATCTATAAAATGTGTCATATTTTTAAGTTTCTGACCAGACTGTTATATCGGGAAGAAGAGGTGATAGTGGTGGAGTTAGGCAAAGAGGCTGCCTAATGGTGGATCATTTTCAGCAATACTTGTGGCAACCAAAAAATAAAGACTTGACGAGAGGTTATGACACCTCAAACCATCTTTTTGCAACCCAATCTGAACTCATTTGCAACCACAATAAATGTTTGTTCATTTCTGCAAAACAACAGATAACTTATAACATGTTATTGATGAAAGGCAGACGGCGGTAACAATTTTACATCTCTACAAGAAGGATTTGAAGGATTCTGTGCTGCTCCTCATTCCGCACGCACCGCTTGCTCTCATGTGTTTTGTCTGTTGCTGTTGTTCAACCGCAG
This sequence comes from Diplodus sargus, assembly GCA_903131615.1. Lineage (NCBI taxonomy): Eukaryota > Metazoa > Chordata > Actinopteri > Spariformes > Sparidae > Diplodus > Diplodus sargus. The sequence continues at coordinate 3,835,435 of CAEMYA010000013.1, forward strand.
GAACAAAAAGTAATATGCTAAAGCAAATGCGCCAGCAAATAATAAAATGGTAACCCTGGCAACCACTATGCAGTCAGAAAACATCTCGTCAGCTGTCGTTTGGAGTTACTGATTGAGCAACAGCTGGAAACACACTCAGGAGAGAAACTGCTGAGTCTCCGCTGTTTGCTATTAATAATAATGAGGATAAACAAGAGAGGAGGGAGAGGAAAGAGGAAATTAGGAAAGCAGTCGAATAACAAACAATATTAGCAGAAAAAAAAAAAAAAAG
>CAEMYA010000013.1:3835761-3861501 GCA_903131615.1 Diplodus sargus
GGGGGGTAATAAAAAAGACACACACAGTATGTTATTTCACTATCGCTTCACTAATGAAGAACAAAGCAGAACAAGAGCTCCATTCATTCAACACAACAAAGCAGCAGTTTCCCTTCTACCAATGAACCGTTTATAAAGACTACGACACAGACATGTTTGATTTTCAAACTGTCCTTTAATGAAAATGACTGAGGTCATTTTTGGGGACAAAAATTTAGAGAAAATGTTTTGGTTTTTATTTATTGTTTTAGCAAAGCTAGCAGCATGGCTCCAGGGATAATATGTTTGGCACACAAAGGATTGTCATTCAGTTTATCACAAACACTTTCCTCAGGGTAAGCATGACAACTCTGTCATTGTGAGCATGTGAGCATGCATTAACATTACAATTTATCTCAAAGCACTTCTTTGTCCAAGTACAGCCTCACAGAGCTGATAGTGTAGATGTAGACTAGTACACTCAATATGTCTGAGTGGTATTTCCTGTTCTTGTTGATTTGGACTTATTTGTTGTGCACATGCTTCCTTATCTTTGGTGACCTCCAAAATAACCCTGGCTACCTGATATATTTTCTAAATTTCTAATCTCACCACGGTACACATTACTTGCTTTTCACACCAGCTGCTGGTGCTGCTGGTTTCAGCAAACACTGTAGTGTGTGAGCGGTCTAAAAGATATTTGCTATGGGAGCAGACTTGGCTTAACTTTCGTCATTGCACCACAGTGAGTATACTATTCTGACAGGCTACATTCCAGCTTACGATTTGGCAGTGTTCACTGTACAGGACTGGAAACTGCAGCAAAATACTGTAAAGCTAGCATCAGAAATGTACTGGCACAGACCTCCTACGGCTCTATGATATCTTCATTACCCGCTGCATAAGGAAAGCCCAGCGCATCATCAAGGACACCAGTCATCCAGCCCACACACTATTCTCCCTCCTGCCATCTGGAACAACGCTACCAGAGCATTAAATCACGCACCATCCGTTTCAGAGACAGTTTCTTCCCACAGGTAGTCAGAATAATGAATAGTACTCGCACGGATAAATATGCACTGAAACAGACACTAACACTGTGTCTACAATGTGTTTATTGTGGGGGTTTTTGAGCTATCACTTAATTATACTATCTATTGCATTTTTTTGTTTTTGTTGTTCGAGGTTGAGAGAGCAGTTCAGAACTGGTGTTTTTAACACTGATGATAACAGCATCTGCCCCGGGAGTTAAACTGAGGCAGGTGAAACTAACAGCACAGGTAATTTAACACATATCATGAGTATTTAGCTGTAAACATATTTGTCTGGCCTCAATATAAAGCCATTAAAAACAAATGAATCATTCATTTCCTTCAGCTTTTCTAACAACACCGGACAGAAGATGAGTAGAAAATCTCATTTCACTTTCATCTAATGCTCGACATTTTCACTCAGCTGTCAATTTATGACCTCAAGCCATTAAGGTTTGTGCTTTAGCTGCTTTTATAGGAATGGAACAAGGTGATGGCCATGTTGTTCTGCATCTTTTGAATATAAGGGCATAAACACAATATCCGCCTGTCTACATTTCCCATCACAGATGACTGTACACTGTTGGCAAACACCAGGTATTCACAGCAAATTCTGACAGTAAACTACTGTTATTATGCTTTTGCAGTGCATGATGGGTAATTATTTGGAAAATTACAGTAAGCTGCTGTGAAACTGAATTCAATCAGCATTCTCAATGTATTACGTAAGGGATAATGCATAGAACGACGGTCATTATGGGGAAAATAAGTCCCGACAGGACGAACCAGACCCCGACAAAGGGACTTATTTTCCCGATAATGACCGCCGTTCTATACATTATCCCGCTTATTACACGGCTACTTGCCAACACGAAAAAAAAAAGTCACACAGTGTGTCTTTTTATAATTTATTTGTTACTGTTCACAGTGTTTTTCAGCAGAGAAATAGTTCGCCAAATCGACACCATTACGGTTCTCCCTCTTCGCTGCTTTCCTCTCTTTTTCTTTTCTTGACCTTTGACGACAACTCAGCCTTTTGCCAAGACACGAAATCACCGTATTTACCAAAAATATTAAAGTTAATGTGAAACTCATCCATACTAGTGGCATAGGAGTAGTTTTTTCCGATATGAAGTAGACTACAGATCAGCTGACGTCGCTTAGCAACTGAAGACGCTGGGGTGATAAGTGACCAGACCACTTGCAGAGCAAAGAGTTTAGAGCGCGGAGTGATACGAAATACGTGAATCAGAGGCAAAAAGGCCACTTTCCTTGACGACGGTCATTATGCTTAGCAGCGGTCTGTTATACGAAAATAACAGACCGCCGAACGTTGGGAAGGCCAATTCAAGTGAATGGAGCATTCTGCAGCATTAAGAAGAGCCATGTAATAAAAGGAAATACTGTAATTAGGGTACAGCACCACACACATTGAAATCAATGAAATATTGGTGTTTAAGAACAAGGCACATATGCTAATATGCCACGAGGCTAACAGGCTAACAAAAGGCTAACAGGTCTAAGAGTGGTCCAATAAGGTACACATGCTAATAGACTAGCAGGCTAACAACAGGTTAAGGTCTACAAGTGGTCCACATGCTAACAGGCTGACAGTTTAACGTGCTAACAAACAATCTTGTTGGATTAACTTTAAAAGACAGTACATTACTGTAATAATAGCGCAGTGTCACAATGTCATTTTACATCAAAATACTATATTTTCACAAAAACATTGTACACAGGTTACTACAGAAAAACAATATATTACAGTGATTAATATGTATTACTGTGAAATAAATACAGTATATTACTAAAGGGGCGCAGGGGGTCATGTGATGGGTTGAATCACACCTTCAGAGATCCAACAGATGAGTCAAGCTGTGTGGATTTTTAAAGCTCATCTGTATTCTCTTGGAGCACGTTCCTCTATATGTAAATAGAGGGTGGAGAAGAGATCTTACAATGATCATATTTGCCAGTCAGAGGAGAAAAGTGTCAGGATTTGAGTCGGCTCCCAAGACACACACTGTCATTTTCAATCTCCCTCACTGAAGCAGCAGCGCCGACAGGGTGTTTATCCAGCAGCAGCAAAGAGGCAGCAGGTCAGCGAGTGAGAGGTCCGAGTAGAAATTAGAGTGTAATGTGGATTCTAGAACAATACTACAATTCAAATTAACCCTCTGCCCTTTGACTCAACATCAGTCATGGATAACGCTGGCAATATTCTATGTTTTTCTTAGTCAAATCCAAACAATGATGTGATCTTATTAGCATGTAAGGTCTGGCACAGCTTAGTTCTCTATGCAGCAAACCTTTGTTGATGTCCAAAAAAAATTACAAAAACATGAATGAGAAACAGCTTTGTGCTGGGTGATGTCTGCCTTCTTTTTAAGGTATTCCTACACACTGTCCTGCTGTTTAATAACCCAATGTGTTTTAATTCACTGTTGAAAATAGTCTCCAATAGTTGTTCCTGTTTCAGTAATATTTGCTAGAAAGTTCAGTAACCAGCTGTTAAAGAAGATTGCTCAGCTTGTCTTTAAATTAAATCATATATTCAGATCCATTTGTTAAGGAATTGAGTCATTAGTAGGAACCAGCAGGCCTGGCACTGAGTCAAAAGGTGAGGAAGTATGGATGTACAGTAGAGTAATACCAGCCTCAGCTATCCGTTAACTGTGTTCACCAAGGCCCCGGGTTTTCAGCCTAAAGCGCTTTCAATTATCTAAACTCAATAAGATCTTAGTAATACTGAAGTTACAACTAAAATATGTTACAGGAAACAAGATTATGTTGACACTTTTTTTCCTTAGGTTGAATTTTTTTTAATTTTATGTTGTGACAAAAACACTTAAAATTCCTGTTTTGGTCACCAAAAACATTGCTGGAGATGAAACTCACAAATGTGGACGAATCTGTGGATTGCAGAAAGGCTAACTGCCAACATTTTACCCTGGCGACCGGGCTACTATTTGTGCATGTTCCACGATCTGGGTGAGTCCTCAATTCTGATTGGCTGCTGGGTCTGAATGAACTTTTCTTACACAGACGCTCCTCAAGTTGTTCCAATGAAACTCTTTGTTTTAAATTACTTATTAGGGGGGCGGTGAGTCAGCTGGCTGGCTGACTAGTCTTGTTGTTAAACCGTGCTCATTGTTACTTTGATTCTTACTCACATAATATAAGCTTTCTGGCTAACAGCTGAGATGAAGGGTTCTATGAGCTGAGCCAAAGTCCTTCTAGACAATAATAGAACGTCTCTGGCTGAGCGGACTAGTTTTATGTCGCGTCATATTCAAGATCTGTCCTATTTACTGGAGCAGTGAATAACGTTTCCATTGCATAAGAACCTTATGTGATTGTTATGATTGTTATGATTGTTCCAGCTATAAGTCTATCTATTCTATTCTAGTAGTCAGCTATTAACTCTCAGGTGTTGCCAGAGAAACAGGGTTGTTGCTCGTGAAAAACTTTTCTATTTTGATTTCCAAACACGTGAAAATAATAATTAATTTTCTTCTTCTGTTTTCTTCTTGCAAGTGACCTAGGTATAAGCGAAACAATGCATTTTGAATAACAATCGGGAATTAGTCATTAATTCCGAATGACTGACACCTAATCAGGAATTATGCCTGAAACAGTTCATGACCGAAAGTGAAGCAGACAAATATTACCTCTGGATTTGTTTCTAATAATAACAAAACATACTGTACATACAGATGGCCTTCCTGCTTTATTTTTTGTTTTCACATATCACAAGAAAACATGCTCGGATACAACAGTCATTAAATGTGAGCGTTTTTCAAAAACTTGAAACTATAAAAACATATAACCAGTTACACAAACAGGCTTACGCTGCAGTGGCTCAGACTGAATTTTAATCGTGGATAAACATGTGCAATTATTTAAGATAAAGTTGTTATCTACAGGTAGGCAGCTTGGCTGGATTTGTCTTTGAATGTCCCTGTTTACTGCACTTACTGTACCTCATGGGTATAATGAGCGGGGGTTAAAAACAGATTACTATGCAGCAAGTTTTGGTGTTTGTCTCTGATGAATTATTTAGACTTGCTTGCACAGTCCTGACGTATCTGGTTTTAAAGATTCCTTGGTGAATGGCAACATAGATTAATCAAAGTGAATTTATAAATCATACTTAATGGATGTGGTGTGCTAAATACTTCCAGAGAACAGGATGATGGTCCTAACAAGATCCTTAACCAGACTTCTATAACACTTAAATTCTATGGTGTGGTATGCACATTTAGGAGCATAACAAATAAAATGTGAATATATTCTCAGTGCTAATCCTTTGGACTAAGAGGAGAGAGGGTATGAATAATTCACAAGCAAAACTGCTGGTCAACCACCACATCAATGACTGGTAAATAATTCAGCTGGCAGACTGGGTGAGGAGCTGCTTGCTCCTGATTTTGATTGAGAGACACAGGGACAGGGCCTACTTATAGATTCTTGATGGGTTTTACCACATCAAGAGGAGAGGACAGGCAAAGAGGAGAGGAGCCGACAAATAATTCATAAGAAAGAGCTGCTGATGAGCATGATGATGAAATCCAGAGTTTGTATGCTCAGATTGCATGATGAATTTGTCAATAGCTGTATTGCTGTTTTGTGTTTTCCTGCAGTCTCGGCTGTGGAATAGTAATGATACATTTCCATTTGGTTCTAGGGAAACTGGGAGAGCTTTCAGCACTTAAGTTAGTCAAGGTCAGGGGCGAATAAATGGAAATCATAAAGAATATTTCTGATGTGTAGATGAAAAGCATGAACACCAACATTTGCATGGACACATCATTCTTATCATAAAATGCTCCGACAGCGGCGTCAGAATTTCACCTTTCACCTCCATCTATATTTCTGTGACCATCTCTCTTTCTCTCCAGCTATTCAAACAGGCAGCTTGCCATTCATGCACACATGCACATGTGCGTTAAGGTAAGTTTCATCATACTAATGAGGTGCACCCATTCTATCGTGATTTATAGAAGTAATATATGTGTCGTGCACACCCAGATGTGCACACAGTCACTCATGTGTACAATGAAATGAGTGTGTGCACTGGTATATGTAATTGATGTGTTTGCCGGTCATAAACTGAGCTGGTATTACCCTCGCACACTTGTAAACCCTAACACTAACCATAGCAACTGAATTCTTAACCCCATAAATTCGTATTCTTACCAAACCCTGAAAGGAGATATATTAGGTTCATTTTCAGGTTAATGATTTTGTTTCGGGATACTACTACAAAAGGTTTACAAGTTTTAATGCTAAAAAAATGCCCCAGTTTTTCCTCATACATCTGTTTTAGCATCTGCCTCTTTAAGGCCCCCCCTTCCTGAATACCCAGTCTCCTCTGATTGGTCAGCTCACATAGGCATAAATCTTGCAATTGTATGGTGACGTAGTAATGTAGTAGTAAGTCAAGGTACTTCAGGAGCAGAGTTTTCGGTAGGAAAGTGGAGCTCCCCTTGGCATGGGCTTTAGGCTTTTAAACGTACATGCACAAGAACCTATAAAACACACCAAAGGAAAGGAAAGACATTTCTCCTTTAAAACCAGGTCATAACCATTAAACAGCCTTTTGAGGTTGCAATAGCTGGCCGAAATGTCCTCACTTTTTCCAAATGTCCTCATTCTGCTGGTTAAAAACTTGTTCCACTCCTCACACGTTCGAACAGAATCATCATCCATCACTGGTATATATTCAATCTGAACGTGTCCCACATATCCTCCTCAAACCCTAATTTCCATCTTTGTCAGCGAATTACGTGATTACCACTTCCTGGGACTCTCCCTGTCGTGTATTTATTCTGTTCAACCTGCCTGTGAGCCTCACAACATGTGTGATTTACATCTTGACAATAGTAGAGGAATCGAATATGCAGGCTGGGGGAAAAAAATGGATGTTGACAATTCAGGTCATACACACAGGATGACACTTGTGCCGCACTTCACCGGCTAATGAGATGCCAATCAGAACTATTTGCAAATCAGAACCATTTGCAAATCAAGTCCCAATGAGATGGTAATGCAAACTAGACTCAAGGACTGTGAACACACAAGCTGTTAAATGAATAGTACCAGATGTAGAATCTGAGGATCTGCAATTCTTAGACACGTCGCTTGTGAGATTTCACCCACCAATGTCGTTGATGTTTGAAAATCACAGGTTATTTCCTTTTCTGACTCAATAAAATGTACTGTATACAAGAGACTCTATAGGAAGCATATCAGATGAAAAAATGACTAATTGTATCTCTTTAAAACATTTTTTGCATCAGAAAGCCTGAGCCCACTTCTGGTCTAGTTCTAGTGTTATGGTCACGACAGCAGAGTTTCTTCATGTAAGGCAGCCTGCATCGAGTGAAAAAATTGTCCGTACATTACAGTCTATTAAACAGGTCATCATTTAAACACAGATTGCCTGTAACTGCCTTCCAAAACGAATCTAATCACTGTTTCAGGCAAATAAAACTACAGATATGTGGGTTCAGAGAAACCCAACCCCTGTACATTTTTTAAATATATTCAACAATCTAAGGTGAAACAATGATTTGTGATTCATGAAGTCCATTTTGAGTATCAGATTCATAAAGCACAAATAACTGCACAGCAGCCTGCAATACTCAAAGACAGGAGTTAATCACCTGTTTAAGGTTTTTTCAGTGTGTGTGTGATACTTGCATGCCACGGCACACATCCAGGCTGTGTGTGTGTGTCTGTGTGTCTGTGTGCTTAAATTCAGTTGAGCCTCTCAGTGAACTCAGCACTCACCACCGCCCGGCTTTAATAAACATGAATATGCATCTATTCAAATCTTTGCATCGCCTTTTTAATGTTATTTAGACGTGTCAAAAATGTACTTTGCTTTCTTTTCTTTTCATTACAACAGTTACAAAATTACCTACCATGAATGTGGACTGAATTTGATTAGCCAGTGCAACACACCTTGTTAGATGGCCCCCTGTACCTCAAAGGACATGAGCCTGTGTTCAACTTTTTTTGCTGGATGACCCTGCTTTGTAATGGCAGAGCCCTTTGACTTGGCAACCATGCTGCATTTTCTTCACACAGGACTAATGTCTGTCTTAACTTGGCTTTAGTTTATTTTAGTTAGTAGTTCTCTGGTGAGAAATGTACACAAACAGAAACCACTTTCTAAAATGTTATTTTGAGCTCAGTAATTCTGTAATACTTATTCATACTATTTCTGTCTAATCCACAGAAGCAACTGGGAGGGAAGATATGCTGTGATAAGTTATTTTGGAAATTAAGGGCATTATGTAACTGATTTGAGGAGCACAAGTAGCACAACAAGGCACTTCCTCTTGAGGATCAGCTTGACAAAGGGATGGAGTGTAATTTGCCTCGAGTGTACTTGCGGTGTTGCCGCAATTAGTTTTTAATTATTTGCATTCTGCACTCCCATAAAAGACAAACAAAACCTTGTAAAAAAAAAAAAAAAGATAAAATACCAAATACCAAATACTGAAGACACTGAGAACAAGATCTAGAGGGTTACCATCATGACTACATATAAAACAGACAAGGTTCAGCATTTAGCCTACTGAATGGGGCCAATATCTTTATTTATATTTGGTCTGTGTGGGCTGGAGGCGGTGCTGGCACAGACGATGAGGTTTTGGCAAACAACACTTGCGCAGAAGGGCAAATGTTGAGTTCCAACACAAGTAGACATTAACTACAAAATAAAACTTTCAGGGCTCACCTTTTCAGAACAAGTACTTCCGGACTAGACCTGAAACTGGCTGCATTCAGACTCAACAAGCAAAGGAATTGGAAAAGAATGGCAACAGAATCTGAGTTCAGCTGTGATCTGGTTTTGTCTTGAATCCTTAAAAGTAAAAAACTCAAATCTTTCATTCAAATAGTAAATTAAAAACAGCAATTCACACATTCAAAACATTATAAATTCTCAGTGTTTCAAGTGGTGTGGGTAATTAATTTAAGAATTTTCTTCTCGTTAATGATAATTACACATTTTCACACATGTGTCTAACACGCTGAATTAAAGACTTGGTTTAACAGCTAAAATTGCATATTTAAAAACATACACACAAAAAAACAGTTTTATTGTGTTTAATAAACAAAAAGAATGTGAATAGGCAACTGCAACAATTTCATCTGTGTACTATTTATATACTCTGGGACTAATTAGCAACATCTCCGTTTGTTATAGTGATTTTTGTGTTTCTTACTGTGGTTGATATACATTATGTGTCAAACGTGGGTGAAATAGGAAGCATGTTCATTTGTGATTTTGAGCCTCAAGAGAAAGAAAGGAAGAAAAAAAGAAGAAAAACGATGAAAAATGTCAGATTCATACATTGGAATACTTTTGTGTTAAGTGGCCTCTCAATCCTGAGATCCTAAAGTCTTAAAGCCTAAAAGATTTTATTTCTGTTTCCTGTGGAGAGTTTCCTCTGTCCTGTCAAGGTTAACACTACAGCTTTTAGTTTTGCTGCTAAAAATTGCCACGATATGTGCTGCAGAAATTGTGCATTGCTTTGTATGAATTGTTCCAAAGACTTCAAAAACTCAAAAAACAAAAAACACAACTTTTTTTTCCAATACATCAGTTCCTGTCACGCAGAGTGTTTTGTTATTCTGGTTTCCTCGCTGCATATCAGACACAACTGGTTTCTTCACACACCAGAGATTTGTTTCCTAGATGTGTAAGTGAACTGATAATGAGCTATAAATCCCATGTTGTGCCAAAGTGTCACCTTTCATCACCGTTTGTGACAACACCCATGAGTTCACACAATGTACTCTTTTCACAACAAGGTAAATACCCATAAGAATAAAAAGGCTTTAGATACAGATGAAACTTTGACTAGGAAAAAGGAAATAAACAAACTAAGAACGTAAGCAACAGCAACATTTTTCATTATGCAAAGCCAAATGATCGTTACTGTGATTTTACTTACTGTGACATCAAAATATCTGTTCATCGGAAGATCAAATCCTGTTTGCTGGACACTAGCAGTGTTTGTATTGTAGTTAGCAGCTATAATCTGTATTTCTACACTAACAGTGGATTGAATGTCCATCTGAACTGTGAAAGTCCTTGCTCCTTGCTATTAGCCCACCGAGAAATATCACTCAGCTCTACAGTTCCTCTGTGCTCCGTGGAGTGTTTTCACATCTTTCAGCTCATTGTTTTTTGTTTCTTGGCTGGAACTTGACCTCTGCTGCTAAGCTGATTGTTGGAGGGGCCAGGCAGCTGTTTTCAGTAAACAAGGTCTAAAAACCCACCGTAAACTTCCTGCTCGCCGTAAATACTGGAATATTGGACTTACATTCAGCAAATGGAGAGAAACATGATTCCCATCGATGATTAAGTTGCTTGGTGATAACTGGATGTTCAAATAAACAACTGATCATTAACCAAAAATGTAAACGGTGATTATATGACAGTTGACATGTTGGAGCCCAGTTACCAGGATATATGCTGGAAGTTAATGTTTCTGCAAAAATATGCAGGATATATTGGATATATCCATATATCTAAGTTTGTGTGGTCCCAAGTGTATCGCCAGTGCTTTTATGCCAGAAAAAAAAATCCCCTTGGTGTCAAGTGTCAAACTAATTAATATTTTTGATGAGGGACCACAGCATTTCAACATTTATAAGCCTGACAACATTGAATAGTTTCAGGAGAACTCAGGACAATTGCCAGCAGTGTTTGTGGCAACCAAAACAGGTATTTTAAGTGTTTTTTGTGTCTCAACCTAACGAGAACATAAGTACATAAGCAGAAATAAGAAAAATGAACCCAAAACACAGGTAACTTGCAACCTAAAAACACCACAAAGCTGTAGCGGTTCTGTGGTTTTACAGAAACATACTTGCCAAAATGTATTCTGGTGACTCGATTGTGTTTCTGCTGCCCCTATGTGGCCAACAACTCAGTTATTGCTGGCTTAAGGAACTAATTTGTGATTAGACATGGGTGTTCATCTGTATTTCTTGCAGCGGACAATAATAAGTTGAATCTCAAAGTACTTGACTGATGGAGCAACACTTACTACCAGGGATAAATGGGTGCATCACTGAATATTGATCGGTTATTAAATAAAAACTACAGAAGACTGACAATGCAAGGACAAGAGGAACAGGTGGGAAGCTAAAAATGCTGATGATGCTTTTCTTAAATAAACAGTCAGCAGAAAAGGAAATGTGGACAAAACGAGGAACGTATGCACAAAAGATATTGGATGAAATCTAATAAAGTTTACCTGTCTGATGTATTTGCTCTCTGCAGATTATAAATGATCGCATAATCTGGGTTGAGCTAAAAATCATGATCCGTCATAGCAGTCAGAGAAAATCAAGCACGGCAGACACACAATTTCTGAGTACTCAAGCTCAAAAAATGTCTTCCTGTGAGTAAAAATACAAAGACGACGCAAAAAACACACAAAGAGTGAAAGACGCATACACAGTGAATGTCAACTGGGCAGATCAGGAGCTCTCAAATGGTTATGGTATAGATTTATGTGTTCTGACATCACACAGATGGTGTGAATTAGATGGGGAGGGGGTGCCAGTGAGAGGTCAAGAGAGATGACCTGGCCTTCAGCCCGCCACTTGGGAAACCAAAGCAGCAGACATGTGAGGCTGCTGCTGCAGCGCAACAAGCCAGAGGCTGCCACAGCAGCTGTTATTGAAGCTCCAGAAGAGAAAGTGCTCCCGTAAACTGCCCTAATCTCATCATCCTGAGAGATAAACGGCACTGAAAGGAGCCACAGCAGCACAAACGTGCATAAAAGCAGGCGAACTGATAGCAAAGCTACATTGATTTTGACAAAGGGGAGAAAAAGAATTTTGTAAATATGAAGACACACAAACCAGATCAAATGGGTTTCTAAACATGTAATCATTGATTTTTTTTTTTCATAGCCTGGAAATGATTTTGCATTTGAGACTAGTTTTCTATTATCCCGTACTTACTGGTAAAATGAAAGAAGATATAAATGAATTATTATGTTTAGGATTATTCAAAGGCAATGCATATAAAGGCTTCAGCTTTGTGGGCAGGCGCCTGTATTCAAGGTAGCTGTTTCTGTGCTCCTTGAGGAGCAAACTTAAAGCTAAAAAGAGATACATAATGTTTAAATAAAACAAAGAAGCACAGAGAATTAGCAGACGGCCTGAGGAGACGGTTGCCATATGTCTGACAGAATGAGGGATGGAAATGTAGACTTAAAGTGGAGTGAGAGCTAAAACAGCACAGTAAACATGGGGAGACAATGAGAGGGGCTCACCTGATTGATGTGTTTCAGTTTGTCGATGATCTGATTTATTACAGGGTCCGCTCCCTTCACTTTCACTTCAGGGTTGGTGCTCTGAGCCTTGATCCCATTGCCCACGACACGGAGGGTGTAGCTGTGAACAAAGACGGAGAGGTCAGTAAGTATTAACATCATATATCCATCAGTCAAGTTAAAGCGTGAATACCAATGGCGGAAAGTAACTTTAGGTAATTCACTTGGGTATTTTACTTTGATAGTTTATACTTCCACTTCACTACATTTCAGGAGGAAATATTGCCCTTTTTCGTCCACTACATTTGTCTGACAACTACTACTAGTTACTTTTCACATTAAGATACATTAAATACATATGATAAGCTTAGGAAACAACATGCATTGTTAAAGATTAAATCTGGAACTAAAACGTTTTGCCCTGTGATTCATTCAAAAGAAACATGTCGAGGTGAGGCTTCTTCTCTTCCTAATGGTTTAATACAAATCCTCAGAGCCAAAAATGATAAAAGCATTTCACAAAAAAACAAAGACCGGGCAAAAAATCTAAAACATGAGCATGGATTTCTGTCAGAAACAAAACACATCATTTTGAATAAAAAAGTCTAGGTAACGCCAGAGACGACAGTTCTATGACAACTATCCTTTTCTTCTCCAGTTAATCATACGATGATCTTTAGATGCGTCCAATGGACTGAACTACCAAACTGTATATAATGTAGTAAAATGAGTTCCACTTCAAGCAAAATACGTCTTTCAGTGACAACAGTGTTAACAATCTAATAACAATATATATATAACATCATAAAGTATTACAGTATTATTACTTTCCTGATAACACTCTTGCGTTTCTTATGTACTGGTTTAAATGCAATACTTTTTGTCTGCAACTGTGGATTTTTACATAGCAGTGCTGGTACATTTATGTATAGCTGATGCCGGTAAGTAATTCTGGAAGCAGCTATGACCGTCGTTTAGCCACTAACCTGAGTAGCACAAAGCACACAGCCCCTAAACCAAAGCAACAGCCTCCTTTAGCAGCTAACATTATCACAAAGCAAACCAGTGAGGAGAAATTGTCACACAGGGTAGCCTGAAGTGCGTTTGTGCCGGCTGTTTTGCCTGTGTTTATATGACTGTGGCATTAAAACAGAGTTGTTTAGTTATAGTTTAGTAGCTAAGAAAGTTTTTTTAACACGCTGCCAAAACATCTCCATGTTGGCCAGTGAGAACTACAGGTGTCTGCGTAGTTAAAGTAAAGGACCGGAGCACTTCATCTAAAAATAAGAAACCCAGTGGTGACGTGTCAGAAAAGCAAACTTATCAACGTCCTCACACTTTATAAATCCAATCTGTTATCCTTCCTTCCCTTGCAAAGTATTACGAAAAAATACTTAAAATTCTAAAGTCACACAAAGGTGATGACACAATTCATTTGCAGGCAAACCTTGAGGCTGAAGTGCAATCAGTGAGAAGACATGATTCACCTGCACATATGTGCATGAACTCATCACACTCTGCTACAGTGCGAGAGCTGAATACCACACCGTGAATACATCACGCTGTGCTCAGCTATTCATATATGATTTGTGCCTTTACATTTCTGGCATTAATCTTTGTTGTAAAGCTGTTCATTGTTGTTATAGGCTGGTAATAGGCTTCAGTTCCCCCTCAAGGACTCATCAGTTTCAGTGCAGTCTGTCAGCTGTAATGACTCTGACCATGACGGCCGGTGACTGAGCACAATCCTCTCACATCTTAATCTCCAGCATATCATTTAATCAAACTAGTAGATCAAGGTAAAGTCACTCATTGCTGATAGAATTGCTGCTGTCAATGGTGTGTGTGTGTGTGTGTGTGTGTGTGTGTGTGTGTGTGTGTGTGTGTGTGTGTGTGTGTGTGTGTGTGTGTGTGTGTCTTTAGCGGTTAGGGGTCGGCCCGATGTTACTTACTAAACCTTTCTGGATTAGTAAACCGAAAATCAAAAATCAGAGGCTAAAACTTCCAGTAGGTGACTTTGTAGCAGTTGACACAACGTGGTGGCGCTCCTCAAGCAACACAAGGTCAGAAAGAAAAAAAGAGAATATGAATAAATAAAAGTGCAGGAAGCATCGGTGCCTTATTTATTTAAAAGAAAAGGTGGGTGGCACGATTCAAATTGAGTCTGGTTGTCTGGGTAGTCAAGTTGTTAATTTCCTGCAAATTGGAGCTCGTAAATGAGATAAGATTCAGCAAAAACACAGCTGCCATTAAGTGTCGTCTTCTACTTTTTATCAGCAGTAAGTCTGTTATCGGTACTATTCTTCTTATTCGGCTCTTTCTTCTCTTTGTGCAGCCTCTGCCCTCGTTGTCTCTGCCGTGTGTGCTGTCTTTCTTCTGGCAGCTGTGTCAAATGAAATATTAAAGTGGACATTTAAAATCTGCCTACAATAACAGTGCTTTGGTAATTTAGAGAAGACATGTTATAAAGACATGTTAAAGCACGCGTTTGACATATTTATATAAAATGAAACAATCTGTGTTCAACATTTGCTCCGCAGTGTCATTCATTTACTTTACATTTAATAAGTCAAAGGGAAACCATTCACTCTGTGTGCAAAAGGTGGCACACTGTCCATCCATCCATTGTCTGTAATCGCTTTATCCTTTTTATGGGGTGCAGGGTTTTTTGCTGGAGCCAATCCCAGCTGTCTCTGGGCGAGGGCAGGGTACTCCCTGGACAAGTCGCCAGCTCATTGCAGGGCCCTTCACTGATGGCAGAGGCTGCCCTGCAAGGCGCCAACTGCACATCAGCATCTTCACTATGTATACACTTTGACATGCATCTCAGCTCAGCCCGGGGGAGCTGGGATTTGAACTAGCGACCTTCCGCTAGCGACTAGCGAATCTGCCGACTAGCAGAAGGCAAGGGGTATATTGCTTTTTTATATGATTATTTTTCCTTTTTCCTAGAGAATAAACAGATTCTTTTTGCAAATGAAGCATCTCTTTTACTTTCACACACTTGACACTATTGACTGAAAAAGACTTGATTCAAGAGCGCACGCCATTTCGCAATTCTCTGACGGAAACAATCAGCTACAGACCTAATGGGTCTAACAGTGAAAAATACAAAAGCTGATTTTTAAAGTGTTTTTCTTCACAGCCATTTCTTCTTCAAGGGTTGTGTGAGGGAAAATCTTTTTCCAAGCAACACGTGACCTGCCTTGTTTTTACTGTGGCCACTTCGTCAACAATGCTACATGACGCTGGTGTTCCTAGGTGTTTGGTGACAAAAATCTTTAAAATGGAAAAGAAAAGCAGAGGCGAACGAGAAGGGAATTAGAAGTTGCGAAAAAATTCTCATTAGCAATCAGTCAGACTCGTGAGCACTGAATGTTGAATTGAATGTTAAATGCCATTTTAACATTTTAGCAAGAGATTGCATAATCACTTACTAATGTTTATGCACTTTATCATTATATTGAACAATGAGAAATGTGTCAAGTAAATAAAATAAATACAATTACCAGGACTGAATAAGTAACACCTATACATACACCTATGTATGAAAAGTATTAAAGCAATTGGAGACATCCCACAGGTTGACCTGCTGCGTATTTAGATGTACTGCTCAGCAGGATCTGTGGTTAGCGAGGTAAATTCAGGGTTAACTCTGGGTTTCTGGTTCACTTCTTATGGGGATAGATTTAATCTAATATACAAATTAAGTTACAGTCACCTCCACTCTTGCCCTAATGATGGTCAGTGGTATTACAAGCCTATTCATTTATGCATTCACAGTCTGTAATTGTTTTAGTCGGCCGTCCTGCCTGAATTTGGCAGCTGCAACTGTGTGTTTTTAGCCTGGATTATGTGTTTAACTTCTTCCTCTATTTGTCTTATAGTTTGCGTTTCTTAATGAAGTATTCCACTGCTGCAAACACTTCCCCTTTTATGTGGGAAACCTGGGTTTACTTATAAACAGCTGTGTGTGACAGCTTAAGATGATCCTGATTGTTGGGGTTAGTGAAGCCAGATAGCGGAAAACATATCTTTGGTATGCTGAAATCGTTTCATAGTGCAGGTCCCTGGTTACTGCAGTATGTCAATGAGTTTCAGGTTTCCTTCCATTACAAGATTTCTCTGAATAATTCACCTTCCTGTGTGCACCTAAACATACTAAACAACTGGGATGCAAGTGTGAAGGTGAAGCCACTGACGCAGTAGGCCCCTGCGACTCAAGGCTGATGTTCTTGGGACTAAACTGCACCTGAACCGTGTTTACTGGGGCTATGATCCGACAGCCTCCCGCTCAGGTTAATCCCTGGGCACACCTGCCGAGATGGAGACTGTGCGTGTAAGATTTGGAATGAAGATAGTCCATGTCGGGTCCGCTTCTATACTATAAATTCATAAGGGTATACTTGTTCAAGAAAATAAATGTAGAAAAATCAATAGTAATAGTAAGATTACAGTGTCCACTCGGATTTGTAGCCTTCGATAATCTCAGATTGTTTGTAGTTATCATTAGATGCCCTCCTGTGTGTAATAAATAGCGCAAAATCCACCTCTTCATGACCTTTACTGCAGTCTTTTCTCCCCCCTTTTTGATTAATAGCAGATTGAAGAGATTACATCAGAGCCATCTGTGCCCACTTCCACCCAATGAAAATGTGTACGGCCCCACATCTGTGTGAGAAAACTGCGTGTTCTTGTTTTCTTCTGTGGAAAGACACGCACGACTTTAGCACGGTTAAATCCATGAGATCATACGAAAAAGCAGCGCTGTCCATGCAAACACACACATACAGGCAGCTCCTCTCGCATTCAGTAAAGCAATGTGTTTCATTATGCTACTGGGATCCATAACATGAAACACATACACTTTCCTGCTGCAGGGCTGGCAGAGCAACAGAAAGGCTCTCCAGGGGTTGCAACACCAGAAAAATAAGGGTCTTCTGCTTAAAAGGTGTCACGGGGAAAGAAACGTTGATCACAGTCATCACATATTCTTCAGGATGACTATAAAGCATACAGTAGCATCAAAAGCACAACCTCCAACAGGATATCAAACGGCTGAGTGATTGTCTGTGTCTGTGGACCAGCAGCAGGATCTTGTAATCCATATCCTTCTCCCCAAAGGGACGCTTGGTTTGCATCTCATCTCTGCTCACACTGCTGTTCAGCCCTAGATTGAAAATTCCAATCATTTTATTCTTTCCTCTTATCCCTATCTCATTCAACTGAATTTGTCTGCGAGTGCGAACCCTTCACGTCCGGAACAAAGAAATCTGAGACCTTCTTTTCCCTACTTCTTCACTGACTGAGGAGGATTGATATGTCAAAGTAATTTATTCTGATTAGCATGAGTGCTCTCCCGACGTCCTCAGTCCAGTGTGTTGTAACAGTGTGGTCATGCATCAAGCACAGATGTAGCTTCACTGAGGAATTTGATGCTTTCCTCATATTGTTCTACTCAGGTGGATCAACCTTGTCTGTATCTTTTTGACTAGGTTTGCGACGAGGAACGGTCAAGAATTAGACATAAATCTGACTGTAAAACACAATTAGAGAACAGGTCCAGACAGAGAAAACACTATCGCATGAAGTAAATAGCCCTACCAGTTTGACATACCTTCCCTAAACCGCACAACGTCCTTATTCCTACACACAGGTGGAATGTAGCGCCAAAGGAAAGAGTTAACGTAAGCTGGGTAGTGTTAGCAATGTTCATGTTCGCTAGCATTAGTTAGCATTAGCAACTTAAACGTAAAAACAAAAACAACAGCAGTGTTTTTTGACATATCAATAACAACTTTAAGCTATCTTTATCATATAGGCTACTCATGTTGCCTACCTACTGTACAAGGTAGATTAAAAAACACCTGACACGCCTACATGTTAAACCGATGTAAGCTTGAGTTGTAATTCGCGCACAGAATATTAGCTTTTCCGCCATTTCGCGCTCAGTGATTGAATGGCTCCCTTGTTTATACTGTCCATGTGGAAATTCATCACAGCACGAAGCCCTGAGAGTTCAACTTAGTTAATCTTTGCGTCTTCCTGCTGTTTAGTGCTGCCTACGTAGACGGCTCTATGAGAGCAGTGAGACTGAACCAGAACGGTAAAGTTGTCAAGGGGAGCTGCAGATTCAGGTGATAATTGTGTCGGTTCATCGCTACAAGAGACCCTTCTTACAGAGTCGCACTGTTTGCACAGAGTAAGTATAGCTGCCTATACTAATGAAGTCCATTACAATAAAAGGGAATTATCGTTGATGCGAAGTCAGTTTGAGTTTTGTATAAACGGTGGTTGACATTCACTGCCTGGCAGAATTCAGCATAGTTTTAAATGCAGACATATGCTTTCTTCCTTTTTTTCTAGGATTTGCTGAATATTAAGGAAACACATGTTTCAGTCTGCCTGTTGTGATTTCTGGAGTCAGGGTAACGATGGCCGCTGACCATTCACCACATGGTTTAACTAGCAGTTCACAGGCTGCTGGTCCTGATTTAGATCCATTAGTATGCTTCTGCTGCCTTTTAGGAATCAATCACGACCTTCAGCTGAGCATGAGCAGTCAAACCATCTGTCTTTCAATTGTGAGTCTACATGTATAATTACTGCGGTGATAAATAAGACGGTGTTCCTCTGAACGGCAACTGTCAGTTCTTACAATTTTTTTCTGTCAAACGTGTGAAGCTGGCCATTTAAAAACTGCTAAAGGAGGAAAGCACCAACGAGACAAGAGCCAATTATGTTCATTCAAGATCTAGAATCAATGTCAGAGCAACGTGATATGAGATTTATTTCCTGTGGTGAAAAAAAAACAACAACAACAACAAAAACAACAAAAACAATTGGCTGTCCGACTGCAGAATGTGTTTTTCCTGAGAGCACCTTCATCAAAATGTTATGGAGAGAGGAGTTCAGCTGCTCGGGAGAGGAAGGAGGTAGACCATGCACGCTGTTCATGGTTGGCTGAGTGAGAAACAAAGCAAGCCCGCGGTTAGTAGGCTAGAAGGCGATACCTGCCTTCAAGATGTCACTGAGGAAACGAAAAGTCCTTCTGGCTCATTGCCGAGCGCAGAGAGGATCTGGGAGAGGCCGCCACTTCAAGGCAGCCTGCTCACTTAAGAGCTCAAAAAAGGACAGAAAACACTCGAGGCAAGACAAGAGGAACATATGCAGTTTAATGTGTAAAATCAACAGGAGGGCCACGCGTCAGACAAACATCTGTTCAGTACAACAACCCAGAGTTATTATGATAATAAGGATATTAACTCTGCACCACTGTAATCAAATACTACGCCGATACTTCCATTCCCCCTGCTGTAAAGACGAGCGTGTTTATAGGTCACAGTCTGTGCCAAGTCAAGAGCAGAGACGGTGCTAGAGCCCTGTATCAAATCAGCCCCGAAGTTATTCGTTCTTTTTTAACATTTTGGTGGAACTCACGATCACGCTGTTGCTTCCTCTCCTTTCCCACCACAGCAGCCGACCCCCAACTTGGACATTCTCCCTCCTTATACCGCTGACGGGCACTTCAACAAGTGATGCTTGGGGCGCCTACAGCGTCGCATCTTAAACTGCAGCCACTCTATTTGACATGTCAGTGGTGAGAACAAGCCGAGTCGTTCTGTCAGAATGTCACTTTTATTTGTGTGCATATCCTGAATCAGATAAAGTAGTTGACTGACAAAACTTTGGCGGGCAGGTTGTAATAAGGTATTTTCATAAAGGATTATTACAATCAGGATTACAAGGTTTGCCAGTATGTGTATCAAGTGCTGTGCACCTTCACTGAGAGCTGTGACAAAGAGGATAATACAACAGCAGTCAAAAGAGCCTCCGGAAAAGATTTAGCTCCAAACATCATGACTGCTATGTTTGTTCCAATTACTAGGAAGCCCTGAGCCTTGAAGTTGTATTGACTTGTGCCAGGAAGACACTATGGAATTATCCAGACAGAGCTGTTTGAGCAAGGTGGCAGCGGTAATTAATACGGTCTGGTAGTTGGTCAGTGCGTAATGGGCATTTTGTGTCAGGAAGCTAGTATTTACGCTGCTGTACTGAGATGTCGGGACTCGCTCTAATGCAGTGACAGATTAATAAACACAGAGTGAGAAACACAAAGGGATGAATGCGTAAGTGCTGTCTAATGTTCGTGAAGCAAACAGCATTCTGGGGAAATGAGGGAAGACTGGCAACGTCATAAACAAAGCAGACCACACAACGGAAGCTTAGGATAAGAACGCTGTCGGCCATGGATGTCTACTTAGGTTGGCTTGATGGGGAAACAGGAATGTGTGAAAATAACAATCCATTTTATGCTTAATATGTTCATATTCAACTTCCTTTATATATACACACTTTACCTTTATATTTCAATTTAGACCACAGAAGTCAGTTGTTACTCCTTCCATAACATTAAGAATTGTAGTGAAATACTGTCTGACTTTTTATTTAGACTTTAAAGTAGTAAGTAAAATACAAATTCTGAATTTAAACCTTTGTTTAAAACCTTTGTTATATAATTTGTTAAGTTGTGTATAAGGCATAAGGAAATTGGCAAAAAAGACAAAACTTTACATGAATAAAACTTTAAAACGTGACCGTGTCTGTGAACAATTATCCCTGAGACACATGAGGTCATCATTTGCATTGATGACAGATTTAATGGTGTATTAACCACAAGTAGAATGATCATTTTTGTTTATTTTTGTTACTCAAAGTGTTTATCTGCCCTGAACAGCCAGATTTCTTGACTGCAAGCAACGGAACACACACACTTCCAACTCTGGTTCTCTCTCTTTTTTTACACCCTCCTCCCTGTAATGTTACGTTCATGATATAAAATACATTTTCCCTCCAGCCCCAGTCGACATTACAGAGCACAGACACCTGAAAAATGAGCTCACCGCCACGGATCGCTGCTGCAGTCAGGTTGATAAATAGGAGTGAAGATAATTCAATTTTGTAATCACAAAAGTTAAAACGCAATCTCTGAGCTCTCCTCCCGTCAGTAAACGACTCCGGATCAGAGCAGAATCTGATGTGAGGGGGCGCAGGTTAGCCTACATATTGTACGTCTTAAGGCCCAGAAAACCTATTTTCTAAATCTGCTACGAGAAATGTGGTTGTACACACACCAAACAATTACGCCAACACTAGAAAAGTTTTGGTTAATATAACTGATGGATTTCCATAATTTTGCTGGAAGAGTCCACCTGGGAAAATGCTCATTAGCACGTGTCAGGAAACATAATGCCAAAGTTATTATTTGTTTTCTTTCAAAATGACAAGAAAATATTTTTGATTTAACAGATTTGCAGAGTGCCATGTGTTCTGATTGAACATATATCATGTGTGTAAATTTACTGCACAATATACTATATTATTGTGGACGTTTCTTATAGTTATGTTTAGTTTTCGTGAAGCACTGCACGGTTGGGAAAATAAACCTCATTGCAGTCAGGAAACAGCAACACCATTGAGCAGGAAACTTTGCTGAGTTATACAACTTTTAACAAGAACAACAAAGTTTCCCAAGCTTTATTTTTACTTTTTTCTGCAATCGTCTTTAAGTAGCATAAGCCTGTCAACATGAATGCATGACAGCCTCCAGTGTTAAAGTATCGTTCTGTGGGGGCCTTTTCCTCCTCTCTACAGTACAAGAATGTCAAACTGTGTCATCTAATTTTTTTTTCGTCTGTTTTTTTAAGCTTGGTGGTTTCATGGCGTGCCTTGTAGTGTGTAGTTTATTTTTTTATTATGAAACTATAAAGCAAAATGGAATCACGTAAAGTATACTGAACTTGGATTTCTGGAAGAATGCTGTCAGTGTAACACAGACAGGCACTATGCTTCCCCTAAAATGTGTTTGGCAAAGAAAATGAGTTTATAATTTGTAGGAGACAGAGTGGAGCTGTTGTAATATCAGTGTTTCCACATGTATCACTTTATTACACCTCTAATGCCTCTGACTTCAGAAGTATTCCGTTTTTGTTTAATAACGACACAACAGCTTAGAGAGGGAAGCTTTGTTAACTTTGTGCTCGTTTATTCATTTGTGTTTTTCTACAAGGCGCATTGCTTGGGGAGATTGCGAGGCACGCTCTTTAAATGGCACGTAGCCCCAAGATCCCTGCACAAGAGGCGCTCAGCGTGACACAGGCAGTACACGCAAACGGCAGGGGTCATGTCAATACATGTTTTTATTTATTTCTATCCACCAGTTCCCTCATCAACGACATATTGCCACAAGCGATGCATTAACATGTGGCGATAAAGTCAATAATTGCATAATAACAGCATTCCTCCAACGTTTGCAACACTTTCACATGTTACATTACAAGTGCCGGCATATGGCGCTGCGCCTCTCTTAACACTGATGACTAAAGTGACACGTCCCATTCACAGGAATCCATTATCGGGGTCGTAAAAACTGTTATATTGTTTCGATAATTCCCCTGCAAAGCTAAGTGGCTCTGTGTGCGTGTGAGCTACTGCATCATGCAAAATGTTAATGCCAAATAGATATCAGAAGTCCTCAAATGGCAATGGATCTTTTATAACACCTCTTAAATATTTGAGTTTTATGGAAGGTAATAAGGACGAATGGAAAAGTTGGCTATCCAGAAGGTACAATGGGCTCATAAAAGCAGATGGTCACCGAGAGTGGGAATTTTTAAAGATCCTAATGCCCCATAAGGGCAGTAACGTTCAGGATTAAACAGATGTTGTAAGAGCAGAGCAGGCAATAAAAGACTCATCAGGGCTTTTATGATATCAGTGATCAACATGCTCACGTTGAAAATAACTTCGCGCTGTATTTTCTTCACAATGCACAAATGCTGAAATCGTTTCCAGCCGTCTGAAAGTTTCATTTGACTGCAAAGCACAAATAAACATCCTGCAGATTTCTTGGTCTCAATCCAGTTCAGATTATCAAAAAATCATCTCTTCTGATGAAAAACATTTTTTCATCTCTGGCACAAAACTTAAGAGGCTTAGTCATCTCTGCCATCTTCATCTATTGATCGAGTTGTGTCCACATTTCAACACCTGCTTCACAGCGACGCGGAGGAAAAAGCACCGAGAGGATGATTAGGGATCTATGAGGAGTTCTGTAAACATGCATACACAAATCAACAAGCCTTGAGCAGCACCCGTATTTCCAGACTATCAACTTGTCCAGGCAGCGCTGATGTCAGGTTGAAAGCAAACACTTGAAAGCAATGATTGGACTTCCTCTCACAATAGCACCGTTTCATAACGACGTATCATCCAGCGGTGGAGCACAAATAAATGGGAATAAGGCTGCACCACTCTTGTGTTGTGCTATTTAAGCAGGATATTAACATGTATTTTCGTCAGCGCTGCGCTCAGCAGTGCTGCAACTCTCACGCTCTGTCAATAATCAGTCCTGCACTTCTAAAGTTATGAGCAGCAGGAAGCACACAATTTCCACAGCAATTCAAAATACATCAAGATAATAACTGATAGATCTGCCACCATTTAATGTGGAATGACAACCATAACAAGTCTTATTGTTATTATTTTTAACAGTGTCAAAAAAAGGGGTTAATGATAGAAATGATTGTAGCTGCGCATTAATGAGAGTGGTGGAAGAAGCATTTCACTCTTTACTGAATCAAAACCATCAGTATCACCATTTAGAAAAAACTAAATTAAAAGTAAATACATTTCATACACGTATTCAATCACAGTTACAAAACAATCTGAGAGTCGAGGAAGGGTGCCTGCTTTGAGTAAGCAAAACTTTTTCTTTTTTTTTTTAAAGTGTAAAGATTATGTGTTTATGAAGGTGACGAAGGTAAGCAGGTGCAAGTAACCAACAGTAAGCTGAATAGAGTAGGCCGACGCTGCTGCATTTCAACGGCTGTCAGAATGGAGAAATATGATATTTTCTGAGGTGGTACGCATTGTGAAAGGTATGAGAGAAACTGCCTTGAAGGGCAAAAAGGTTCTCAGTGGGCAGCACGACCGGAGGCAGATCGTTGAAATAAACTAAACCTGTATTGAGATGTATCAAATAAACACCGCTCAGCACAGTACCTGATGTAATTCACTAAATCCCCACACAGACACCACGGAGGCCCAGTTTAAACTTCCGCGATGTGCTGTGCGTTGAGCCTTTTGTCCTCACATCCCTGATTATTTTACCACAGCTGGCAGGAACACGTAGCCACATCTGCTGCTTCTGCAGCCACAAACACTGCGATCCACTGCGCTGTCACTGCACCTCCGAGAGAACGCAGCAGTAAACAACACTCTGGCAGAGGGGAACGAAATACCAACAGTCTAATCACCCCGCTGAAACTGTTTGTGGATATTTGCACTGAGCCCCATTCTTCCTTTGACTCTGTGTAACAGCAGCTGAACGGGCCAGAGGAAAAAAAAACTGATGTTCAGGAAGCTCATAAACACCCTGCAGCCTCGCAAAGGCTCCAAGGTGAATGACAGCAACAAAACACCAGTCAGAGCGATTTGAGCTGTATTCACCAAATTATCAGAGAATGACAGTCGTCAACGAGTGCAGCTGCAGAGAAGCAGCCTCAGTGGAAAGTGTGAGTGGAAATGTTGTGTACAATTATCAGTGATGCTTGAATCTTATATTGGATGTTTAATGATATGCATAATACCACATCAAAAATACAAAAGCAGCTAGGTCGTTGATGTGAATGTGAAGGAGAACATAAACACTTTATTATTGTGCAGAGTGACACGGGTAAACAGCAGTTCGATTTAGGATTTATAAAAACGTAACTTTTATAAACACATGTAACCACTGTCGGATCAGATCTCAACGCCTGACATATGTATTCATATTCAATACATTAAATGTAGGCGCCAGATTTTGGAAAAGAAAGAATAATATGTGGAACAAAAAGAAGGTGATATCTCTGGTTCTGCTGTAGCATTTGTTTGTAATAATGAGTGCAACAGTGTTATAGGAGTGCAATTCTAGACTGCTTTCCAAAACGTCATGCCTACCATACCCACAATGCAAATTAGCCACTGAGTGACATCACTGGAGGTAATTTATCAGATTATACCGTTTCCTCTAGAGCCTCGAAAGGCTAGTACTCCCTAAGTTCTGTTAACACATTTAAATGTGTAAAATTGGTGGAGTTACCCTTTAAAACCGAGCACCTTATCACATTTTTTTTTTTAAGCACTCTTCAATCGCTCATTTTGTTGTCAGCGCTGACACTGAGACAGGTACATATGTATTAACAGAGAGGGACAGTCAAACCACCACAGGCCGGTGCTACTCTGTAATTAAAACAAACATCCAACGGTTTCAAGGAACAGTGAAAGGACAAAAACATGACAGGAACACATTCAGAAGCAGCCCAGGAGTCTGGTGATGCTGACATATGTACACATACCAAGCAGGACACGAG
>CAEMYA010000013.1:3872329-3888421 GCA_903131615.1 Diplodus sargus
TGGATTCCTATTAGCAGAGCTTAAAAGCTGTCATTTCAGTTAAGCTACGGGCAAATCACCTGAGCTTCACGTCTAACGGACGGGATGGAGGAGAAAAATGAGACAAACGGCGAAACAGACGAATGGTGAATATAGAGGAACAGAACAGAGTTAAATAGATATGAAAGAGAGCGGCGGAGACCTAAACACAGAATCAATCGCTCCCTCTGATAACCGGCCACACATTGAGGGGCGACTCCGGGGCTCTTATTACCATGTGATTAACCTCTTCAGGATTAAGCGGGCAGCCAGGAGACACGGGAGGGGTCAAAGGTCGCCGCTCAGACAGCCTTTCCAGCACGAGGGGTGGCCTATTACACGAGAGGCCACGCTTCTATCTGCCTTCGCCCGTCTTCAAACATCTTTTCTGCGCATTCATCCCGCCGTACTCATCCCGCCGTGTTAAATCTAAGCAGCACGCAAGGTCAGCTGCCTTATTATCGTAGAAGCCCAAAAAAAAAAAAACTGTTGTACTCAATTAGAAAAAGGCTCTTTGAAAATATAAACACACCGCCAAACACCTGGTGTGTGTTGGCAGCCATGAGACAGACTGCAGGTGGGGATGAATTAAAGTGGGTCTACACCGGAGGAGGTAATCATGAATAAAATATCACACTTTGGTACTTGTTGAGGCTGTGGCTTTTTAGCATCGCTGTAACTCTTTGTTGTTGTACCCCATTGGCAGAGAAAAGGGAAAAGATGACTGTTTGTTTGTTTGTTTGTTTGTTTGTTTTTCAAACAAAATATAATCTGAAATGGTTTTGCTGCGTTGCACGCGCTGGAGATCAGTGGCCAAACGGAATTAGAAAGTAGATGTGAGGCAACTGAAAAAGAATCTGTGTAATCCCTTTGGCTAATGCAGATTTGTCTGTCGGTCGGTTACTCTGACAATGAAACAAAGAAACCTGGTGGCAGATGTGTGTGTGTAGCTCATGGCAACACTCCATTCCTTCACTCTGTGTGTGTGTGTGTGTGTGCGCGCGTGTGCGTGTATCCATGACGGATGGAGAAAGCATGTGGGAATGTGTTGACCTTTCTGCCCAGACGGGGACGGTGTCTCCAACCAAACAAGATAACCGTCACTTCCACAGTTTGAGGGATGTTTCCCCGTTGTAGTTTCTTTGATATATCTCTCCTTGTCCAGTGACATAAATCACAAGAACTTTTTTAATCAGTCTTGAAGTGTGACCAAACGTAAGGGCACAACAATCTCCACACGGCTGGGGATGAATTATAATTTTTCAACACGGTACAAAAACCAGAGCGCTCGTTCTCATAATAAATACTTCTGTGAAGACCTTACATTGGTTTCAGACAACTTGTTTTGTGTAATTTAAAGCATCTAGTGATCTTGTTTATGCAAGAGGATGTTCGAAGTGACAAACCCACATTTCCCCACAGCGCCTATAATATGCTCATTTTAGGTTCATACTTTTATTTAAATGTCTACAACTTTTTTTTTCATTTTCAATTTTCATCATATTGCCCATTGCTGCAGCACCTCTGTTCAGCCTCTTTCTGAACGCTCCTGTCTCTTTAAGGCCCCCCCTCTGGAAAAGTTGAATCTGCTCTGATTGGTCAGCTCTCACAGGCCTGAGCAGGCACCGCCCACCATGTTCTCCATCAGCTCTGCTGGTGTTTTTGTGACCGCGGTTGTGCTGCGGGTGGTGACTGTACATTTGTGAAATCACAATGTCAAAGAAAGACCTAGCAGCTCGTTTAAAAACAACAATGTTTATACAGCACAAAATAGACAAATCTCAATTTCAACAATATGGAACCCTGAGGCTAATTGGTTAATGGCCATCAGCGTCTTTCCTCTTCTGGTTCCCTCTCACTGATCTCGTCAGTGTTGTTTTTAGCTGCAGCAGGCAGCTGTTTTCTGCACACAAAAACAAAAGTTCACTTCACACTACGTGCTCAGTGCTGGTGGAGCACAGTGGAGCATTTAGAACAGACCTATTCAACTACTTTTTTGGAAGGGCCAACGGACCAGACTTTTACACTCCCTGTCTGAAATGTACAACTAGGAATGTTGTGTTTTAAACAGTGCACCTTTTACTTTCTTTGCACTGCTAATTAGTTTTCGTAATTGGAAGAGGAGAATTACGTATACAAAAAGTTCTGAAACAAACGATGCACCTGTCTAAATAGCCCGGGGGTTAAATTTAAAGTAATGACGCTATTTCAGACATTAATGAGCTAATCAGTCTTCTACTGTAAACATCTAAAGGTTAATATTCCCCTCCAGAGTTGTGGTGCTTATTATCTTCCTTCCGACTTTGTTTTGTTCATGTTCTGCTTCCAGTATTTGAGTGACAAGGGAGAGAGCAAAGTAAGATCATGTCATGAAGTCCGCTAATGTAAACTAACCAGCGGCTTCGCAGAAGCTCCACAGAGCCACTTGAAGCTAATTTTTTTAATACATTTTTTATCTTATCATAACTTATTTTCTTTTTTTTAATGGCAAAATCACTTCACATTCTTGCTGCGAGCACAAAAACACCACACCTGCCTGCACATTGTCTCGGTTCAGAGCGCAGACTTAACGCTGGATTATTTCAGGCAAAATTAGCTGTCAGAGAAGATGACAGAACTGTTAATAACCCATAACAATACCAATCGGAAACCCTCATGTCCGATTTGTTTGTCTTCTTCCTGCCAGTATGAGTGCGTAAGTGAGGGACTTAACCAGAGAGAAAGAATGCGTGTTGCCAAATCTCCCCTGAAGCAAGACCCCATCGTAGACATTGAGATGAAAGCTGCGCGTGTCCCTCCTCCATGATCTTATCTGATTGTTCTTTATCTTTTTGTTTACCAGTGACCCAGATGGGGGACGTGCATTAAATCTCCCTTAAATCTCAGGCCAGCGTGTCGTGTGCTCTTTTTGCGCTCATCCCATTTTATTAAATAAGACAAAAACGCTCTGATGCAACTCGCTGCTTCTTTCAATCCACGAAACAATCTGCGGCAGGACGCGTGAAGAGCTGTTATAAAAGGCATCCACGCACAAATGTGCAATTCCACACACACACACACACAGCAACCGAACCAATCGTTTAAGGTCTCTGAGGCCTCGATAAGCTTCTGTAAATCAGCCACCATCCTGCAGTGAGTTTTATTCCCCTCTCTCTCAGTGGATGTTGGGTTATGACCCGTAGGCAGGAGGTTATTTATTGCTTCTGTCTCAGCCTGTGTTGACTCCCAGCCACTCATCTATGGTTCTAGGCTAATAGAAAGCAGCACAGGGTTGTAGATTTGCAGGAAGCCCATTCAGCTGCGGGGACTTCGTGGCTCGATAGTCTCCTCTCACCCTCATCTCGATGGTCTCCCCTCACCCCTCCTTTGCCTTGATTCTTGATGTCATTCGATTCCACAGCTTTCTTACTCCATTGTTTTTTGGGTTTTTTTATATATATAACGACGGAAACAAAATGAAATCCTATGAGAAAACCCGAGGTGAACGAGACCCTATCAGTGAATGAGGAAAAGAGGCTCCGCAGACCATAAACACCTCCTAGAGGCGGCTGACAGGGATGATAGACAGTCTGCAGCAGCCTGCTGGTCTGCTTCTTCCTCCTGCACACAAGAAACATCTTTATTCTCAGAGACGTCGGCCTCCTTTATTATGGAAACCGGAGGTCTTACGTTAGAAAAAAAAATAACAAAGGGTGAAACGTGTAAATTGTCAGCGCCAGAATAAAACTTAACCTTGATACTGTGAGATTCGAAAAAAGGCTGCGAGAGACCCTCTCCCCCTCCCCATCCGACCACCCACTCCTTTCTTACCTTCACACAGCTGCTGTGAAACGTCTCAACAAGGCTGTCATCCTTTACAATGGACCGTCTAACCCAAACTGGCAACTCCAACCTCACCGTGGTTTGAAATACGGGCCCACTTGCCATTTCTACAGTGCTGACAGCGGCTGACAGCTAAGAGGAACAACCACAGACTGAGGATATATGAGGGGGTCCTTGAGTGATGACAGCGCGGATGAGATGGAGAGCCGTGATGTAATGGAGACAAGGCCGCTGACTGATACTACGAGGGAGGCCAGTTTGTCTGCACCAGTTCGCAACCATTCATTTCCAAGATCTATGTGTGTGAGCACCAACGGTTAATGGAATAATTCGACATCGGTGTCAGCTTGTGTGTGTGGGCAGTGAGATGTCAATGGGGCTGAAAACCTGGAACTTCATGCAAACTGAAGACACTTTCAGACATAAATACATGAGATTGACAGCTTTCTGTCATCCTGACGCAGATGAGGTTTACGTTCATGATCGTCGCAGATCCCCATTCAGACACAACAGCGTCATTCAGTGACACTTCATAAAAGCCGTAACTTATAAACATTTATAGCTCATTAAATAGTTATTTTACTGTTAACACGCATGAAATACTAATACTCGTTTCATAAACAAACCATTTCATAAGCACTTCTAAAGGTTTACAAACATCAGCTGCAACTTTACAGTAAAAACAAATGCTCAATAAACGGTTTACGAAGCATTTCATTGTTTGCAAAAAGAGAAACAACTATAAACTGAACTTTGATTCACTACACATACCAGAGCCTGACCATTGGGACATTGTGAAAAACTTGAAATGCACACACTGACTAGTTCATCGCTGGCAAAGCTGACTCTTTTGGGCTCACTGTTGTCATTTAAGATGGTAAAATTTACTTAAACTGTGAAATACATCAATATCAGAGTATATTACCTCCAATATTGATCAGTGTTAAGCCCTAAAAAATCAATAATGAGGCAGATTGTAAAATTGACATTTATTAATCATGGTAAGTATAAAGTGATATCACTTGTTTCGGAAACTTGTGCAAGACAAGAAGCAAAAAGAGAGACAGCAGTGGGTTAAAAATGTGACGATAAAACAGAATGAGACAGTTCTGTAGAGCTGCAACTATAAGCCTTCAATCAATTACCTTGATCCAGAGATATTGGTTATCAACTATTTTGATAATCAATTAATTATTTCAGTAATCTTTCTTTTTGGGCAGGCTTTATTGAGAGTCTTGATTTGAACACGACAGCTCACAGAGTCAAACAGGAGAGGGAGACACGCAGCAGAGAGATGCAGCCTCCATACATGAGCTGCAGAAATGTCAAACATTTGCTGCTTAATTGTAACAATGTTCTGCTTTTCTGCGTCACTTATGATAGTAAATTGGGTCTTTGTGTGTTGGACTGTTGGTTGGACAAAAGAAGCAATTTGAAGACGTCACTTTGGGCTCTGGCAAATTGTGATGAGCATTTTCTTATGAGTAACTCGCGTTGCCGCTGATGCTTTGTGAGTTAATGACCATCATGAGCGTGACGGACGCTCCGCCCTCCTTCCTCACAGTGAATCCACTTCTCACCGATACACTTTTACATCAACTTAACATCATTTAGCTTTATTTGAATTTATGCTGCGTGTTATATAATATCCAACAGTGCAGAATCACAGAGTGACGCTTTAATCTGGGATTTACGCGACATTTGTCAAGCATTTTGCTGGTTTGTCATTAATTCATCCTCTCAGCTTGTAGGAGTTAGCTTGATATATATATATATATATATATATATATATATATATATATACATACATACATATACACACACACATAGAGAGCACTGGTCAGATTGTCACAGTGGTTGAGTTCTGACCTGGTTGTACTGCAGCAGACTGATCAGCTGTCAGATTGATCAGAACCTCACAGCAACCTGAAATGGGCTCTGTAACAACATTTCCTAGATTGCTAAACTGATTTTGTTGATAAGAGAAATAATTTAATTAACGGCAGTGATCACTGGCAGTTCACGGTGTTCCCTCGCTGAATGTCTAGACTTGTGCTGCAACAGCCTTTTGCATTAATCTGTCGGCCTTCGGTTCAGAGTTGTGCTGTGTTGCAAGTGTTATGGGGATGTTACTAGGTGCTCTGCCAAGGTTATCTCTCACCCCTGTTAGCTAGTTTAATAGCTTGTCTGTCTGCCAGGAGAAAGCTGGGAGGTTTTCAAGAAATTAAAGGGGCCAGGTCGTGAGCCAACGAACCCGGATGGAGTGAGCCAGAAACCAGATCTCTGCCACATCAATCTTTGTTTCTCAGCAATAACTGAAAAAATTTAAAGACATTCCGTATCCTACTCGTATGTTCTCAGAGAAGCCAAAGATCCTGTACAGAAATGTTCTAAGACACATTATGTTAAAATGTCTTTTTTTCAGTAATTTTACATTTATTACTCGTATATTTATTTATTTATTACTTAATATTATACTTTACTTTCATCTTATTATACTTAAGATGTGCTATTCCTCGTCTCGAAGGAGCTACTGTAATATACCAATTTCTCCTGGGGATCACTAAAGTATTTCTCATTCGGATTCTGATATGCTTGGCATACCATTCTAAACGTGTTAGTTGTACTTATGGGGCATGTTTGAAATTTTGTCATGAAACTTTTGTCCTTCAGCAGACGAAAGGGGAAACAACCTTCTGGTGTTCAACTCTGTGCAGACATAATTCTGCACAGTGGAAGGTCAAACAAGTGAAGTAACAATATGCAGAACACAGCTTTGAAGTGAAGGGATGAATTTTTGTGTGCTCAAGTTTAACATCGTGAATTCTGCACCTTAAACAAAGGAAACATCATCTCTCCTCTCAAACTAAACCTAATTCAGAGTGATGTACACAAGGTGTAGCCTGGAAATTGATGTTTGAATTCTGCTCTTAATAAAGGAGCTGCTAAAGGAGTTACATCACTGGGTGTGTATGTCTGCATGGACCGGTGGCACCATAAAATTACAGTGAAGAACACTGACACCATGTCTGTCTAAACAGATGAGAGACAAATTAAAGGAAAACCCTGAATAAACAGATGTCGATGTTTCCACAAACAGCACAGGGAAGAAAATGATGAGGGGCAGATCTTAGTGCAGAACGCGGATCATCCCTCCGACAGAGTTTTTCTGGAGGCTGGCGGTGGCTCCGTTACTTACCGAGACACGTGTTGAATTTGTCGGCCATCTTTAAAAACATACCTTTTCACCATGTCGGTTCCGTTCCAGCAGGGCAGCCCGTCACCAGAGGCCAGCTCACTCACACACAGCTGATCCGCCAGGCCACCGTAGTACGTACGGTAGAGACGTAGGCTGTTCAGAAATTCCCTGGAAAAGCAGAAGCAAAGTGTTCTGCATATAAACTGCAAACTGCATGAACCAAAATCTGAATTATCCTTCTTCGTCTCACTTACCTCCTCCTGACAGCGAGCGAGTCCCCCGACACTTTGACAGCAGCTTTCAGAGGGATGGATTCTCTGCCGCTGCTGTGCTGGATGCTGACCGACTGCGCAGGCTTCCTGCTCGGTGGGCCACACAGTTTGTGCACCTATTACCGAGTGAGACAGACGCAGATTTAAGTCTAAACACTGAGAGAAACATGCATTTTCAATCTTGTTAAACTGTACTGGTGCAGGACAAATACGCCTTATTTTAGAAGGCTGAGTGACGGCTGTTTATACTAAGGCCATTAGAGCTGACAGGCCTGTCATCTCCTTTATTCTGAATGTACTGAATGAGCAGCCCGTCAAGCAGCAGGGACACCACACAGCCACCAGATGGAGCTGTGGCGTCTCTTTCACACCAGGACAGACAGCGGAGCTCCTTTCATAAAATCTAAGATGAATGCAGACAGAAAATGACTTGTTAATGTTTAATGGATGGATTTTTATAGATTACTTTTATGTTTTATGGATAAAGACTTCCTGGTTTGAACAAATGAGTCTAAAAGTGGCTGCTGAGACTCTGTGGTTTGGCCTGAATCCTTCTCTGCCTGGCAGTTAAAGAAGATTGACCAAGTGGGCACGTTTGAAAACAAATAAATAAATGAATGAACTCCATCCAGACAGATGGACACTAACACACCACATAACCCATCCACACATATCTGTACGTCCAACTCCTTACATTTTCAAAACAGGCTTGTTACTTCAGTTTTTAATGCATTTGAGGGGAATTGCCGATCATTTTTACATTGGGCCACTGCATGCCGCCTTCCCAGGATCACAAGACTGATATCAACAAGACAAGACTGATGCCGTTGGTGAGCGCAGACGTAGCACGACGTGAGAGAGGTAACAAGACAAGAAACTGACAGAGAGGGAGACTGGAATGGGGAGAAAATATGTGTCGTATCTGCAGAGATCCTGCAGCCTTCTGCCTGTATGTTCTTATTTTCTCACTTTGTCGTCACTCAGGTGGCTTTACCAACCAAAAATGTCCGTATTTGAGATCCTGGGAATGAGACTCCACAACCAAGTGTCTTTTTTGGTGTGTTTACAAACCGCTCAGACTGATCCCACCGATTCTACCTTTAGGTTTTATATTATATATAGGTTATATTTATAGGTTTTATTATGACCCTTAGAGGGATACTTTTTACTCTTAAACTCCGGGGAAGTATCTGTACTTCTGCTTTAGTATTTTGGCCAGATCTGTTGAGAAGCGAAAGTGGGTGTCACCGTTTCAAAAATGCCTGTTTCTGCCCATCCAGACGTGAACACTGGAAACAGAGACTTACATAATTCCTAAAATGCAGTTTATGTGTGTACTGAAGGGCAAAACTTTTTTTTTTCGTTTTCAGTATGTGTGAACAGAGTTTCTGGTCTCCTTGGAGCTGCCCCACATGGACGTGTTTCTGGAGATATCTGGCCTGTTCTGGTCTGACTATCCTGTGTGAGTTATTTGCAATTTCAAGGAATTTATCTTCAGCCTCCACACCACATACCTAGCTGACTTAGAGCCAACAGCTGGAACAGCTGCGTAATTCACAATAACCCCCCCCCCCATGAAAACCTTTATCCTCTGTCTATTCTTCTTCCATTTACGCTGTCAGATTTTCTGGCGCTACTGGTTTTCACCTCCCGCAGAGCCACAGCACAGTTTCAGATCTACCGTCCTCAATGATAAATCTCTCCCTGCAGATGATCTGACCTGTGCCGAAAGACGGGGTCCATTTTTCTGAGCGTGTCCGACGGCATCGTGCAGCAGCGTGTGAACTCCCAGCAGCACTTGCTCTAAATCCTGAGGCCCGTGCATCCGTGCCGACAGGCCCTCCAGCGAGCGGACAAACTCCCTCCAGTGGGTGTCGATCTCTGCCATGCTCGCCAGGCAGCCCCGCATCACGTTGAGGCAGTAACCCATGCAGGGCTTGGACTGGGTTAAGCCCTGCGAAGAAGAGGATTACTTTGGGAATCAGTGGTGCTGGGATAAACACTTCCATTAATTCCGATCGATACAGTCACTGCGGAGACGTGCATCCATACCTGGCAGTGAGGACAGTAGTGCATCTTGAGCAGGGCCCGTCTGCACTCGCGGCTCAGCTGCAGGTGGTCGGTGGTATTGATGACCTCGATGCCCAGATGCAGCGCCTGAAGGAGAAGCTTCCCCGACAACCCCGAGCGAGTGATCTGGTCAGCCAGGATGCCGGGCGCGCCGCCAAACGGTCTCACGTCGCGGCTGGACGACCTCACGCACTCGGCATAGCCCGGCGATATGTCGCTGAGGCCTGGGTTGATGAGGTGGTTGTAGACGAGCGGGAAGAGGGCGTCGAAGAACCGCTGCACCAGGTCGTCGACGTTGAGCTCAGACCCGAGCAGGAAGAGGCCGACGTCAGTGAAGAGCTCCCGCACGGGAACCTCAGCCTGATCGGCCATGTTGCGGTACGACTCCTGGAGGACGACGTTGGTGTGGTTTTCGGCCTGCCTCATTAGGACCTCGAAGGTGTCTGGGGACGGAGAGCAAGACAGAGAGAGAGCGAGAGAGAAATAAATACAGAAACACAAAAAAAACACAAAAAAACACAGAGGGACTGGAGATAATCTTTCATGCTTCAAAGTTGCCCTTCCAACCTTCACGAGAGCCAGAAGAAGAGAACTGAAGGCATAAATATTCACTCGCTGTTAACAGTATGTGCTGGAACTACCGTGCTGGGGTTTTGAACAGAAGCGTGTACAGTACAGTGCCCTTATAGAGCTTCAGGGAAGCAATTTGTTCTCTAATCAAAAGCAAGAATGACAGAGACAAATGGAAAAGAAAGTGATGACAACACGTCAGCGTGGAAGCGGCTGTGATACAACATGATCAGAGCTCCAGTGGAACTATATATAGAGTTTTAATAAAACAAGCACTTCTCCCAAGCCAGCGCGAGCGGTGTCAGTGAGAGGAGAGGAGAGGAGAGAAAGACTTGCGGTGTCATGGGAGTTCTTGGAGAGAGAACAAGAACGCGCGGATGAAACGGAGGAGAGCGGTGGGAGGAGAAACATGACAGAAGAAAGGCAGCGGTTAAGAGACTGAAATGAGGGAGAAGAAAGGTTAAGAGAGCTGGGGGGAGGCGGAGAGGATCCTCATCTCCATATACTCGACAAATTAATTCCACAGAATAAGCAATTATAATAATGTCCATCCAATTAGCATTAAAACACACATGTACCTGGCAGCCCGCCTGCCCACGACTCTGCTTTACCAGGATAAACTAGACGCTCACTTTCAGCCCCCCCAAAAAAACATGATTTTCAGCACACGATTTTTTCCCCACTCATGAATTTTTTATCGCCATGAAAGTAAATGTCAAGCAAATTCTGCTTAGCTCCACTCCCTGGAAATATTTCTGCGAGACAGATTCTAATGCTCAGGCTGCAGCGGGAGAGGAAAGCAGCTCACGCTGTCGCTCTTTTGTCTGTCGCAGCAGTGCATCCAGCATCCAGCTTTGCTTACGAGTGTGTTTCTGCGCGTGTGTTACAGGAGCGCTTGTTTGGAGGGGGGAAGTGTGCAGATAACGTGGGATTATGGCATCCAACAGTCACAGAAGAGGAAAAGGAGTCCGGGTGTGCCAAAGATACATTCAAGGACAGGAATAAAAAGTTAGTTGCCTTTGAGCGCCACAAAATCTGTTTTGAATGTGAAGTGAAGTCTGACATTTTGGGCATGTCGCAGCACAGGAGATAGTTAGCTCAGTTTAGACTAAGACGCTCTTGCAAAGCTGGTTTTCTTTTTCATGGAGTGAACAAACAAAAGATAACGTAGCTGTTTCCCCCTGATTGTCGTCTTTATGCGAAGCTAAGCTTATCATCAGCTGACCCCAACTTTATACCTGACGGACAGACGTGAACGTGGCGAAGTCGAGTCTGGAATGAATTTGCATATTTCCCAAGCTGTGAAACTAGTCCTCCAGCTTTAACAGGAGGGACAGTCTGATCCATTTCTAATCACCTCCATCAGTGAACCATCACAGTGAGTCAGAACTATTTAAACTAATCTAAACAGAACAATTTTTAGTGTCATCACATGTCTTCTACTGTGGGGGGATAAACTGTCTCCTCTAAAAGAAAAATACAAGATCTCTTTTCCCCTGTTGCTCCAGTTTGAAATCCATCTTCCTGCCAGTAGAGATGTTTGTGATCATTCTCCGATGAGCACAAGACACTGACAATGTTCACCAATGTTCTTAAGTCTATTGTTTAAGTCACTGGTCAAAGACGCCCCGTGTCTCACATATCTCATTATTCCTGTGTTTGTATTCAAAATCAAAATCAAAGATTCATGCAGAGTGTGACATTTACAGTCGTGACACCCAGAAGCTTAAAGTGAAATGATACCAAGATATATTAAAATAACTCATATCATATTTAATTAAATACTTTACCTTTTTGTTCATACATTTAATGTATTTTTTACAAATAGGCAGTGTAAAAAGTTCCCATATAGATATGGGAATATCTGGGGTTCAACTTTGCTTTAGCTTTCGTAGTTTTTGTTCGTCACGGGGCAAATCGCACAGCCCACTCTCGCGATTCCCCAGCGGGGAATTGTCTAGTTATAAACTTTATTCTCCAAAATGACATCAGCCCACTGAAACAGTTAACTTCACTGGAAATGTTATAATTCTAAATTGCCCTATGCATCATTTTCTGCATTACATTACTAAAAAAGTTTACATTATCCTTCAAAGCACGACTATGATTCATAACTGACAAAAAATTAACAGTTAATTGGGACTGTAAACATTAGTCACCAATATGTGTACATTAATTAAATAGTAATTCCCTTAAATGTTGAATCCAGCGAGGGTAACAACATTCAACTGATTGGTTGATCGATTCAGCATAACCTGATATAACATTCTATAGTATTAAACATAGCTGTACAATGTTGTCAAAAATATCAATATATCAAAACGTATTGATGCTGATTGATTCTGTTAGAACAGTTTCAATACTCATTTGCTGCAGTGTCGAGACACTGCTGCCACTGCACTCTGACAGCAACATGACTCGCGCACGTTCTAATCCGGCCTAATGCAAAGTGAGAGAGGAAAAAAAAATGATGTTTCTAATCAAGTTTGATACGGAACGTCCTTCTGCTGTTCTCTGCTGCAAGCCAAGAAAAGTCGAACCTCGTTGTCATGTTAT
Source organism: Diplodus sargus (assembly GCA_903131615.1). NCBI lineage: Eukaryota > Metazoa > Chordata > Actinopteri > Spariformes > Sparidae > Diplodus > Diplodus sargus. Next base: position 3,884,837 of record CAEMYA010000013.1, read on the forward strand.
ACTCTTGTTACATTTATCTTTTAATAATAAAAAATGTTCTGACTTCAATGTCAATTTTTCCCAGCGGTATCAAATATCAACGCACTGCAGTTTTAAACTCTCGTCCTGTGACACCATTATTAAAGTATGACTTCCCCTGAGCATGACTTGAATGAGATGAGTGAGCTCCACATGTTTTGCCAGACATGAACTTATAACCTCGGCACAATAGAAAATGCTTCGCCAGCTCGCCTTTATCCCTTTGTCTGTATTTTTTTTTTTTTCCTCCAGTTTTTATCTCAGCTAATACCTGAGCCATGGCCATTCTCACATCATGTGCTTGTCATGGGTTGTGAAGAAATAGTCAGGGTTGAAGGCCTGGAGCCTGGAGTCTGGGGGGGCAGAGGGGGCTACCAGTGTGATGAGGGCTTAGACGGTCAAGTGCTGTACGATACGCACCGACGTGGAAAGATTGACCGAAAGCCCCCTGGAGAGGGCGACTGCGAGGGGGAACAGAGAGGGGTCTGGCATGCCCGCAGGCACGGCGTCTCGAGCGGGCGGATTTAAAAAACGGAGAGGTACCAGGAACTGAATCCGATCACAGGTCTTCGGTGATCTCCCAGGGAGGCGACGGCTCTGACGGGATCTGAGGCTTCAGCGGGGAAAAGAAGACGGAGCGCCCGCACAGGAAACACTCCGGGTCACGACGAAAACGGTGGGATGAGAATGAGTAAAGAAGAGAGTGGCAGTGCAGATGTGACTGAAATAGAGAGAAGACAAGCAGAGGGAGAGGAATATGTGCTCGCGGAGTACAGTAAGAGATTATTACAGCCGCTGGGTGTAGGAAGCAGAGCAGGCAGAGTTATGAAGGGTCCCACAGGGATTATGGCGCGTGCTTCAGGGGAGGTTTACCAGATTAGATTGTGGAGTTAATGAATCCCACCTGTCAAACCACATAAACCAACGTCTGTGTAGTAAACACATTTGTCTGTGTGGGTTTTTTCTTTTTTCTCTCTCTCTCTCACCGGTTTCATTCTTGTGATCGAGAAATCGTGTCGTCGCATCACGTGACGGTCCCCCCCCCCCCTGATAGGTGCGTCGAGGCAAACTTAAAAAGGCATGGGTAACGAGCTGATCGGGAATTCTGCTGTCTAAACAACTCTGCAGCGTTTGAGGAACACCCACGCCGGAGCTGCTGGCCATCCAGGCGGTTTTAATGACGTTTTGTTTTTTTTTTCAGCGAAAAAGAGAGCGTGGAGCGGGGTCTCTCGCTGGGAGGCCAAGAACCAGGGGCCAGGCCTGTGGGCAAGCCCGAGGAGAGAAGTAACACAAGGAGAGGGAGGGGAGGGGGAAAAAGAGAGGAAGAGGAGGAGAAGAAAGTCTCTACCTTCATGAAGCAGAAATATTCAAGCCTGGCACCCACGAAACAGGCCGAATGGTTCATTCAAAGCTGCTGTAATCGATATTTTAATGGATCGAATGACGATGCGTCATATCAGGGGTTCTCATAGTTTTGATGACTGGGGGCCAATAGGGAGGCAGCATATAAATGAGACTCGCACAGTAAAACCCATAAACTTGGACTTAGACAGATTCATTCATTTGTCCCCCGACGACTGACGAACTGATCCATTTTTAATGAAACCCTATTTTTTTTTCCTCCTCAACCACACACCGAGCTTTTTCCAGGGTGACTTTTCTATCTTACTTCCAAAATAAACTAGTCCTCCGCCGAAACACGGGGCTAGCATTATGACAAAAACGTAATCCCAGTGTGATTGTGAGGCGCCATTAGTTGCCATGCGACCGGAAGCTTTTTTTACAAGATGTCATCCCCAGCCTGACAGACGCTTGTTAGGGGGACGTTGTTTGATGCAGTTGCCAAATAGTGTGCAGCAAATGAAAGCGCTGAAAAGGAATCATTAAAATATAGTGCTTGCAACTCATGTCTCGTCCAAGGCTGTACAAAATGGTTTTGAGGGCCAGAATCGAAACAAACACACATACAGATACAGACACACAGAGCCTCCAGTCCTTACTCTGAACACACTTCCCCCAGTTTTCTGAGAGATTGTAGATACGGACCAACAGAGCAGTACCTCTGGTGGTTCTGGTGGGCAGTGTAGCCAGTAGCTCAAGGAAGACACGACCACAGGACAAGAGACAGAAGTTTTAAAAACGGTGGAAGTTTTTGAGGAGAGGTTGTGCAAGTTGGTGAGAAGATCTGAAAATCTGGCAGTTTCGAAGGAAAAGCAGGTCCGTCGAAGACCGATAAGACTCCAAGAGGTGCCCTCTAGTGGTTGTACTGCTTCACATCCATGCCAAGGTGAAGGACGCGTGGAAGCATGTGCGCCGTGACGGTTATATCCTTTGAAATGGGAACATAAATGAGCCTTTTTAAGATAGAGATCACTCCCACTGACAAACCCACAGTGAATTATCACCCGACCGCAGTTTCCCTCAGCTCGACAGAGTGTTTTTGGGTCCATCAGCTCACGGTTTTGATTTGACAGCCTACAACGTTGATGTTTCAGTTCACTGTTACCGCTCTTGTCGACCTTGATCTCAGCAGTAGCAGACGATTTCAGCTAAAAATCTATGATGTACCGACTGAGTGCGCACAGTACCTGCTCAGCACCAAATGGAAGACAAACAAAGTTGGCAACTTGCTGGTGAACACAGCTGAGCCGTTAAAAAGAGCCAGACATTGCTTACAAGAGTGGGTGGAGACTAAAGTTAACTGGAAGCAGCCACCAATTCAAGCTGCTGCTCCTGAGTCACTGTATTAAATAATGGGCCGGAACAATGTTTGCAGAATATTATGATGTCACAGTGGAAGTTGACTTTTGACCTTTATCATGTTATCCGATTAGACATTTATGTAAAACGTTGTCGTAATTGTCGTGTGAATTGTTGAGTAATGGCCCAAAATGTCACCATAACCTATGACCACCAAATCTCTCATTTGAAGACATTCCCTCGAGGCGTCCCTCAGAAGCGGCACTGACAAGAATGGGACGGACAACCAGAGAACATAAAGCCTTTCCGGCCATGGCTCTGCCAGCGTGGAGGCATAAAGTGAGGTGATACTTGACTCACTGTATAGGACTCCAAATGAAAGCTCACGGCGCTCTGTGTGTGAACATAAGCAGCTGTTTGCAAAAGAAGCTCACCGCACCAACAACCTCTGATCCGCCCTTATCAACGCGACACCAATCTTTAATCCTAACATTCTCAAGCCTGTTGAGAAGACCTCGGGGTGTGTTTCCACGTGTTAAGAAACCGTCCTAATGAGGATGCCACAGTGGGCCTGTTTTGCCTGCGTTTGTGTGTGTGTGTGCCTGTGTGTGTGTCCGGAGTGTCAATGACCCAGCTGATAATAGGAGAGCAGACATGTTTGCATATCTGGCAGCGGGAGGAACACCCAAAAGAGGCCGAGTCAGCATGATATAAAACACTCTCATCCAGCGCAGCGGCTTCTTTACACTGTAACCGAGTCCGGTCTGCTTCACTTCATTAGCAGCTGGACACATGATGGTATCAGGCTTAATGCGGGGTGAAGAGTTAAAAGGGGTGGAGGGAAATAGAGAGTGTGTGTGTGTGTGT
>CAEMYA010000013.1:3888451-3905065 GCA_903131615.1 Diplodus sargus
GTGTGTGTGTGTGTGTGTGTGTGTGTGTGTGTGTGTGTGTGTGTGGGCGTGGGTGACGTTTTCTATCAGCAAGCCTCATTCTATTTTTCGTCTGTTTATTTCTTCAGCAGGACAAACAGCAGAGCGATGATAAACACGAGCAGCTGCAGGCCTGACTCAGAGTAAAAACTGTTTTGCAGCAGGTGTCCTGCTGTTCCTCAGAACGAGGACAAAGAGCGATAAAACAGCCTCGAGACGAGACGAACAATAAAACACGTCAGCCAAAACATTCTCCATACATGCGGGGCTGACAACAATTCTACTTTTTCAAGTGGATAAACAATAAATAAAAAAAAAACATTAAATTGAGCTTAAAGAGACATGTTGCACTAAATTCTGAGGGGTGAGTTAAAAAGATAGATTTTGTCTGCGGTCATAATTTGGATTCAGAAGATGAAAGCTGTACGATGATGGTGTTATTTCTAATGGGATATATGAGAAGAAAGGTCGGTCTGGTTTGGATGCTCTGCATTTCTGATAAATGTTGAATAAATCAGAAAAGAACGTTTATCTCTCAATCTAATCAGCTACAACACACCACCCATCACCCTGCATGTGTTTCTCCCTCGACTGCACGCAAAACAAACTCTGATATACGAACTATTAATGTCTGAGAGCTCGGGTACGGTCGGCCTTCATCAAATCAGATATATTGGCCATTATATAGCGATGACAAAGCCCCTTCAGTTAAATTCCTCAGCAGCTGAGCTTCTCTCCATGTCTAAAAGGCTTTTAAATTTGATCCCGTTTTCTTCCTTTCTCCCATAATTGCTGCACTTCTCATTTTCTTTAATGTAGGATGATCTGGTTAACTGTGACAGGGGAAGCTAACCGAGTGATGAGTTACACATGAGGTCAGGGCTTCTGGCAGTTGGCGCTAAAGTAGAAAATGTTTTATTGCACCTCATTATGGCTGCCCTCTCTCCGTGTTTGCCTCTGCGTATCTGATAACAGCGGCATAAAACCAGCAGATCAGACGTCAGATGCAGAGAGAAGGCGGTTATTAAGCACCATGGAAACTCTAATGTACGGTGACATGTGCACAAACACAGGTACAGGTTCAGCCGGCGCGCTGCGGGGAAATGCAGTGTACCGTTTCGACCACCAGAGGGAGACATACCTCATTTAAAACTATGCGAAATTGGATCAGCGTGATGTTGAGCAGAGAAAAACAGGAGAAGTCTGTTTAAACTGACTAAACATGTGTTGCATGAAACAGCCCACAGGGTCCAAAAGAAAACATTCACAGCTGATTCCTGATTCAAGATTTCCACTTAAAAATGGTAATAAACTCAAAGAATTTTAACTTATTGACAATACAAATACAGTAAACAGCAACTAACAGTGACTTCTTTGTCACCTGTGGAGAACGTCACCAGACTCCCTTATAAACAGCTCAATTTTGAGTCTTGTTCTGTCAGGAGAAACTGTATTAACTTTGTGAAACGCTGTCTACAACACAAACTTAACTATTTGGGCCTTCTTGGTAATTCGGCAAATGTTACACATAAAGATTTTACTTTCCTTGGGTAAATGGTTGGTTTGCTCCAGTGATGTAAGCGTAAACTTGTCTATAGAGCGCGGAGGTGAGATCCAATCACAAGAGGTCACTCACGACGCATGTCGAGACACAGGTGTGGACTGACGGGCTTGAGCCTGCCCACTTCTGATCGGATCACTCAGGACGGACGGCGCAACCACATGTGGACGCCGTCTCTGATTTGTTCTGGGTGTCAACTAAACATGTGCAAATAGCAAAATGTAATTCTAACCACAACGCAAACAGACAGGTAAACCGTTATTTGATATCAAGGTCGAGATGGCACAGACACGCCTTTATGTGCTGGCGGTGAGAATAATCTACCTCCTGTGACTGGAAATATCAAATACAGAGAGCAAATACGTCTGTAATTGCCCCTCAGACACTGAGATGTGGTTTACAAATCACACTGGCTTTGGTGGATTGTTTACAACTCCGAAAGATAAAAAGTGGCACTACAATCTCAAGAGATTAGCTGATATAATGGCTCAAGAGGTATTTGTGTAGGTGCTAAAATGCTGCATCACCAGCTTCTGCTTACTTCTGTCTGTGTTGTGTGTGTGTGTGTGTGTGTGTGTGTGTGTGTGTGTGTGTGTGTGTGTGTGTGTGTGTGTGTGTGTGTGTGTGTGTGTGTGTGTGTGTGTGTGTGTGCGCGTGCTTTTATTCCTATTCATAGATTTGTCATTGAGGGGAGGGATCAGTCAGCTGGATGAGAAATAAGATAAGTCTTTGTAGTTGAGGATCCTTTTCCAACAGACAAAACACCAAAAGCACCTGCGCGCTCTCTCTCTCTCTCTTTCTCACACAGACAGACACACACACACAGAATCAGCAGAAGCATGGCTGACACAGGGAATGCACTGCGATGTGTGAACGGATCGCATTGATATCAGCCACCTCGTTTGAAGCCCGCCCCGCGTTTTCCAGGTTTTTCTCGCACTCAAATGCCACCAGCCGACCTCAGCCGAGCTGTTGAGCAATGCAAAGATGGCTTTTATTAATGTGATTCATCCTCTCTGAATGGCTGTGACCACAACAGAGAAGCTCAGTGACATCTGATAGGCTGCAGAAAAGGCCATTCTCCATCTAGAGAGGATGAGTCAGTGGCTCTGTGGGTTCAGCTCATCCCAGAGCGAAAAGACACACGATGAAAGTCAATGAGCTGCAGGGTGGCACACACTGTACAGTCAACAGAAAACTATGTCTTCATGGTGGCATATTATGGGATGAAAGAAGCGCCGCACGCTCTGTTGTTCCAGGATGAACTTTGATTACATTGTTTTCTGCACAAATGTTTGCGGCGACTAAAGAAATGGAAAAGGTCTGACGCCGATAGTGGTTAAACTCAAAAAGATGCACGTCTTGATCTTGGCCATTTTCAAATACGTTTCCCAGAAAAGAAAAATGCAATTCGATGCTAATAAGACTGAAAATATGTAAATGGAGACCAGCTCCCTTTGAACTAAGTTATTCTTATTAGAACTGAAAATGTTAATCAATTATCTGTCAACTTTTATAATTTATTAATTAGTTTCGGTCATTTTCTTCAGCTCCTTAAATTTCAGTTATTTGCTCACTGACAGTAAACTTAAATTAAGTTCATAAAAAAAGACATAAGAGTACGTCAGTTTGGGCATTTTGGGCACCACCTCTCATTCTATTTACCAAATAACTAATTAATGAATCAAAAAATCATCAACAGATTAATCGACAATGAAAACAATCATTAGTTGCAGCCCATCTTATTGTTGTTGTTGGTATTGTTGCTTGTGTTATTGTTGATGCTGTCAACCTTCTTATTAGTTAAAGTATGTTTTGATCTCCAGGTTACAGCTTGCAATAAACTGGTATTAATACAAAATTGGACCAATTAGACAATTTGGACCAAAATCTGATTTTTTTTTCTTGAAAATGACTGGAAAATAAATCACAGGCTGCACATACACTTCCATTATGTGTCAGTGACAACCATTTTCACCTTGCTTCCATTTAAATCCGCGTTCCTCAAAAAATGTGTGCTTTCGATTCACCTGGTAATAAATTAAACCTATTTTAATACACGACTTGCCTCACACTCTCACACTGGAAGCCGGTCTGAGCGAGTTATGCTAACAAACTAACAGACTGTTAAGCTGCTGGATATAGAAGGTAAAAATAAATCTGCCTGTAATCTCCGCGAGAAGCAGAAGTACACGTTTACACCGTTAAAGCACTTATTTACAGAAGCCCACTGAACGCAGCACTGTCAGGGTTTAGATAAGGGCTTTAAATAATCTCACTTTAGCTTTTCTGCTGTGACAAAATTTCCACACAGGCGTGTTAATGTACGTTTGTGAGCTCTGAGCTTTACAGAAGTGTCGGACGACCATACATCTAGTTAGAAGAGCAGGCTGCTCAGAGAGCGAATTAACGTATGAAAAGACAGAAGACTTGCGAGGAAACAGATAAGGCAAACAAACAAGACTTTATATCAAGGCAGCATCGTCGCACACATGCACACAACATGGCAGACTGTTCCGATTCAGCAGGAGATTGAGGTGAAGCACAAAGTGTTATTCAGCGTGCGTGACTGAGCTCAGTGTACCTGCCGGCTCCCATCTACAAACAAACCACCAAACAAACTGGGCCCTTTATGTACGCGTGTGTTTGTGTGTGTTAGGGCATGTGCAAGCGTGTTTGCATGAAGAGAGGGGAGGAATATATATCAAATTGTCCCATCTCAAAATGTTTCTACACATAATTTTCCACCCTCTGGTTAGTAGTTCTTTCTGCTTTTCAACTTGGCAGCAGCAGCCAAGACTGACCAGTCTGACCTGCAGATGGCAGAAAAAAAAAAGGTTCCTGAGAAAAGTTTAAAAAGCCCCGGGATGTTTTCTTTTTCCTTCCGTCTTCAGTTCCCATAAAGAGGGCATTGTTTTAAAACTGAAAACAGTCGCCTGCTCGGAGGTGTTACAGAAGTGTGTTCTGGCGCAGAGAGGGACGGACGGAGGGGGTGAAATGTGATTTATTAAGTTAAAAATATCTAGGAGAAAGAAAGAAAGAAAGAAAGAAAGAAAGAAAGAAAGAAAGAAAGAAAGAAAGAAAGAAAGAAAGAAAGAAGGAAAGAAAGAAAGAAAGAAAAGGAAATGAAATAAGGAGATTAGATGAAAGACAGGAAATAAAGAATGTAAGTCATTGAAGGAGAGGATGAAATGTGAAGAACGAAAATGATAAGACGACGGGCAAAGACAGGAAAAAAATGAAAAAAGAGAAATGTGAGGAGAGGAGGACAGAAAAGAGGCCAGGAGAGGAGAGACACATTAAGACTGTACGTCATTTTAATCTGTTTTGCCTGGAGTCAGGCTCAGCTTACCATCAGCCCTTATCTCAGTGTACTTCCTCCTCCACATCAATAAACACGCTCCTCCCTACATACATTTACAGCTGGCAAAGACACATTCAGCCAAAGCAAATTCAGCCCCACTGTCACAAACCCGAACCACAACAAAAGCACTTCCCTCTGTCTGTCTGCCTCTGTCTGTCTGTCCATTGTACCTCTCCATCTCCATCTCTCCCCCTCTCTCTCCCTCTGCCGCTGCTCTCTCTTTCCTCCAGAAGGCTTAAAAGTCAATATTTGAGGATCTGTTGCAGCTCTTGAACACTTCAAAGAGCACAGAGCTCTGCTGTGAACACAGCCTTTAATATGCCGTTCAGGAATAGAAGCAGAGAGGGTCAATAAAGTGGGGCACAAGTGCTTCTTGTAGGAAAGTGTGTGCATGTTCGTGTCTGTGTGTGTGTGTGTGTGTGTGTGTGTGTGTGTGTGTGTGTGTGTGTGTGTGTGTGTGTGTGTGTGTGTGTGTGTGTGTGTGTGTGTGTGTGTGTGTGCGTGCCTCTCGTATGTATAGGTCAGATATCCTTTCATACATACCATGTAGAAACACAGGTCAGGTTTAAGTGCACGCTGACTTGTAAAGCTTATAAGAGAGAACACACACAGAAACCCAGACAGAGCGAGAGCGGGCTGCCCCGGTTTTAAGAGCCAGAGTGAAAATAATAATATCATAATAAAGCTTTCATTAGCTTTCAAAGGTGGCTCTGTGTGAGGCTGTTGAGGGTTTCCTGTGGCTGGGGCTGAGGGAGCTGTTACATGCCGGCGAAGGAGCCAACAGGCCCGACGCACACAGCACGCCAGTGATTACTCTACTGAACTGGATAATTACATTAGATTTATAAAAAGATGATATGGAGCATTAGGTTCATCGGTCTGAGAGTGGTAAGCTGTGTAATTTCACCTCCTTGACTGGCCTACAAAAGAGGAGCCATTATGTCATTGATGAACATCTAATTACAATAACTCCTAACAAGACGTGTCACTTTTACAAATGCACGATAGCGCGCCGGCATTCATGCAAAACTAAAAGTGAAGTGACCAAGTTCAACAAGCGGAGATTTACATCCAAAACATCCATTAAGGCTCATCTATCGCTGTTCATGTACGGGTTGTTAGCAACGAGGTTAAAGAAGTGTGAGGGGGGGGAGATAAATCAGAGGTAACATATTTATGTTTTATGATATTATGAGATTTTCCAGTTCAGAAGACATCAATGTACATTTTAAACTCATTTTTATGTAAAACTAATCTACCATTTCATTTTGCAAGTGCAGCTGAAAGCTTTTTTTCCATCATCTTCCTGTTTAATCATAGCGATAATAATAATGACACACAATATTTAGACCGCACCTGTCAAACACCAACTAAAGCTCAAAGTGCTGCGTCTTTGGGATGTGTGTAAGATGGGAAGCAGGTCTCAAATTCATTATGAAAGAAAGAAAATGCAGAAAAATACAGAAAACTAAGACATGCCATCTCGTCATAGCACTGTTAGCTCTAACATGGATGTTACCATGTCGCTTCTGCTGGTTTGATATGAGACAGTTATCTTTAAATTACCACTTTACTTAAAGTCTGATTGTGTTTCTATGAAATCACATTTACACATTTTACTTATCTTACATAATACAGGTTTTTTTTAAACGCAGGTAAAGACGCTTAGAATAAGCAACTGACTCCTTTCCCCTCCCAGCAGATTTAGTTGCCTTTGTGTTTGTTTTTGTTTCCTGGGAGCTGTAAGGTCAGCAGATCACACACACCTCTACATCCAGAAGATGCAAACAACTGTTTTAAACTGTGTTCAACACAGCTGATTTCAAAGCTCATGACTAAAGTAGCAACAAGTTAGCCATATTGCTTCAGTCTTGTCTCTGTTGAGGGTTGCACACACCTAGTATCAATCATGTAGCTGGCACGGATCAGGTATAGGTGTTGACACTTACATGATGTTACGGTGGTCACTTTTTTATGTCCTGAGTGGTGATTATACTTTGAGGACAAAAGCCAGATGTTCGTGGGTGTTAGTGGGGTTTTTTTGGTGTAGAGTGTAAAACCCTGGATAAACAGTATCTGTACGTCACAAATGTTCTTTCAGTAAACTGTGCATCACAGACACATCAGTCTTTGTTTTCATGAGCTTGGACAGACATTAAACTGCAACTAACAATAATTTTTATTATGGATCAAATTAACCCCTTGATTAGTTTATCTGATGAATGAATTCTAAAATAGCGAGAGAAAAACATCGCAATTCCTCGGAGGCGATGAGGCCAGACATCTAGTTTTGTGTGATCAACAGTCCCAAAGCCAAAGATTTTTAGTTTATCATCAAATCACACAGAGAAAAGCAGAAAAGCAGAAAATCCTCACATTTGAGGACCTAAATATAATCATATAATCTGTCACTGAATGATTAATCAACTGGTTCTGTATTTCTTTTTTACTTCATCTGTGAACATGTCTCTAACGTAACTGTGTCACATTTGCATCTGTCATTGACTGTTTCATGGTAAAAATAAAAACCAAAGAAAGAATGATTGTTTCTTTTTTTTAAAAAGGCATCTTACATTTTGGTGCGTTGTATATATAAACTGTACATCTGTGAACGTGGAAAGATGAGCAAAAAGCTCAAGTGATGCTAAATCTGTCACAATAATCCGGTCTGAACTAATGAGAGGAAACATATTTCAAAGGGATGAATCAGAGTCAACAGTGTTATCAGCGGGTCTGACCCGGCCATCAGACGCTGGACTCCCAACAGTAACAACAACATTCATTTGTCACTCATGCCAGGATACTAGTCGTGATAAGCAGGACCATTACGCCATTATATCTGCCATGTAGGGGAGAAGGACAGGATGAGGGGGGGGAGAGAAGAAGTGGGAGCAGACAGTAGGCCTGGTGTGTTGCTGTGTGTTGCCCTGTTTAGGATTTCATCGCCCAGACGACTACAGACTAATCCCTGGAGACCCCTTCCTTACGCAGGAAATGCTTTCCTTCCGTCAGACTGACAGAAGAAGTGATTTCCCTTCTCCAAACAGGAGAAACACGCCAAGGGTCCTCTGGACAGCCTTAATTCAAGTCTTGTTTGCCGTTAATTTGTACATCGAAATTATTTGAGGAATTTGTTGTTTTAACTTGAGAGCTACTCCCAGAAAAAAGAGCCTATTGTGGCCCCCGGACCATTTACTTAAACATGCCAGCAAATCAAAGTAACAAGGTTTGTGTGGAGAGCTCAGTCTTTGCTGTACACTGCTAACAGCTGTACATTTTCTCGACTGCACAAACATCACGCTGAAATATCACCCTCCTGTCTTCATGCACCTCACACAAAGTGTGTTTAAATCAGTCATAAAGATGCAGTTCCTGTTTAGCAGTGTGCTGTATCATCTAATCTGGAAAAAGGCCCTAAGACAAACGGCCAGCAGCCATAAATCTCCATTTCAAACGGGCACACAGGAGACAAACAATGTAAAGTGCTGACTGGTATGTGTATTTTTAGGGCTCATCTCTATGCAGTGAGTGGCTACAGTGCTGTGTGTGGGGAGAAGAAGTATGTGCGTGTGCTTGAAAGCAGCAGAAACAAAATGTGAGACACAGAAAGTCAGTGTGCGTTCATGTTGGCACGTCCGTGTGACTGCTGAAGTTCACCTCTGGGACACAGCGGCAGTTCAGGATTTTTTTTTGAAGAACTGTGTCAACTGGGCTCGATCTCCTGAGCAGTAGTAAACTGAACACACACACACACAAAATGATGTAGAGTCAGCAATTAGATTCATGTCTGACAGTATAAAAGCTCTCGAGGGTTTCTCTGGGAATGTCGGATGAGGATGCTGGGTATTAAAAAGTTATTTACGGACAAAGACGATATAAAGCAGCAATTTGGATGCCTAACGTTTCTGTGGTTAAAAAAGACCCAATTAAAATAACAATCTGAAAGAAAAGACGGAGAGCAAGGCGACATGCAGAAACGTGTTGTGAAGCACAACATAAAGAACATGTCATATAAGAGGTAAGTACACCCTAAAAAATGAAAATTCAGTCATTGTCCAATCACTCCCATGATGTCGGGAAGTCGGGTGAAGCGTTGCATTATTCTCCTCAACAACTGAGGTAGATGGGAACTACCGAAGAAAAGAAAAACAAAAGGGCTCCATAGAGCTGGTCCAGCATTATTCAAGTCTCCGCAAGCCCCGAGATAACAAAGTGATCTGAAAAGACACCCTCGACTGGTTAATCGAGCTTTTGCACCCACTTCAGACCGGGCTAACACTTTTAGCTTACCAGCTACGATGAAGATTTTGGCTTCAAAAAGAGTGTAAATAACTTTTTTTCGGTTGTTTTTTACATTTTAGAACAAGTCTCCTTCTGTTTCAGTTGTTGTAGGAGAATGCTGCAACGCTGCTTCGCTGTGATGCAACAGAAATGTTTTGTGGACCCGAAAACTTCACCTGACTTTATGTCAGCATGGGGGTGAGTAGATAATGACTGGATTGTCATTTATGGGTGACTTTGCGTTTACCACATGTGTTAACAATTTCGGAAAGGACAGTTATTTTCTCTCTGGAAGGGGGTTAGATGAGAAGATCAATACCACTCTCATGCTTGAAGCTACAGCTACAGTTAGCGTAGCGTAAAGACTGGACACAGCTAGCCTGGTTCTTTGTAAGGTAACATACTCCAACAACTAGCAACTTTCAAGCTCACTACTAAGCTAATAAATCACGTATCTTAAACTTACATAAGGGCAATTGTAATTTCTACAATTCTGATATTATAAGGATAAAACAAAATTAGATATAACCTGATTTAGAGGCACTAGTGGTCAGATTTTTGACAGAGCCAGGTATAAAGTTCTTCCCCGTTTCCAGTCTTTGTGCTACGCTAAGCTAGCTGGTGCCTGGCTGTAGCTTCATATACAAGTTACAGCTATATGAGTGGTATCAAATTTCCCATTCAAATCTCTGCCAGAAAATATGTATATTCCCCGCAATGTCAAACTATTCGTGTGAGCACAACAACAGCGCAACGCTAACCAACATGTCTGACACAGGAGCCGAGGGAAAAACAGCCGCGGTTAGACTACGTTGTTTCTTTGCAGCGGCCCAAGCGCTTGGATTGTTGAGGGGTATTGACTCTGAATAATCCTGCTTCCCTCTAAATCCTCATCCTCTGACTTCAAACGCTGTGCAAAGACTTTCAATAGAATCTGGCATCCTCCCAACTTTCTCTCCGTCAGTCGCTCATTCTTCTTCTTCGCATTCTTTTTCACCCTCTGTCCTCCCCTGGATCAACTGTCCAGCCTTGAATCACAAAGCCAAGCCCAAATTCTGTAGAAATCTCGAGGAGAGGCCCCTGCGATGGCTGGCACACACACATACACACTAACACACACACACACTCCTCTTGTAGGAGTGACAACAAAGAAGGCACGGCTGTAGACCTGCTGGACAAAGAGTTTGATAAATGAAAGGTCTCACACAAAGGAGCAGGGAGCAGGTTAGAGAGGATTTGAAGGCCAGCTGTGAGAATCAACCAATGAAATCTTCAGACAAGTCTGACGACCACTCAGTGTATTCAATTTTTCCAAGTATTTACCACAACATTCAATCTTGCAAGGCGTGCAAGTTTGGTTTCTATTGGAATCTGTGTTTTCATTCAAGTTTCAGCCTTTTTTCCATCTTCTATTTTCTGCACAAACAGGATACACACGCTGATTTCATACATTTTATCCACGCCTTAAAGTATTCTTCCTGGAGGGACTATAGACCATATTCGTGCAGCGGCCATTTTCCTCTGAAGTCAAATTCGGGAGGGAAAGATTACATTTCATACTGCTGTGTTACAGAGGATGCAAGTCACTACAACAAAGTGAGTCTGACAGATCGTCCTCATTTTCACCACTTCCTGATTGATTAGCAACTGAAAAACCATGAACAGTAAACATTTGGAGGGAGAACGGCTGTATTTCAAGCTACAACAGCACATTTGATTACCCATTTGCTAACGTTAGCATCCATCCACTTCCTAGCTAACATTTTTGTTTTACTACATCCACTGTGTTTCACTTCCAGGCCTAACTGAATGTGTCCAAGATGTGTGTTGTTATTTATGAATAAATGGACTGTCAAATGCTATTGTTAGCTAGGAAGTGGTGGAATGCTAACGTCCATGGCATATGGTGTTTTATGTTGAAATACAGCCTGATGTCCCCCCAAATCCTCACGATCCACTGTCCTTTCAGTTGCTTATCAATCAAAAAAGCGGTGAAAAGGAAACAATTTACCATTATTCACAACGGTTAAACAACTTGCAACCTGGAACAAGGCAGTAGAACATTTGAGCTTCCCAACCTGCAGTGACATCAGAGCAAAAAACGTTGGCCATGTGAATACCAGTCTGCTTAATTGCATAATACATAGTATAGTTGAGGCTCAGAGCAATGTCATTAATGCTGGACAAATTGAAATGTAAGGGATCGACATAGTTATTTCACTTCCTCCTCAGGGAGAAATGAATGTGTGAACCAAATCTCACAGCCATCCATCCAAACACTGCAGAGACTTTTTCAATCAAAACCACAAATGTGAACCTTATGGTGGCACTGGAGGAAGTGAAGTCAGGGGATCAACAAAGCCATTCATCATCCAGGGGCCATAAATATCTTTACAACATTTGGTGCCAACTCATCAAGTAGATGTTGAGGCATTTCACAGGGTAAGTGAAACTTCTGAACTGCTGGTGGCGCGGGAGGAAATGTCAGGGGATTGTGAACATCTCTACTAGATTTCATGCTATAGTTCTAACACGACTAAAAAAGCTTTAAATGATCTACAAAAATGTCACTAAGATGGTATTTTTGTGGATTACCTCCAGTCTGTTCACAAAGAAAAACTTTTGGTACACTCTTTTCCGCAACCAAGAGAAGCAAACCTGATATCTTTGATCTCACACCTCTTACATTGCAGAATCAGGTGGGGTTTTTTTTTTTTCAAATCATAACCTGTGATATTCTTGACGTGATCAAACGAAAAAGGAGCCTCTCTGTGAGACAGCCTGGAGTTTCTTTAGGGGGAATTTAACAGGAGGAATGTTCATTTTCAAGACAAAAGATCCTAAAATGCAGAGTCCTATAAAAAGCTGCATATTTTCCCTGACTGAGGCGAGCGGCCAATTTGTGACCAACATAGAAAGTTTACTGGAAGAGAACACTGTGTTACTGTAGTCAGTGATGCAGCTCTGCTCAGGGCTGGTCGCAGCACAATATCTGTCCTTGGGAAGAAATTACTGTTTTGAACTTGAAATTCTTGGAGAAATGTGGATTGCAAAGGAGCAGTTAGGTAAGTGTGGTGGCTGCTGCAGCACTGCTTTTAGAACAACATTTTTGCACAAAATCCCTTGGAGAGCGGCCCGGTAATCACACTGCGATATTAAAGTCAACACAGAGGAAGTGTGTTTGTGTAACGTTCAGACTTCTGATGGAATGATTTATTCTGAATTGTTCAAATAAGAAAATTCAAATATCTTTTATGTCAGTAAATGGGCCAAAGCTTGCAAAAAGCACCATTTACTTAAAGGACAAAGTGTCAGCTGTTTAGTTCAAACCCCTTTGGCTGTTAGGAGTAGCATGACCTTTAGTGAGAGCAGGAATAGCACATTATTCCAACAGGTTTGTAGCCATTTGGCAGAGGAGAAATGCATGAAAGAACATGTGCTATGATAATTTGACAAGGCAGGTAATAAAGCAGGACATGCTCCAAGGCTCACACAGATATGAAATCAATGAACATAGGACTTTGGAAGCTTGCTAAGGACCTGAAGTCTCAGGGAAGTTCAAACCTTGCCTCTATGGGCTTAGATGCAACTTTTCCATACACACATGCTGGCTTGGCTTGGCTGGACTTAACACGTCAAGCCGAGTCAGAGATCTATATCTTCATTACAACAGGGCTACCTGTTTGTCTTTAACGTATGATGTCAATGATGTTGTTTACTGTTGCACTGCACTATGGTTGTTACTAGTGAAGGGCGTCTCACCAAACTCTATTCAAACTGTAAAACAAGGCAAACAGCTCATCAGCATGGATTTTCAGGCGGTTGTTACCATTTGGCTTAACATCTACTGCTTATTGCTTGAAAAAGAGAGAGACGGGATGGTGAACTGGTCTGAGGGGCTCGACTCTGTCTGAAGAACACCTGCAGCTGCTGCGTTTTGGCTCCAACAGTATTTTTGCTTAACCTCACGTGTCGTCTTTTTGTGCGTTTAATGTTTTCTTTATGTAGTGTGTGTATCTTTATACGGGCCATTCACTGGCAAAAGACACATTTCTACTATCGCCTGCATTAATGGACGATAGCTATAATCTTCAATCAAAGATTCATTCAGATTTGAGTGTCACTTTTTATAAGATAACAATATATATCTTAATTCTCCTACTTTCTTGAGCTAAAGAAACCATCAAAAACATTCAACATTAGTTAAAAAAAAATGCCTGTTTTTTTTGGGGTTTTTTTTAGAAAAAGCTGTTTTCTAAGCTCATGCAAGTTAAATATTTAGGATTTCTTGTGACATAGTTTCTGGTATGATTGCGGTGTTACCATATCTGGCCGGCACAAAATTTGATTAATTTCTTCTTTGTAGTCAAACTCGTCACGGATAAAACTCCCACTTATCTCAGTGTTGTAATGCTACTGGATGTAACCCAGAGGTCAGCATATTTAAAGCTTCTGACTGCCCGCTTGATGACGTCTTCTCTTCTCTTTTCTGACTTTTCAATCAAATCAAAAATATTCTTTTATAGGATTCAAACCCAGGTTATTGTGGTTTTGTGGTATGGGCGTTAGCCAACTGAGTGCCTACTTTATTGCACTCAACAGAACCAGAATATATGCACTGAAGTGGAGACTCTGCTGCAAAAACCTTTAAAATATCATCCGTCTAATCAGCAGCAATAAAAACAACAAAACTACCCTCCCTTAATGAGACCTCCTTGTTTGGCACAGAGAGAGGTGTTCTAATTTAAGGACTGATTGTGGTCTCCACTCAGTCAAGCAGCGGGGCCACTGCCACTCAACTATGTTCCCTTTTTTCAATTCCAAAGCGTAAAAGATGGGCAGTAGATCCTTTAAAAGCTGGTAAACAGAAACACAATTAGCATTTATGAGTGCAAATAGCAAGTCCCGAGCACAACAGGCTCACTCTCCACTTCAACAAAACCAGCACACAGTCCTGGCCGTTTGATCTTGCATTCATCAGCGACCACTTGTGTTCCTGACACAACAGTAGCTCTCAAATAGAATCAGCGCAAATAAAAAAAGAAGCAAAGGCCTGACTGACTGCCTGTCTGCTGGACTCCTGTGTCTCATGTTGACTCAAACTTTTTTTCTTCCCATGCTAGAAACCAAAATGAGACATTGAATGGAAGGAAGACCACAAGCCGCAGAGTGTTAATGGCCTCGACAGCTTCATGCCGCAGACATGCAAGTTTCAGTAGCATTAAATTTATAACTGCCGGGCTGAACTTGATCATTTAGTGGTCATGTTATATTGGTCAAGGCTTTAAAATGAATTATGGGATATGAAAAGGAACACATTTCACATCTTGTGTTTATTTAACATGTTGTGCATATTTTTGCCTTTGTTTTGAATATTTAGGCTCTGGGTTAGCCCTGAAATGTCCCCATATACAGAACAAGTTCAATTCATATAAAGCAATTGGTTTTAACATTTTCAGACATATGCTTACTTGCTTTCTTATCAAGAGCTCAAGAGAAGAGAGGAAAAGCAGCTAGAAGTGGTAATCTTAGCGTAGCATATTTTGGCTTAGCTTAGTCTAGCATAAAGACTAAAAGCAGGGGGGAAAACAGCTAGCCTGGCTCTATCCAAAGATTTTTTTTAAAAAAAAACATCTATCAACACAAAACTAATTGCATCTTTAGTGTCAAACTGTCTTATTTCCCCCTCAGGATTGGAGCCATTGGGTCCAATAACATTGGGATAGTACAGAAAAGCCACACAATCAAATCATTTTATTTCCATTCAAGTTAGCGGAGAGTAAAATCAGAAGTTAGCCCCACAATGCTGAGGATCCAGGTAATTTTACACCCAGGAAGTCAAACTTCTTTGGGCCTCATGTGCTGCGACTGACCAGCGTTTGAATATTTCGAACACTTCCCTCATTAGATCCAAGCATAACTCCCTGTAAAACCACAACCATTGGTTTTCCATCTGTGTATAGATTAAACAAATGATATAATGTGTAGGTAAGCAAGCATTTAAACTTTTGAGGTTTAGAGGTGTTGGTAGGTGGATACTATTGACTGTGAACAGAGACAAGCCAGCTGTTTCCTCCTGTTTCCAGCCTCCTGCTATGCTACAATGGGTACTCACTGTATTCAAATGGGAACTTTGTAGAATTTCAACCAGCATTATATTGCTACAATTCTTGGTAGTATACACAAAAGAACAATGTGCAGCTTCTCTCAATTTTGCCTGCACACACAGCCCCCTAATTTTTGCGGGCAAAAATCCGCCATCAACTACAGATTGTTGTTTCACCAAACTCTGATCAAACTGCAACCATGGGCCTTTTACTCTGTTTTCTCTGGTCATGTTGCACCAGCAGCCTGGATTTACACAAGTGCCAACGCTCCAGCGGTGAAATACTCAACAGAAAGATATAAGAGTTGTTAAACTTCTCATATAACTCCAAGAAAGTTTATTTCACATATGACAAACTTTTCTTTGGAGAGGTCAGAAGCCAAAATCCTCAAATATTCTCATTTATTTTCATATAGGTTCAGCAGGTCAATGACTGGTTGACACGCCGGCAGGGACTAAATTCAGGAGAAAAAAAACCTTCTTGCATCACAAAAGGAAGGACAGGTTGTGTTGTTTACAGAAGTTTGAGTATCCGTCGGTTCTGCGGTCAGCGCGAGGTAATACACGGCTTTCCAAACAGCTCCTGGAATCAAACCTTTCCCCAAAGGGGGGTGGTATCGCTTTGATCTGGTGATCTCAAACCGTTTTGCTCTGATTTGAACAGCCCTCCTCAGATACTCTCTCAGGCGTCCTACCAGCTGATTCATAGTGAGTTCTGTTTCTCAGTTTTATTTGACTCCAGCCTCGGGGGGCGCTGGGATTGCTTCGGCTTGTTGCCATGGATGTAAGACAAACCTGCGCGGGATGAAAAAAGATCTCCCCTGGAGCCCCGCTCAGCGGGCTGCATATTTGTGCACCGTGTGGACGACGTGCAGGAACCTCACAACCGGTGAATGAAAACATGCAATCCTGAGAGACTTACTGACAGACCAGGAGCAAGGAGGGAGGGAGAGAAAAAAAAACTGATGCACATGAAAACTCAAAGGCCGTCTGCTTGACAGTATGCCATCTACTCAGCCTTTATTCTTACTATTTTTTTTCCACCCCAGTTGCCCAGCTATCTTTTTGGCTGTGAAATGACTTGAAAGGCCTCGGTCAGGTTCGCTTCAGGACGAGATATTAAAAACGTCGCGGCACATTTTAAAGAAGAAAAGAGAAAGATGTAATGAACCATTACTGCGGGATGAGCCGCGCTTTGAAGTTCTACTCATAATTAACAGCTTTAGCGCGTGTTTTTGCTGATTTGTGTTACTCATTATGTTAAAGGACTCGGAGCTTTTTTTC
>CAEMYA010000013.1:3905071-3916295 GCA_903131615.1 Diplodus sargus
GATGCCCTTGAAGATTTTTTTTTTTTCTTTCTAACTGTGGCCCATTACCAGCACAAAGTCCCAGAGGAAAACGCATTTTAAATAGCATTTTATTGGTTGGTGTTATTTCTCTGTGTCTCCTGAGTGTTTATCCATCTACATTCCTCTAATTTCTTCATCCCCTCCTCCCTTCAGCTGCATCACATAAAGATGCCTAATTGAAGGCTTTGCACAAAACAAATGACCACATTAGCCTGCCCCCCTTTTAACTCGTCCTTCTTCCTGTCTGTGGTTGTAATGCATTATACACTCTGCTTGTTCTCTGTTGTCTCTCAAATTACAGTGCAGGCTGCCAATCACTTGGAGACTAAAACTAAAGAGACTTGTTTTTCTGCACAACCCCAACCCACCCACCTCCCTTCTGTTTTCTTCTTGTGCTCCAGAGAAGTGTTTACGACGAAGCAGAACAGTGATACTCCCGCTTTAAATTGCATTTCAATCTCGAGACGAGCCCGAGAGTTGCTGGCCCCCGTCTCCATTCCATTATCATCTGAAAACACCCAAAACAAAACTCACAGTCACACAAGATGAATAACAAACAATTCACTCATATTAATTAAGCATCATTGAACACTGCCTAGATAGGAGAGACGGATTAAATGCTTGACTTGTGTTTCTTTTATGTCTGCACATGAACAGCAAAATAGCTTTTTTTCCACTCTGTTAAGATCTAAGAAGCTGCCAGACATTTCTGTCCCTCCGTGCTTCCCATACATATGGTGCCACAGTGTGTTTTCTCTGTGTGACAAAGGCTCTTAAAACCTCTGCGGCCAAGTAGAACAATGCCACGTGGGTGGCTCCGTGTGTGTGTGTGTGTGTGTGTGTGTGTGTGTGTGTGTGTGTGTGTGTGTGTGTGTGTGTGTGTGTGTGTGTGTGTGTGTGTGTCATAGACTGTGAGCCAAAAAGTCTGCCTCAACATTTGAACAAATATCATCTTTCATCAACACAGATTCACTTCGATAGCAAAGCAAACAATATTGTGTAATTAAATCTGACTTGTGACTGATGTAAACCACTTTTTATCAACTATGTCAAATTGAATATAAATCTGATCGAGCCAATAAATATCAACTTAAGATTTGTTTGGATTACAGCCAAATGATTTAGGCAATTAAGTTTTTGTTTTGTTTTGGGGTTTTTTTACCACTAATAGCGAATACATCATTTCATTTAGGTCATTTATCAGACACTTTTGTCCACAGCAACTTACAGTAATTCGTACATAGATTCATACACTGATGGCGGTGGCTGCCATTCAAGGTGTCGACCAGCACATCAGGAGCAGTTCGGAGTTCAGTGTCTTGCCCAAGGACAATTAAACAGGCAATCCAGAGGAATCGAACCAGCGACCTCCCGATAACAAGACGCTGGCTCTACCCCTGAGCCACAGCTGTCTACATACAGTTTCGTTTGAATTATGGACGGCAACAAGGACCCACGTGCATGGATTTGACATGGTAGTCCCCTGACCAACAATTGCTGGCAGTAACGAGACAACAAACAAAGAAATGCTCCAATAAAATTCAGCGAAGAAGAAGCAAAGATGGATCTAAGCAACTCTGCCTTGCAAATGTTTGTAGGCTACCCAATTACAGGAACATTAGCGTTTCTATATGTAGCAACCTTACGTCTGTTTAGGTTAAATTTTCTATTCCTCTCTTGTTCCCTCTTGCGTGCGCCCTTCTTAGGTTTAGGGGCAAAAAACACTTTCTGGTTTTGCTTAAATTACCTGTTCTGGTCGCCACAATCACGGATGGAGTTGATCAAACTTTCTGTGAGACAAAGCCTGTTTTTTGAAAATATCCCCAAAGCTCCTTTAAGTATCTACTGGTGTAACTGGAACAGCGGTTGGCTTCTTAACAGCCGTGTTGGCTGTAACAATGCACTAAAAGAAGAGCACCTTTAAACAATTAGTCACCATCACACTGAAGGCAACATTTTTTATTATAAAACACGTAATCCTTAAGCAATAATACCAAGAATGCTGTTAACTCTGGTTCAAGGTTGTCAAAGTTTTGGACCGTGTGTTGAACTAAACAAGCAATCTGAATATGCCAACTTGGGCTTCGGTAAATTGTGAACAGCGCTTTTCCCTTTAGCCGTTTTCTTTTTTCTTTTTTAAATCAAGAAATGATCAGCAGGTTATTCAGTAATGAAAATAATAAGTAGCTGCGTCTGGACTCCTATTAAATCAATCTCAAAAACACCTTGGGAACATGACATAATGACTTAATAAATGCAATATTCAGAGCAGTCATTCTGCTGCTGTGACTCCAATATGAGACTTAAATTGCTGAGCGTCTGTTTCCACTTGTATTATACAGCCTGGACGTTGGAGGCAGCTGCCAATGTTTGTTGACTGATGAGGACCGATGTTGACAGGGAACTCTGTTTGGTTTGGCAGGAGCGCACACTGGCCGCCATTCCACACGTGAAACCATGTTAGCGCTGCTCATTTCTTTTGAGGACACCAGCTCATGCAGCTTTTTCTGACTTGACCTGTGTGAACAAACCTTCCAGCTCCGACTTAGCTTCTCTTCAGTGCCATGGTCCTCCAAAAAGTATTTATACAAACACATCAGCGAGCCACATTGCTGCCTTCGGCAACATGTTCCTTTATTTGACTCAATCCCACACGCACTGTAAACTGCTGCTGTAAATACTTACTAAAGCAATAAATGTGTATAAATCCGCTGCTTGAAATTGTCCCCATCGAAACTACTCCTGACGCCAGGAACTAAAAACTGAACCAAAACATTTTGGGAAAAATACTTAAAAAACAACAACTACAAACTTGTGACATGTTTTTTTTTAAAGATTTACATCTTCAGTTTGGGGCTGAGTGCCACAGACAGGCTTTTGGGCCTTAGTGTGTCCCCAGAGGCCTAAAGCCCTGAGCCCTTACTGACTTTGTCGATGTCACATGGTGTTTGAGTGAAAAAAGTCAGCAAGGGGCTAAAATGGTTTCATAAGACTGGGACGGCACTTTGTGATATTTCACCTCAATTGAATTAAAATACATTAAAAAAAAAACTGAAAGTACTCATGCACACGTTAAAAGCATGTTGAAGATTCAGGGGAAAAAGTTCCACAATGTTTCAAAATCTTATCAGTTTAATGCTGTTTGGTAAACTGAGTGATTTAGGTAGAGAATCAGTTTCGCGAAAAAAAATGTCAGATCCTTGGTAGAAATGTTCGGATGGTGAGTAAAGAATCACTCTCACATGGAGAGTGATGAATGAAATCAATGAAAGGAAATGAAAGCAACCAGATTGTCTTGTTGTTTTGGGGATACGCTGCTATCCCTCTGGGTAACTCCCCAAAGAATCTTACAAAAAGTGTCCTTAAAGGGCCCAAAATAAAATATGCACCTCAAAATCTTTGAATCTCTGAGTGCACACATTGAAAGACGAACATTCGGAGCCTGACCTAAACGGCTGGCTGTTATTGGCTCATCGTAGATATATCACCATCTGCTTATATGTTGCCCGATATTTCTTTGAGATTATACTGCATACTGTTTTGTTCATATTATAGGATTTGACAACAAGAAATAAATATTTTTTTATAATGCCAGCCTTGGCCTTTAAAAAAAGCTGCATGACTGCAATTTTGTCCCAAGTTAACAGCGTTTCAGAGGCGGCTTGCTTCATAAACATTGTCATAAATGGTGAGTATTTTAGCTGAACTTCAGAGCCTGAGCAGACACATCAAACGTCTGACGACAAGAAGACGGGCATTGCCCCTGCAAAACCGCAGCCGAAAGACTGTGATCACACGAGACTCTCCTATAAATCATTTTGAGTTCAGGAGGAGGATAACAGCACGTCTTTAAACTGAGAGACGTCGTTAAAGTGAAGTGGCTTAATCATATGTCTGCACATTCGAGTCATAAGCTCTGTATTTGTTGCCCACCCATTTGAGCGGTCATGTGACAGCTATCAGCCAGAGTGGGGGAGACATCCCACTGTGTTGGCAGGGAGAGCTCACAGGCAGAGGCAAGCGGCTGCCTGCAAGTCAACTGTCAGTCATTGCCGAGTGAGAAGACGGAAAACAAGGAGAGAAAGAGGTTAAAGACAGCCTGTTTACGATGGGATAACGGCGTTCCAGTACACTAAAGGTGATGATTTAGTTCCTTATCGGGATACAGTACAGCAGGACACCTTGCGGAGGAAGAGAAGCTATTAGTATAAGCCCCAGAACACATTGCTGTCAGACGTTCACCCCGCAGACAGCCTCCTCCCGAATCTCCTACAGGAACAGCCAGCCTATCTAATCTCAAGATCAGAGTGTAGCGGTAGATCTGGAAGGAGGACAGACTCCGCTCTGTTTTCTCTGATGTGGAGTCTCACTGCACACACACACACACGCACACACACACGCACACACACATGCTGACTCATCCAGTGTTTTCACAGCACCCACACAAACCCAAAAACTCCTTATGTATCCTACTAGAAAGTACACACATGCAATTATCCACGTAAACATTTGCGCTCTCATCTGAGCACGCGTCCGTGAAAGTTCAGCCTTTCACGGCAGAGGATGATGTCACGCTCGTACCTTGGAAAGCGGCCACGTTCCGTGAGATGAGATACTTGAGGCTGGAGCTGGACGTCTGGAGGAGGTTCTGGATGTCCCTCCGAGCCGCCACCTGGTACCTCTCCTCCATCTTCTTGGTGCAGCACGTCAGGTTCTTGGACACGCACACCTGGAGGTCCGAACCTGAGGGTCACCCGAGATCAAACGTTAGGATTTTATAATAGACAGAAGAGGCGTGGATTTAAAATGGGACAGAAGTGAGAAGCAGGGCGGCTCGGTGTTAAGAAGACCAGTTCATTCCCTCTGTATTTCCAGTAGCAGAGATAAGCACTTGCTTCTCTGGGAAATTCTCGGCAATGTTCGAATAACCCAGATGGTCTTTTAATAACAATTAGCTCTGTTCTGAATTCCCCCGAATCCTCAAAGACTCCTCTAAGCATCTGGGTGGCGAAAGTAATGACCGCATTTCCTAATCCAGTTAGCATGGAAATGACACGTCTTTGCTCATTTTGTTCACCACAAGAGAAAAATGAATGCATGACATTGTTGGAAAAAACTAAATATCATGAAGTGACATTATATGGTCAGATTAAACTTATAATGCATGTTTGGTTCACCTTGTTAAGACATACGTCATCTACAGCATCTTTTAGGATCAGTAAACTGGGAAATAATCTGAAAATGGCCTCAGAATAGGCATGTAGTTAAAAGACCCGTGTTCGCCAGACATCACCAGGTAGGCTATTTATCTTTCAGAGAAAGGAATGCTTACCTCTGTGACTCAAACACAATGCAAAACTGGGACTCAGGATTTGCTCCACTTTTCTTCCACACATTCCAAAGACATACATGTCTGGTGCATTTGACACCCTAAACTGCCCGGAGGCATGAATAAATGAGTGCGTCTAACCACGCTCCGCATTATCTGTGTGATGAACTGCCAACTGTCCAACATGACGAGCTTCAGCTGCATTCATCAGCAGAGCACTCAATGCTAACATGGCAACATTGAGCAAGTATAATGGAAGCAAGTGTAATTAGCAGGAATCAGCCGACGGACACTCTTTTAATCGAAGTCAACCGAAGTCAGAGAATCATCATTAGCCTTGTTTCCACTGCAGGAACTTTCTCCAGGAACTAGGAACCTTCGGATGAATTCGTTTCCATTGCAAGGACCATGAGATATTATTTTATCTCCAAAAAGTCTCTGTTTAGGGGGCAGAAGCAGCGTTTCCCAGATGGAAAAAGTTAAACTATTATACAAGAGGCTTAAAATTATCGTATTTTAGGGGAAATTATGGTACACGAGTCATGACCACTAGTAAAAAAAAAGAGGTAAATGTGTAATTTGATATATTCAACACGTATTTAAAATGATTAACTGGGTTGAACACGGCATACCTTAGTTAGAAAGCTCAAGCTCCACATCAAAGTAGCTTCGAATGAGAGTTAAGTGACGGGAAGGAGAACATCTACATCCACCATCATGGCCCACATCAAGCATGACCAGCTGGAAAAATGGTCACGAGAGACGTAGGATACACATTTTGCTATCAAGTCGGGAAGTTAATTGAAACGAGACAGCATTATCGATACATTCGTGGACAGCATATAATGCAACCAGCTACTACTGAATGCGTCATATCGTTAAATGACTGGTAAATTGTACAGCGGGTCGTACGTGTGTCAGTGCTGGGTAGTCCAAAAATATAGGAACCCTGAGAGTGGGGCCTGCAGAGCTACACATTTCTGACTGGTCAAGCAGCATTTTATATTAGCTGCCATTTTTAAAGCCAGTTGGGGTTTTAGCATTAGGCTTCAACACATCAACATGGAGAAAGTCCATGACAGATGGACCAACAGCGATTGTTGATTCAGAGTCATTAGCAAAACCGACGTGGAAAAACAGCCAAACAGACAAATTTGCCGTATTTTCGCTGATCTTTAGACCGTTTTGGAAATACAGACAACAACTGGATAAAGGAACCTTTTTGTTCCAGAAAAAGTAGTTCCTGGGACGAAAGGTTTTGAGTACTTAGGGTGGAAACAGGGCTAAAGTCAGCCTAGGAGCGATAAATGACTGTACAAAATCACAGTCGATCTATGATGATTGATTTCAGTCCGGACCAAAGTGGCGACTGGCTGACTAACGATTCAAGATTGCAAGTAGGGATCTGAATGAGAAATATGCACACGCTTCAAAAGACTGAAACTGATCGTGTGAGTCATGCTCGCATAAATCATTTCATAGGCCACAATCTTGATCACATGCCTTAAAACATCAGGTATAGAGTCAGCGGACAAGTTCAAAAATGCTTTAGTGAAGCAAGAAAACCAAAACACCTACATCCTGAGACAAGATCTCGGTCAGAGCGTTATCACCTCACAGAGAGATGTGTCTCAGGTTTTCCACTACAACAAATGTAAGCAATCTGCGCACATACGGGACAATCAAAACATCTCAAAGTGGCCCAAAAAGCCTCTCCGACATGCCTGGACAGAGCGCGCCGGGCTGTTGCCAGAGACGCTATCGGCTCCCGGTGTGAGGAGGGGAGCAGTGCAGGCGATGGCACACGAGGAGGAATTCAAACTCTAAGAGATAAGACAACTTGAAAGCGCCCCAGGTCTTGGTTTGTTTTTTTTTCACTTGCTTCCCAGAAACATTTCCACTTCCAACACCGCAGACGACATCTTTTGTTTTGCCGAGGTGAGAGACTCCTGACTCTCCTGACTTCTGACCAGAGCTGAAGGCTGTTTGGCACGTCTTATTACGCGGAAACGGCTCGCTCTCGTCCAGATTCCTGGAATTTCTGGAGGCTATTTTTTTCACAAGCCCACACTCAGTCATAGATAACTTGGGGAAAAAAAATCAAATCATTCTCTGGAATCAACCATACCTCTCATTGCACTATCTGACGTTAATCTGAGCCATCAAGAAAAACAATTTACATCTTTCCGATCTTGAGGACCGCTCAGCGGTGCGCAGCTGCCAGAAAGGTCAGCAGAGGTGCAGTTATAAACAGTAGCGAGTGTTTTCACAGCGTTGCAGCCACCGAATCGGGAGGATATCGTCGCTGCAGAGAAAAGGAACGGCACGACGATTTAAATCAACACAGCCACACATGCTGGCTCATTACAGGAGCACGAGTGGTGATGGCATTATGAGGGTTATTTAGAGGTTGAAGGGGCATTTGCGGGTTTTCTGTCAATTGAATCGGTTTCCGCACAGCAGTGAAAAGGAGAGGAAAGGGGGTGGCGAAGTTTATAGGGAGCAGTTTGTGGCAGGATGGCAGTCAACACCATTAAGATTTACTTTTCCAAGAGGAGCACAGAGAGCAGCAGCAGCAGCAGCAGCAGCAGCAGGGAGTCAATGACAGCCCACATGGTACATCCACACCCATAATTCCCTCCCAAATCTTACGTTTTACATGATTGGTGGTGTTCAGAAAAGTTAAGTGAAGCCTAGTTTACCTAACTTTACACAAAATAAGTCCTGTTTATCCCCGCAAGCCACTTATCTGCTTTAGTCAGCTGCAGGGAGCAGAGTTTCAGCAGCTTTAGCTCCGAGTTCCACTGGATTAAAACAGCACATTTTAGATCAGCCCGTGTTCTGCAGCTGATACGCGAAGTGAGCAATAAGTGAGACCTTCTCACGGCAGTGGAATGTGACTACATTTGCTCAAATTAAGTTCAACTGAGTTACTTTTCCCTTTTTGGTACTCTAAACTTCCGCTACAGTTCCTTTCAGAGTCAAGTATTGTGCTTTAACTTTACTGCACATTGTTTGATAACTTTAGTCACTCGTCACGTTGCAGATTACATGCTGCATTACAGCCAAAATACTTGAAAATGTGTTGATTTCATTGGCATTTGGATTTTACAACAAACTACTGGTAGTACAGCGAAGTGAACGATAGGTGACCTGTCCACAGTGTAACTAAGTACAGTTACTCAAGAACTTTACTACAGTTCAATTAAGGTACCTGTTGCTTCACTTGAGTGTTTCCATTTTTCCCCCTGCTTTATAGCTCCACTCTACTTGACTTCGGATGTAAATATTGTACTTTATACCCACACTACATTTATTGGTTAACTTAAGTTACTTTACAGATTCAATCATTTATCTGAGCGAAAGCAGCACATCTTTGAATTACTCGATTTTATCAGCAATCAGGTTTTTTTTTCAAAATACCAGATAGATATTCCTGTGGGTGACTTTCACTTTAACTAAAGTAATATTTTAACACAACATATATACTTTGACTCAGGTATCAGTGATGCAGTGTTACTAAGTACATTTACTCAACTGCTACTGTGCTAAAGTTCAGTTTTGAGGTGCTTGCACTTTAACTGAGCATCTTCATTTTCTGCTACGTTATGCTTCCACTCCACTACATTTTGGAGCTAAACATTGCACTTTCACTCTGCTTCATTTATTTGATAACTTGAATTACTAGCTACTTTGCAGACGACATGCTGCATCAGAGCCAAACAAGCACATTTTATCACCATAAATTCATTTATTTCATCTGCAATTGGATAACGAAAAACACTTATTCTGTTAATCAGAACAACACAACTATATGTTTTATTTCCCTTTGTTGTGCTTTTTGTACATTTAATATCAGAGACTTTAAGACTTTTACTCAAATGCTATTCTTATGGGTGACTTTCACTTTTACAAAAGTAATCATTTTAACACAATATCTTTATCTTTGCTCAAGTATGATTTTTGGGTACTTCTGACAGCAGTGTGTCTGACATTGGAGGCAGCCAGCAGGATGAGACACTGTGTGTCATCCAGCCGCTGTCACTTATCATTTATTTTTCAAGAAATGTAAAACATTTAGTGTTAAGAAGAGTCTCATGCTTCATAAGCTCAATAAACCACTGATAACATCCATACTTTTACTCAAGTGCGACTTTTGGGAACTTTGTACAACCTTTTTCATGGTGTTTTATTGAACAAGCACGAAAATACATCTCACAATTCCCTACTGTTGCTCAGCTTCAAGTGCTTATAAGTAGATTTGAAATATATGATTTAATAATATGTGTTATGAACCTACTGACATACTGCTGTACCCACACTAGGGTAGATAAACATGGGTAAAGATGTCATATTCCTCTATAAGAATGGACTTATATTGTTGCAGTCATGTTGCATTTCCTCTGAATATCTTGATTTAAAGACACATAAAAAGATGGCATTTAAACAGCTCACAGCTCTCCTGCTCCTCTGTCTATATCATTATCATAACTGCACACACGCCTCTGAAATGTGTTTAAAAAGGTGTGTTTTGTAACTACAAAGAGCACTTCAAGGAGGCAGAAAATGACAGGTTCAAGGCTACAGTGCAGTTAATGAGCTCTACAGGAAGGTAATGTCGTGTTGAGTCACTTCTCAGGCATATTTCTGTCAATCAGTGGTTGGCATGTTGAGTCTTTAGTCGCCGGGAGGATGGAAATAAAGAAAATACAACACATCAGGAAGAAATGTGAAACAGTTTTGTGTTACTGGCTGTTTCGTGAGACTTTATCTGTGCGTGTTAAATAAACCAGACAGTAAAGATTAACTCCAACATACCTGGTCTGGGACTCAGAGGCAATAATTGATTTGGTCCAATTTCCCTGAGTTGGAAAACTTTCCGCACTTCGTCGCATTTGTTTGGGATCCCGAACCCCGATCCAGAACAAAACGCCAGAAGGAAAATGCAGTTCGTCCATAGCTCAGACATTTTTATAAAAATCCCGGGTTAAAGAAAAAAAAAAAAGAAGGGGGAAAAAAAAAGAAAGGAAAAAATACAAAAGCTGATCTGTCTAAGTTCACCGCTCAGGTGAGTCCAGTCCACATTTCAGGTTTCAGGATTCAGCGGCGACCATGTGGCGTTTATGTTCGTGTCGGTGAGAAGCTCCGGATGATCATTTAAATCCACACACAGAGGGAAAGTTGCAGCGCTGTGGCTCTGTTCGAGAGCGGCATGTTGGCCAAGTTGGTTGGACCGACAGCAGAGGCGGTACCGTGTCGCTACCTGCACTCCGCGGCCGGGAGTGCGGCTGAGCTGCAGCCCGACAGCGACACCTGGTGGACGGCAGGTCAGCTACAACACAAGACTCCCGACACAGAAACTTCTCCATAGGCTACAGAGCAGCACACCTGAAGTCCCTTTAAGACTGCCGTTTGTTTTATCTCCTTTAATTACATGTCTTCAATCTTTTTATTGGATTTTCTTCCAGCGTGGAGCATAACTGATTTGTTTGGTTTGCTTCACGTAAAATTCAGCCAAAGTATAGATTAAATTACATGACTGATAACCTTCAATGGCCCTTAATCATATTGTTTGCATTTACATGAATGTGGCACAGGTATGTGCACACTGATCCATCTAGCGTACTGAATATTTTACAGTTTCAGTACAATTTGATTTTATTCTAGTTTGTTCCGTTGTGCTGCTGTGTCAAACTGAATTCCTCCCACAGGGGACCATCACACGTTGATCTTGTCCTTTCCTGCGTCTTGAACGGAAACATAGCAGGATATGAGTTTTGAAAGCAGGGTTAATAGTGATATTGGGTTACGAGTGCATATATGAATGTGCATGGATATGCAGTAAAAGTCAAATGACATGTCTTTTTTTTTGGG
>CAEMYA010000013.1:3916312-3936956 GCA_903131615.1 Diplodus sargus
TGTAAATATTCAACAATATAAAAAAATGCAGATTACAAAATGAATGTGAAAAATCACAGTATCCCAACATTCCTAACCAATTTTGGTTAGTGATAATCTCTTTAATTAGATTAGTTCAAATGTTTTGTAAAACTGTTGTAATCCTTCAATTCCAAAGAGGTGCATCAACACTAAAGTAAATTTAAAAGGATTGTAATCTCATTTCTTGTGAAGTTGATACCTTTTTATAACCTCAAAAAACTGCATCACGCCCAAACTTGAGGACTTCAGATTCTGCCAGCATCTTTTTGTAACATTCATGAACACATCCCTTGTTTTGCATTATGTAAAATTCCTATTTCCAGTCATTTTCTCCTCACTAATACAAGCACTGTGATCTAATATCTACCTGGCAATCATTGCAGATTGCACCAGCGCTGTTATAACATTGGAACAAAACGGATTCAGTTGTGTGACAGATTATTTCATGTGGTGGCCAAGAGGAAATCACCTTTGTCAATTGTTTAATCGGAGTTCATTAAAAACAATTGATGAAAACATGTTAAATTTGAATGTGTTCCACTTTATTACAGAGCTGGCATTACAAAGTTACACCACAATTTAGTTTTTCCAGCTAAAATCTACTGGAGATTCAGAGCAACTCTGCCATCAACTCATAAAACACGCACTGATGTTTAAGTGAAGCAACCCATAAATTGTGAGATTTGCATAACAAAAAAGGCATTCAGAAAGAAAATTTAAAACATGTTTTTATATTTTTCCAAGCAACATTACAGTGTATTACTTTAAAACCCATCACCTGTAACCGCATGCATTTCAAAACAGACCAAACAAAATGGGACGTGTAACCACGAGCACACGAGTTTTCTAAATCATCGCTTGGTTTAAGATACTGGCTGCCTCCATCTCCTCGTTCCTACACAGGCCGGGACAAGTGCAATACCTCCAGGTACACAGCATTGCTACTGATCCCCACCTGCACAGAAAGGGATGTCTCCAAATACCCAGACAGTCACACAAACACCACAGTAAAATATGATCAGGATGACCGTTCATCAGCGTAGTCAGTTTTGCATGGATTTGCACAGCGAACAACAGTTAAAGCTGAATGCAAACCAGCAAAACTGACCATGTGACGATTAACAGACGAGTCAACAGTTAAAAACCTCTGAACTTCATAAAGATGCAGTTAGTTAGAAGTACTTCAAGTGCTCACATTGCAGTAGATAGGAGAAACACTACCTGCACTATAAGCACTTTAGTACTGCTGAAACTGAGTCACTAGGCGAGATCTCTCCTTTAGAGAATACGCCTTTAAAAAAAACAAAAAGTCACAGGTGTAGCAAGCAATCAGAGTGTGTGTTTGATGTGACACCCCCAAAACCAAAGAAATCTAAACCGGTGGAGAGCAAGCAGGCCACCATCAGTTTTGCATAGATTTGCACAACTCATCTATTCTTGTAGTGCAACTATGCAAAACTAGCAGAGAACTGCGAGATATTTCAGCCCAATTAGAAATGGTCTGGTGGCGCATATCACAGCCCCTTATGCCAGAAGGAGCACTTAGGGCAGTAGGTGCTAGTCTATTTCACTATCTGCACTAGATGCACCTTAGCACAAAGACAGTACTTCAAATGACATGTACAATCAGCGGATCCTGCACATCGGTGTCAGGGTATTGCTGTAAGTGCCTCCACTGCAGTAGGTATGGCATAGTACTACCTGCACTGTAAGCACTTTGACAATACCACAGACTGATTACAGCACCATGGGAGGGATGTCCACATGGCTCCATGTTGCGATTGTGGCCAGGGTCCTGCACCTCATGGTAGATCTGTGAAGAGGGGAGAAAAAAGGAAAGAAAACACATGAGACGATGATTGCTTCTTTTCGCCATTGCAACAAGTATGCTCAGGGTTGGTGTGTGCGCACGCGTATACGATTTATTGTAATTTAAAAAAAAAACATGTCTAATAACGTGGAAGTCAAATGCAACACATGAGACGTGGGCGCCACCATCATTGGTTAGTCGATCACTACACGAGTTGGCTGCTGTGACACAAGATGTTATGATTTATTGCAGCAGCACGAGGTCACTGAAAACATGAATGAGCAGCGCAGCCTGCGGCCCGCGTTCCCTGCGACACCGGAGCGCCTGCGCAGGGAACGCGGTGTTGTTCACCCCTCCCCCACCCGTCTTTAACATGGCGCCTCGAAGTGCGCCAACCTTAGCATAAATGCCTTAAAAGCCAACCAAGATGTATGCCAACGTGGTAGTGCACACTTAAAGTGCAAGTGCGCGTTGTTTATTTTCAGGGGAATGCCGCGGCTTGCGGTTTCGGGCTTCCTAGAAAACAAGGCTAACGTCCATGTAGGAGCAGAAGCTAACAGCAGCCGTGCGCTGGTCTGGGGCAGGTAGCTTAGCCGCTGCGAGCTGGTGTTAGCTTCACGAAAACATGGCAAAACCGTGTTAACGACACCACAGCTGCCTTCCCCGGCTGTCACTGGAGACGGCACGGCGGCACTTCGGGTGTTTTAAGTGAACACAGTCGGCTCATTTTGTATATCTTGATCGCAAGCTAATAAAATCTACATGAGAGTTTGACGACACTGATTAGCCCGCTAGCCAACAACAAACGAGCACACGTTTGAAAATATGCCAATTGGTCTCATTGGGCCGGGTGTATTTATCCACACATGACTTTAATACGCTGCACTCCTCGTTTCGGCGGGGCAATGTGCGTGCTCAAGCCGCGAAACTACTATTTTAAGTTCCTGCGGCTAGGCTAAGCTAGCTCGAGCTAAAACGCGCGGCCTAAAACTGCCCCATGTGCTGCTGCTTTGTTCTGGGGGGCACTTTAACTCACACACCACTGCACTCGAGACCGAGCAACAAATTAAGCACGTTTAGAAACTCACTTTTCAAAATATCAGACCAGCATGTGGACACAAACTCCGCGGTTGTTACCGGGAGGGTAATTTTTTTCACAACTAGTAGCTAAAGCGCAGCGGAGAAAGCTCCGGACAAGCTTTTCAAATCTCCCTCATTCCCTCAATGGTGGAGCAGTGAGGGGGCTGCCATGCGCCTCACGTTACACTGTTTTCATCGCAAGCATATCATTTTATGTGTTAATGTTTGGATATCCCCCCTCCCCAGTCGGCGTGGTTGTTAAGACACGCGAAACAGACGCAAAACACACCGTTACGGGGTTTCATTCACAAAAGCAGAGGTTGGAAAAATAACCCAAAACCCGACTTCCTTGCCGATAAACATGCGCTCGATAGACACTCACCAGCCGAAATCCACCATCTTCGCTCACTTGCTTGGGCTGCCGTGTAGTCTCTCGCCGACAAAAGAGGGAAATAAATACGCAACTAATCCGAAAACTTTTCTACCGGAGGACAAAACCGAAGCGTGGAGTGAAATCCGAGCCGATCGCGGGTGAATTTATAGCCCAGATACGCTGGTTAGAAATGATTGCGGGGTTAGGAAAGTGGCGCGAAGGCGACCAGTTGGTAACCATGTGGGTGAATGAAGGGCGGCTCCCACTGAACGTAAATATCTAGCTACAACCCCCAACTCTCCCTATTAGCATACATAAACTACGGTACTTCCGACCCACATCTCCAACCAAACAGCCTCCACCTCTCCCGGTGGAGGAGAGGGAGACAGACAGGGATCACTGCGGGTTTCAACACCCTTTAATACTGGAAGGAATACATACATGCACGCAGAGCTGAGCGCTTCAGCCATACAGCTTTATGAGCATTAAAGTTTAGCATTTTAATGAAGGGATTAATAATCTGAAGAAGAAGCCATGTGTTATTTATTTAATTATTTAATTTATTTAATCAAAATAAAAACGATGGACTGTAAAGATTTTCTCCGTGTATGAGCTGGTTTTGTTCCTCAGGTGCACTGTGTGTTCGTTTGACTGCAATAATACAACGACTAATTAACCTGTTGCTGCTCCACAACACGTCCGAGTCAGCCTGTAATGTGTTGTTTTCACACGGATCGATCTGTAGGTGCGTTTGTTTAATTGTCGTCCACCGTGCGAGGAAACAAGACAGGAAATTGATCTTTGATTATGTTTTTTTTTCTCCTTTTTTTATATTATCATCCTGAAATTCGATTTTACTGAGTTCATGAAATTAC
The DNA here is from genome assembly GCA_903131615.1 of Diplodus sargus. Lineage (NCBI taxonomy): Eukaryota > Metazoa > Chordata > Actinopteri > Spariformes > Sparidae > Diplodus > Diplodus sargus. The sequence continues at coordinate 3,920,472 of CAEMYA010000013.1, forward strand.
AATTGAGGCCTAATAAAGTTAAGTTGCTCAGTGACTCTTCAACATTAACAAGTAAGTAGGTATGTAAACAGGAATATAAAGGTCCATCAAAATTAATACAAAAAAATACAAATTGAGCTCTCAGGCCTTAATGTTCAAAGACACATTATTCAGTAGATGAAACCAAAAACAGGCGCACACTGATGTCAGATTGCAGTTGAATTTCTAGCTTTATGATTATTTAAAAGTTATTTATGGAAATACAACGATGAGATTTGGTTTGGAATCTAAATTGTCTCTTTTGAGTTCAATTTGTTCAATTAGTTTTGATCAACACTTAAAGAGGACATGAAGAAATTGTTGATTGGCTTTTGCGCAAAAATAAAGCTCCTACAAATTATTTAAACATTTTTCTTAAATCTTTTAATAATAAACTCAGGATCAAAGAAACGAAATGTCAAAAGCAAAAGTTTGAAATCGTATTGAAACAATTGATTTAAGTTTAAAACATTTTTTAAGATTAGTTGGTAAAAAAAAGCATATTTGCATCTGGGCTTCAAAGGCAAAAATGCTTCTCATCTAACAGCCATATCCAAATAACAGATGTTCGGTTTGTGAAGCATGAAAAGTTTTAGTCAAATAAACTTACAGGGACTATAAAATGTGGATAATTATGACTGCCTTTTCTCAATTGTGTGATTCAGAGTGTGTCTCTCCAAATGAACCAAATTTCCTGCAACATGTCATGCTCACAGAGAGCTCAAAATACACTCATGCCTTTCTCTGCGCTTGCTTTCTGCTCGAATTTAAAACAACAACAAAAAAACGTCTGGATGTTGTGGAGACTTTACTACTGAAGGCACAAGCCATCAAACCACAACAGAAGAGCAGTCGAGCACTGCAACAAATTCGGGGCCCCTGCAGACAGGATGCAGGGCCCAAACTCAAACATCCACACGTCCTCTGCATCTGGTTCTCTCTGAGCACTTTCAACATGAAAGTTATTTGAATGTGTGGAAGGAAAGAATTGTTGAAGTCCTGAACAGTGAGATGCGAAGCACTGATCAATACAAGTCTTCAGTTCATGTTTCAGATGCTGCTGCTGCAAAACGGACTTTTCCACATGTAGAGAAATTAAAATGCCTCGTGCACGTCGAGGTTTTGGTGGACTGTACTAAATATGAGCTACCAAACTTCTTTGTTTTTGGATTGTGTTTATGATCAGGTGATCAGGAATTTGAATTTGCACTTTGATCAACCAGTCTGACCAAATCTTGAGGACCTTTTGAAAAGTTGACATTAGGTCACTTTATTAAGCTTAAAATGAATAAAATGTTTAACTGAAACGGCATATTTCACTCACCATTATTTGTATCATATTTTTTCGGGTGAAAATGGTGTAAATTAGATTAAATTAGATTTACCCAATTGCACGTTTGAGGTACTTGTACTTTACTGGAGTATTTCAATTTTATGCAACTGTAAACGTATCCCTGCTTCACACACTTCAAAAGTAAATTGTGCGTTTTGGTAGTCTGCCAGCTGAAGTTACTTTTAAATTAAGATTTTACATAAAACAACCTGATAAACTTGGAAAAAACATTAAAAGGCCCTTTACCTTTATGTTCCAGATATCTTTAGGTTGAAAGCCGTTACACAGAACACACATTTCTCCTCTAAACTGTTCACATCTCACTGAAATAATTGTATGAAGCGACAAAGAAATGGAGAAAAAGATTATCCAGCACTTCTACAACATTGTTGTAAGTAAAGGTTCTTCATTTACTGAGAGCTGCTGGTTTGTTCCCCCCCTGCCGCTTTAAGAACGAGTAAAATAAAATCCCTCCAACCCTTGTTTTGTTTGCGACACAAAGATGTAAATACAGTTAAATACATGACAAAAGAAGCATTTTTAAGTACATTTTCCTGAAGTTTAATAACAAAGAAACGAGGGACGATCCCTTCAACGCCGGAGGCTTCCAAACTCATCGCAGCCTTTCCTCCAATCAAACACAAACGTTGGGTAGTGAAGAGTGTAATGGAGGTTTGATGAAATGCAGAAAAACGGGATTTCACCTTCTAATACCTGCGTCTGCTAAATGCCCTGAATGTAAATGTGAATGTACATATTGGAATTAAAAAAAAAACTAATTGTTATTGATAACGTGTTGTGTTGAGAGGTCACACAAATTTAGTTTCAAATGACTTTTCTTTCGAAGGGCGTGCAATCTGCTGCTGACCTTCAGTTTTTTGTTTTTTTTTATTTATCTGTTGAAATCCTGTGATTTGACAAAAACAGTGAGTGTGATACAGTATGGTAGCCGGCCAGCAGAGGGAACTAGCTAACTAAGATACTGTACCACATGTACAGTCACACGATTGCTTTTCAACTGTGAGAGGAAGCACTAAAACCACAACTTCCCCATCACCCGTGTGTCTGTTGATTTGAACAAAAAAAAACAAAAAAAATCAGCTCTCTGCAACCCACCGTGTTTCAGAGAGGAGGTGGGATGTTTTTGTTCCTCATTACTCATTTATAGTTTTTTAACATTTTATTCTTGTATTTTTGCAGTCGTTTCGCTGTCAAATCTCTTTTCTGGACGCCGATGTTGCTGTAAATGTGTATTAAATCCTCAGACACTTAGATAAAAGGAGTTTGGTTGGAGATTTGATACTCTCTTCTTCAACTAACCAACAAATAAAAAAAAAAATCCCCTTCCTAATAGCAGAATATCTGTTGTTCTCCACTCCTCATGGCACACTGTGGGAGTGGGAGCGCTCAGTCATGACCCCCAACCCCCCACACAAAGCCAGCGGTGGGGCTAGTTCCTCTGCATATGGAAGTGAGGTGGGGGGTGGGTGGAGGCAGGCAGGCAGGCAGGCAGGGAGGTAGTAGACTTCACATCGTCCCATGGGGTCAGATAAAAGCTTACGGCTCTCCTTGTTAGACCTCCCCCCCTCCTCGTCGAGCTTTGTGCACAAATGATGAGCCGAATTTCAGGCCACTTTGCAGATGATATCTTATATTGTTCAGGGTGGAAATAAAGACACGATTTAAACTGCAGGTGAAGAGTACAGCTTGGCAGCACGTGGGATATTCAAGTCTGCACTTGAGATCCAAAACATCCCCTCTGATGCAGCGCCACTTCTTCCCCTTTTTCTCTAAAATGGCCTACCATACCCAGGCCCCTCCCACAACAGGGGCCATGAGCCCCGGGGGTCTCTGTTTTTGTTCTTCCTATAGAAGCCCGGCCACCATTGTCTCCGCGTGACCCCGGGGTCAACTGAACTCACCTCACCCGACCACGGCCTATTCAGCTGTGAAGCTTTGCGTAGGACAAAACCATCTCACAAGAGCAAGGATCACTTGAAACGAGGGGGTGGAGAGGCACACACACACACACACACACACGCGGACACGGACAGCGAACACGCACAGCAGTGTTTCAGAGTCATAAGCTAATTTGTGTTATATTGTTTTTTTTTTCCACAATAAAGAAAGGCACTAGCGACACCAAAGTGATAATAACCTTAGTGAATTGTTGGAATGAACACATCACGGTTCAGCTCATTAAAACTGAGGAGGAGTTTCCCTATAAAGAGCGATTTGAATTGGCAGAGGCACGTCGGTCTATTAAAGAAGTCAATTATAGAGAGTAGTAATGAAGTTATCTTTGACACATTTTCTAACTCTCTCCATCAGATATTTTAAATACATCTCTTGCCAGAGGGGAAATTGCCTTTCGCTGCAGGGTAAGAATGAGGCCATCCACGCCTGTCGCCTGCAGCTCTTGATTAAATCTGTCAGGCTTGCAGGACAGGAAGGAAAGTAGTGCGCCGTGTCAGAATGTGACTCCAATGCCATGTTTTCCTGCATGTTTCCTGATTCATTTGAGAGCTGAGTTGTTTCCTTGTTTGATGCACAGAGCACATGTCGCGGAGATCCCCCGGTCTGGCTTCGTGCTTTGAGAGGCAACAGTGTCCCTGGTGGAGAGGAAGCTCATGGAAGCTGACAGGTTGAAAATGTGCGGCATGATGTGGCTGAAAGAGCATGAAACATGCTCGCCCATGGATGCCACGCACAGCGCCACAGGAGAGACAGTGAGACGATTAAATGATGAGGGGAAAAAAGATTTCCACTACAACTTACAGAGCGTGTTTGTGAGGGAGGAGGTTCGGAGGAAGTCGGAGAGGACGCAATTTGAGATTTTCACGCGTAAACAGGCCCTTTTGTGTCTTGCGTCCCGCTGGGTGCACTGTTACTTTAATTGCAGAAAAGACTAATTTTTGAGAGGTTGCAAAGTATCTCCCCGAATCCTTTTGTCAATTCAACCTCACAAGACATGGTGAAAACCTGCTCATGGTGCTGTTCGCTGCAGAATGACAGTCACCATCCCATGAGCACCATTAAGTCGTGATGAGTCGTCCCGCTCCTCTGAGCAGCATCTGCCCACCCAAAATCATTCACAAACAACCTGATCTCCACATGTTGGTAAAGTTCAGGTTCTGCAAAACCACAGATAAGTTAAAACACTATGTTGTATGTCTCTTTAGATTAAATACGGAATGTTTCTCTTGTGAAAACGCTGTGCTTATACTCTGATTATGTTGAGAAACAAAAACCACTTTGTGAGGGTCAGGAAAACATCATCTTTTGCCTGAAAATGCCGCTGGAGACGGTCCAGGCAGCTTCCCGTTAAAAGTGTCAGATGACACAGCTGGCAATTCTCCAGAGGTCTACTTAAAAATATCCAGCGGTTTCATGTTAGCAAATGTTGAAGAGAAGACTTGAACTGCGATCACTGGCTCGGCAGCCCCGCTGCGCTACCTGTAACTCCACACTGTCCTCTTCCATATATGACAGTCAGGTCACATGTGCTGTGAATGTGATATGACACAATTTGTAGAAATGTCACATGTAAAAACACATTAGCATATATGTGGTTTGCGGATACTTAAACTGCCAACATTTTATCCCGCGGCTGGGCAGTCAGAAAACTGTTAATTTCCCATGAACCGCCACTTTATGCATAATAAACAGCGTGAATAAAAGGATAAATTAAAAGATTATAACCACGGTTTGAGCAGTGTTGCCACACCGCATGACAGAAGAGAGTGCTGCTCCAAACACCCTAATTACAATTCAATTGTGAATTTGTTCTCAGGTCTAGAAAAGCAGCACTGTTCTAATGACTCACTAGTTCTGCCCTCCGCTTTACAACAAGCTCTCATGTCTCATGTGGTCATCGCAAAAAGGGTCATTCTAAGAGGATGGAAGTTAATCTCCCCTCCCTGCTTTAAAAAATGGCCGAACGACATGGTTTCTCATCTACACCGAGAGGAAATACGATATCCTCTGTCTAGCTCCCACGCCAAGTTCGAGAAGATCTGGGGCCCGTTCGTTGAACATATCAGGAGGAAAAGAGCACAGGCCGGGAATTGATTGTGCTCTATTTATTTATTCCTTTATTTATGTTTCCACAATGTTTGCGTTTCTTCCTGTGTGGCTTTGGCACATCGTACTGTTCTTGTTTTCTATCTACACCTTGGGGTGTTGTCTTATTCCGTTCCTTGTATCTGCTTGTCATAATGTTGTTGTATTAAAAAACTTGTATAAATAAAATATATTAAAAAAAAAAGAAAAAGAAAAGCAGAAGTGACCCGAGAAAAGTATTAAACCATAGAGGTGCCTCTGCAGTTCACTCACCGGTACTGATCGATAGGTTTAAATTGTACAATTTCAGTTCATAGTTTCCGTGATCCGATTCCATTAGTGCCTTGACTAACCTTATATTTATATTTTAAAGTGTTAACAGCTTTGGCAATGCAACACATCTGTTCATTAGGGGCATCAAAGAGCATGTGAAGCTGAATCAGGAACTTATATACTATATATATTCATGATGCTTGCATCTAATTTCTGGTGATCTAATCTATTCTCATTTAACTGTATGTAGGATGCATCTTTGTCACTTCCGAACTGTATATACAAACAATAGAAGTGTAGAAGTCGTTCAAATAACAAAGAGGTTATAATTTCATAATGGGAGCACAGTGGCTGTATGCAAACAGAGCTGCTGTTGCTCTCGCTTGAGTCATTTCACACTGGGCTGTTTAGTAATTTTGTAACCACAAGGGAAGCTGGGATGTGTTCTCTGATTTATCATCGGCCTGATTCGAACTTTCATTTCAGCATTTTATTCTTTTCATTTCCTGCCGGTCTGTTCGTCGCTTTCACTGCTGCTCTTGCTGGTTTTGGAAAGCAGAGCGAAGACAATGAGGAAGAGACTACCGACAAGTTTCACAGCAAAACGATTTCCATCATTTGAGAAATTCCATTTTTTTGAGCATGGCCTCCTGATTGTATATTGAACACTCAAAAATGTTTCCATTTAAAAAGAAGGTGATACCATAGTAAACATATCAATGAAAGTACCAGGCAGCAGAAAGATTACATGATGAATCCCTTTAGGTGGTTTTACTTTAATAAAAGTCACAGAATCATGATTCTCATTTCACCAAACAGCACTGCAAACTCACAATTCAGTTGTAATAAAGTCATACGTAAGTGCTCACACATTTAATTTATTGAGAGTGCACCATCAATCTTTTTTAAAAGGATCAATAAATTAAATTAAATGCACATTTTCCTGTACAAATGACGCTGCTGCAGTGGCAGTGAGGAGTTACAGATTTCTGTTCTTTGAAAGATAAAACCATAAAAAAAAATTCCAGGAAGTACTCCGATGTTTTCAGTACCATGACCACTAGTCAACTTTAAAAACATCCATTTCACGTGAAAGTCCTGAATTCAAAATTCAACTAACTGAAGAAGAGGTATGTAAGTACGGTTGTTTTTCTTGAAAGGCTGCTATGTTTGAATACCCGTTCTTCTGTTTTATTTTGATTTTTGTATGTTGCGTTTTACTATGTTGTGATTTTGTACACCTGCCACCTTGTCCTGGGGGAATTGGGGAATTCCTGGTAATATAAAGCTGAAATAAAAATAAAATTAGGAAAGTTTACTTGAAATATCATGAGTAAAAAGTAAAGGAAATTAGAAGAAAAAAGTGCATATGAGTGTAACACTAATTGTTATTTTGTTATATTTTTTGTTTGATTAGCATTTTTTGTTTTGTTTGTAAAACATAAGAAAATGATGAGAAACAATCACAAATACTCAGAGGTCTTAGTGACGTCATTAAATGTCTTTCTTTTTTTTTTAAACCAACAGTTCAAATCTCAAAATGATTCCGTTTACTGTAATTCAAATGGAAACAATGTAGTTCTGAAGAAGAACCTCAAACTCAGAATTCTTATATTTGCATATGAGTGAAACAGTATTTGTTGTTTTGTTCTGAGTTGTTTTAGCTGATTCTTTTCTCAATAAATCTTTTTTTTTTTTTTTTAGTTTGTAAAACATAAGACAATGGTGAGAAATTACCCAGAGGTCTTAGTGATGTCAGTGAATGTTTTTTCCAACCAACAGTTCAAATCTCAAAATGATTCAGTTTACTGTAACTGAAAGGGAAGCGATGAAGTTCCGGAGAAGAAACTAAAACTCTTATATTTACAGTATTAATGAGGTAAAAATACAAACTCTGAAATATTTCATTTTTCCATAAACGGCAAAGATAAACAAAGTAAAACAGTATGAAATTGTTCTGTCCTTATGGTCAGTTTGTCTGTTCAGTTTGTTAAAGCATAAAGAATCAGTCAATGAAGATCTTTCTCTTTATGATTCAAGTTTCTTCCCCAAAACTACGTAGTGCACCTTTAAAACAAGAAAAAAAGCAGAGAATCATCACATTTCAGAGGCTAAAACCACAAAATCTTTCAGCTTCTGTTTGCATGAAAAGGGACCTAAATATCCAATCACTTATCAAAGCAGTCTGTAATTCATTATTTTATAAGTTGACCTCCAATTTAAAATGTTTACACTTTGTACAAGACATCATATCTTTGAACTTCGTGTGTAAATGTGGTGAAGGTACAATTGGTCATGAAAAAATCTTCTAAAGAACAGTACTTGAGTAAATGTAGTTGGAATCCATCTCTGGCATTCACCACACGCCTCCAGAAAGCTGAATATAATCATACAAACACCTTCCTCTCTGATTGTGTCTTCAATATGTCAGGAGGACTAAAAGGTTCAACAGCACTTTGTGCACTTGATTCACACAGGGATAACGTCAACATGTGGCCGGTGCAGCACCTCTCAGATCAGCCCACATGTGACTTTCCTTCACACACACACTACAAAGTTTAAACATAAAGAAATGCAAGTGTTTAGTCATCGACTGTGGCCTGAGTGTGTCCCCAACAGTCTATCTTCCGGAACTTGAGCAGCGCTCATTAGACTTTGTAGTAGACGTTGGTGGGACTCTGGGGCATTATCTCCTGAACTATGTACACTGGGGGTCCGTATTCGCTCGCACGCTCGTAATGACGGCAGAGCATGCTTTCAGAAGGCCGCAGAGGAAAGACAACGTCGCTGCGGTCCGAGCCGTTGTTGTCGCTGCTGATGCTGTCCCGCTTCGGCGCAGCCAAAGTGTTGAGGGACACCGAGGCTGACTGCTGGTTATCTGGGACACAGCGACGGCGACGGTGCCTCCACAGCACGGCCAGCAGAATTACGATGACCAGAAGAAAGATCACAGAGCCTGAGACAACCCAAATCAACAGTCCTTGCTCAGGGCCACCGCTGCCACTGGGGTTTGTTTGTCCCGTTTCTGAGTCTGCGTCTGTCATGAGAAACAGAGGACGGACAGAGAAAAGGACAGAGAAAGTGAGATGAAAGCGTAAACCAGGACAGGCGACACAGAGATTTAAAAAAACACTCAGTTTATGCCCTGGTGGAGCTGATCCGTCAGAATATGTTCTCATCTTTAGTGTTGCGCTGTTAGACAGCATTGTGCCTTTCTGTGGCACTGAGGGAAGGTTTGAGTAGAGGCACTGTGTCCCAAATCTTTTATCTGTAAGCACAGAATCTCTGTCTGTCTGTTATATCACATATCTCGAGAACCATTCATCCGATCTGCTGCACACCTCACAGGTTAGTTGCTGAGGAACCAAGGAAGTGCAGAGTTACAATCCAACAAGCGACACATTCAATGATAACACATTTAGAATAAACAGCGCACAGCGCTCCGTGCAGCGGCGCAGCCGCGGCTTCATGGCTCTGCAGACTGAAGCTGCTGCTCACATGATCTCATGGGGAAGTAGATGTAAACAAAATGGAAGTTAGCGTGGAGCGAGAATTTTCTCTAGTTATGCGGTGCAGTGGTAAAAAAACAAAAGCAGGGGGTTAAACAAGTCTTCAGCCAAAACTAGAGGCGAGATTTTACATTTCTGTCAGCAGTAGCAAGCTAGCTAACGTTAGCCACAGCAGCACCGTCAGCAGCTCCATACTTTGTCATTTGTTGTTGTGGTCTGGCTCAGAAGGTGCCGATGTAATCATCCAGATTTAAATTCATGGATATCAAACATGGCTGATATTATCAGGGCGGGCCACGAGGCTGCGAGCAGTTCAGGAGGCTTTGGACTGAATCTGTAAAGCCCTCACATTACCTGATCTGTGCCGAACAACGTGTTTTGCACTTATTCATTCATATTATAAACAGCAGAATAAAGAAATATACTGTTTAACAGAGAGGATATGTGTGATGCTGACTGTCAATCAAATCAGTTAACAGAGAATGAAATCTTTTTGTCACGTTTGAATACTTCGTTTAGGATGTTTCACCACTGCCGACAACCCAACCCCAGGAAACTAGAGCCAGACGTTAACCACAGCATTGTCACATTAATACATACATTTTTTTACAACGTGCACAATGAGAAATTAAACGCATATAAATCTTGTGAGAGTTTGGAAAACATGTGGTCATCATCTAGATTTTGACCTTGCTCTTGTTTGAGAAAAGTGTTCATCAGCAGCTCACCCCAATAAATCTTCTGATAGTATTTAGTCTGCATGCTGTCTGATTTGAGTATTCTTTATTTTGTCACCATCAATCTAAAACCTGTGTAAAACTTGTACTGAAAACTCTGTATGCAGATTCATAGAACATAGGATGAAGTAGGTGAAAGTCTTTCCCTTTCTGGAGCAAAGCTCGAACATTTGTGAGCTTAAGTTCAAACATACATACGCCTGTAAAGGACTCCAGTATGCTTGTGTTTTTGCATGTTTGTGGCTCTAAATAACTGACAGCCACTGATCCAAAAAAACATGCTTTAAAAGATTAAATAAAATTACAAAAATAACATAATCAGGGAAGTTACTAAGTAAAGCTAAAGCATAATTGGTTATATACTAATTGCTTCTCATCTTTTACAAATCCCATGAGAAACCACTGTGAATAAGCGCACTGTAGTTTATCCCACATACACCTTCCTGCCGCTGTAAATGCTCATTCAAGCAGACAAAGTAATTACTGAAAGAAGTCCTTAATAAAAAAAAAACACTGTTAACTCCTCTTTGATTTACAATTAGCAGAAATAACAGTGCTCAATTTTAGAAAAATAAAGAAAACATCTGGCCTGTTTTGAAATGTTTGTATATATCTGTGAGAACCAGAGACCAGGCAGGAAAGCCACGGTCTTTGTCAGTTTAGGTTTTTTCATTGAATTTGTTGACCTTAAAAATATAGAGCAGCGTTGACTGTAAACAATGTGAAGTCACGTGTGGCAAAACACTAATAGTACACCTGCACATCTTCCCCAGGCAATACATCTGCTTTGTCTTCATACCTGTTTTGCTTTTTCTATCCTTCTCTGAGGCGTCCGTGGTCTTGGTCTTGGGTCGTTTAGGTGGGAATCTGGTGGGGGACTCCTGGAGAGTCGAAGGTGGATCTGAAGCACCTGAAATAAAAAGCAGGGCAGTTGACATGAAAAGGTGTTATATGGCTCTCAGCACCACAACACACACCTCCTCATTTTTTCCAGCATGTGGTGTTTTTGTCATCTCTGTTAAGGTGGGGCTGTGTCATGTTAAAACGGTTCTTTTGTAACTATAATGATGTCTTACGGATCATTAGTGAATCAGAATCAAAGCAAGGGTTTTTTTTGTTGTTTTTTTTATTCAACATTCATTCAAAAGAGTAAGAAAATCATCACAAAGAGAGGAAGAGAAACCATTTTCTGACCTAATTAGACCACAAAAACGCATGTTCTGAGTGACGACTATGACTCTGTTTTATGCTCGGTTGGAAAAACTATTACTAATGCTTTCATCTCTCTGCATGCAAATTCATAACTGAATGCACCCAATTCAGGTTTTTCTCCTACAGCCTTATGCAAGCATGCAAAACCTCTCTTGTAGAGGAGATATCTCAAGAGAGTTACTGGTTCAATAAATACAGGTTAAACTAGAATAAAACAGAAGACCTGCATTAAATTAACAGGGAGCATGAACTTCTGGCACTAATACATCTAATACCTGTAGGGCCAGGAGACAACTGTAGTTAAGTATAATATTTCCATTTTATGCTACTATATATATATACATACACTACATGTCAGAAGGAAGTATCGTACTATTACCCCACTACGTTTATTTAACCATGACTCTTTACCTTTCACAATGATATTTTACGTATCGAACAACATGATAAGCTTCTACATGCAACACGTGATTAAAGATTATACCAGCTGTTTCCACTCCTGTTCCTTTGTGATTCGTTACAAAAAGAAGCACACTTCACATTTAATTTGTCTACGACACCATTCCCGAAGTTAAGAATGATGCAGATCAATCAGAAAATCTTCATACCTTTAAGATTCAAGATTTCTTAATTGTCATTATACTGAGGTACAAGAATACTTTGTTTGGCATTCTCTCTGCAGTAAAAATAAAATAACTAAAAGACATGTGGCGGTGGACAGAATGTAGAATCGTCTTCTCTTAAAAACAACTCTGTTCCCATCATTGACGCGATATAATGCACATGTCGATGTTAAAGTCTGTTCCCAAGTCAAATATTATTGCCTTTCTGTTGGATTTGTGTTCACTGCAATGCCATTGGCCGCTGGCTCAGGTCAGTAGGTTGCACTTATATTAATGGGAAACACACTTCGCTGAATAAAAATCCAACACTCAATAAAAATAGGTCAAACAAAGACAAAATAACACATCATTTAACCAGCCTGTTTTAACAGTTCTGATATTTTTTTTGATGTAAACATTTAATCATGAATATCTTTTTTATCATTTCAAACTTGGACAACAAAATGGAACATTAAAGGCTTTTTCATTTACTTGTTGTAAATTACCTCCTGAGGCCCAACTGCAGTACCGTCGAGGCCCACAAGGGGGCCACGTCCCACACCTTGGTGATGACTGGCCTATGAGACGTCAGCAGGTCAGTCTGTTCACCTTTCAACTTCTCAGATGGATTTATTTACATAATCATCCAAGGCCAAAAGAGGTCAAATTATTTTATATTTCACAAACCAGAGCAAACATTTTGTCCAATCTCCCAAACATGAAAATAAATGTGTAGTAGGATTTCGATTTAATTCTTTTTTTTTTCTTTTTTAACCTCCCAATAAACATCTCACAACCCTTTAGATTTATCCTGGAATCATCTAAACAGCTAGTCTTACTTTGATTTGACTGTGTTTTATGTTGCTGATAGTAGGGTTGAGTTGGGTATTTTACGAAGGACATTTAATTGCATCGGTGTATTTTCTTACTGCTTTATTTAAGTAAAGTGTGTAGATACACCATTGCTTTTAAATTTCTTGTTCTTTATGCAGAGTAAGATGGAAGCTTGAAGGAAAACCTTGAGGCCAGCAAAAAAAAAAAAAAGGCGTGAACAAAACTCCACAATAATAACTGCAGTGATTAGAAAAATCACCATCACCATCAAATTTGATGGAAAAAACCTAGAATGAGATTATCTTCTGCCTGCGAAGGACACTGAGCAGTTACTGAACAAAGTGTAACCAAGAAATCAGTCGCACATTTTATGGCCTTCGTGTGAACTGTGGATGAAATAAACGAGATAAATAAATTATTTCAAATCTCATGTCAATGTATTAATTGATTTAATGAGCTTTTTATTTTCTTAAATGTGTGTGCTTGTTCTGTTTCAGCTCTTTCATTCACCGTTGGCCTTAATAGAATTTAACACCACATTTAGCCTGAATGCACAACTAAATAAATGTATAAACTCCAAACCTAAACAGAGGGGCTGTGAAGCTTCCGAAAAAATGTCAGACACGGGACCGGAAAGTGCAATATCGCCCGGTCTGATTGACAGGACTTTTAATATATGAAGAGATTAACATGAGATTGCAACCAAATCTGCGTTATTAATGTCTCCCGTTGCTGATTAAAGGTTTGTTTACATCAGTAGTGTTTGTAAACACAGCGGGAAAAACAGCCTCCAACTTTCAGTTATGATCAGTTTAGAAGCGCACATTATTTTTCATCTCCAACTCAAACCTGTGAATAATTTATAGGAATAATACTTCACATTTCTGGGGTCAAAAAATTACTCTCAACTTTTCTCGCCTCTAAAGTTTCGGGCAGCGCGAGCACAAACACGCCATCTGTTTAATTCATCGGATGCTGTGCAGCGCAGCACACCAACATACAAAACGTGCACACTTTAAATGTTTGTTTCCTCGTATATGAGGTTAAAAAGAATGACCAATATCACCTCCGTCGTTTTGTATTGATAAAAAACAATGTGTTTCTGTACGAATGTTGCATCACAGAGTCATTTAGTAAGTAAAGGCAGCGAAAATGGTCAGAATCTGCTTTGTTCCTGTCTGTTCGGCGCGAAAATGGTAAATGAACAACCATTGGCTATTCTGATGTTAATACAGTAACAAAAAAAAAGATTATTGACTGCAGACTGTCCGAATGATCGCATGCAAGATAATGCTGATGGCCTTAAGCTGCCAGCGGTTTGAACTAGGGATTTGAGATAATTCATGACGGCAATCTCTCCTCAAGAGACCGAATAGATGATCGAGATTATCTGACCAGTTAGTAAATCCAAAAGCGGAGGTGGTGGGTGCTGTTGCCCTCATCAAAATTCAGAACAGAATTATGAGCAATTGCTGTGATTGCTCTGTTGGGATTGTTCGTCTAATACCTCTCTCTCTCATTCACACGTTCGGCTCCGGCACACAAACACAAGGTACTCACTCTGGCCGACTCTCAGCACCAGCTTCATGGATTTGCTCCTACACACCCCTCCATTAGTATTATCCAGACCGTGCGGCGAGCCTGCAGAGGTGGCTGATGCACAGAGAGGGAGGGAGGGGGCAAACATTTAAAAGTGTAATTGTTTGAACGTTTTCAGTTTTAAAACAAGATGATCGAGCAGCAAGTTGCTGTTTCTTTGCCCGGTTGCCGAATGTTGCATCACGGAGGCAAGGAAAGGGCGAACATGCACACACACAACACAAACTAGAATGTTACACCTCATGTTTAGATAATCACACATATAAAACCACAGGAGATGCAACCGAATGAAAAGCCGTTCATCGTTTTTGTCTATTAAATGAAATAAAACAGGGGAGGATCCCACTCGGAATTTTAAAAATCCAAAGGTTTGCTTTACAATCACATGAGGCAAACCAACAGTGACAGTTCAGACATGATCTGCTCCTGTTGACGCCAGAGGAAAGTCATGTGAGGTTTTGGAGTCCGCAAAACATTTCTGTAGCCTCGCAGCAAAACAGAGTTGCAGCCTTCTCTTAAACAATGAAGTAGACGGGAAAAAAATAAAATAAAAATAGGAAACACCAGAAAATTGCTCCATACAGCTTGTCCGGTGGAATCCAAGTCTCTGGAAGCCCTGAGATCCCACACTGATTTTAAAATATGTTGTTTACAACATTTCTGTCATCATTTTCTTCACTGTAGCCGCTGAGCTAACAGCATCTGTAGTGGGTGCACCGTCTCTCTTTCCGCTCTTTCAGAACGCTGTTTTCATTTAGTTTGAGCCTTTGCTGTGAAGCTCCAGAAACGTTTTGTGGACAACAAAACCTCTCTTAACTTCATATCAACATGGGGGTGAGTATATAATGACTGAATATTCATTTTTGAGTGAACTGTTCCTTTAAATATGAGGCTCTGCTGACTTTGTTTGACTTTTGTGATGGTCAAGCAAATATCTGGACTGTTGATCGGATAGGACAAACAATATGAAGACGTGACGTTGGGTAGACGCTGACAAAACGATGAATCATGTGGTGCAGCTCAAAATGTTCTCAAAAACACAGAACATTTCATTTTTAGGTGAACTGCTCATTTAAGAAGAGAATTGTATCAAACATATTTTCCACAATAAATAACTTATACTATTAAAGGAGCGGCGTAAAGGACTCCAGCGGTCGGTTTGCAGATTGCCACAAACCAAAAAAACAAACCCTTGCCTCACCCTCCTCTACGGTGGCTGCTTAAAATGCAACAGGCACCCCTCTCTAGATTCAGTGTTTGGGCTACTGTAGAAACATGGCAGTGCAACATGGTGGAGTCAGTGGAAGACGACCCGCTCCATCTGTATCTATGAAAGGCTCCTTCTGAGGCAACGAGAACACAACGCATTCTTAAACTAATAAAAACACAATCCTGAACATAACTGATTGTCAAGAGTTTCCGATTGAAGCTTGTGTTGAATTAAGCGGTTGTTTCAGTTTAAGGAGCAAAAAACGGGAAGTGAACAGAAATCCTAACCACGCCCCCGCGCGATTTCTGAAGCAACGCCACTGTCTTGAATACAAATCGCAGGTCTGTAACAATTTGTCAGACGTAACGTAGGTGCTAACTACAAGAAAAAAAAATTAAAAAACCTCTTAACGTTGTAACAATGTTGCGTGTTTTAAACTTGTATGTTGAAATAAACATATGTGGGGCTGCGATCTACCCCTCACTGAAATTACATAGTGACGAAACAAGTGATGTGGGGCCTATGACAAGATGCTGCACCATCAAAAAATATTCTGAAGCTGTTATTTTAAGGTTAAAAAACAAAAGCATAATCTGAGTTTTAACTGTAACTGTTTTATCAATCACTATGACACACATTCATTTAAGCCCACACAAACACAGAGGAAGAACTCTTGTTCACCCCTGTCACTCCCACGCACACACACACACACACACACACACACACACACACTCCGACTTGTTAGCAGCATTTAGGTCAGATAACAACATCTCACAGGCCACAAGCCTCGTTGCCATGAAAGCTCCCATCAAATCTGCCTGATGCTGTAAAAGCCTTGTGTGATTTGGGGCATGTAAGCCCTTGAAATCACACTGGGCTGCCAGAGCGAAGTGTGCTGTCACAGTGCGGGGAGGTGGACGAGGCTACATGGTCGGACTTGTTCTCCATCTCATGCATCACTTGCCACTAAGATGCTGGTTCAACCCAATAACGAGGCCACAATTTTTTTTGATTCTCACGCAAACTGACAAAGTGAGAGGGAGCCGAGGACGACGGCTCCCTCGTCCTCCCGGGAGGAGAAATGGAAAAAAAAAAA
>CAEMYA010000013.1:3939778-3954140 GCA_903131615.1 Diplodus sargus
GTCGGGTCGCGGGGGGAAACACTGATGTGGTGACGAATCGAAAGATGAATGAAAGCTGTGACTCAGTGATCACCTTAAATGAACCCAGAGGGCACAAAGACTTTAATGGGATCAGGTCATAGAGACGTCCATCTGCTGATGAACATTGAATTAAATCTACAAATGACTTTGGTAAATCCTCCACCGCATCCCGAGCACGATGTTTTCTCTCAATTTTATTTTATTTCAGTATGGATCGATACATCTGAAATCGTTTTCCGATGGATGGGTTGGAGTGGATTTTCTTTAAAATCCTGTATCTTCTGCATTTAAGGAGCCAAGGCTGTAATCCCCTCATTTTGGGGGATCTGAACTAATGACAAAGTGGTTTAAAAGATTACGCAGAGCTTCCGTCACAAGACTAAAGCAACATAAATGACCACAGAACCGCACAGAAAATTGTGTGTGTGTGTGTGTGTGTGTGTGTGTGTGTGTGTGTGTGTGTGTGTGTGTGTGTGTGTGTGTGTGTGTGTGTGTGTGTGTTCAAAGTCCTGGCAACATCTTTCATATTTATAATTCATTTAAGATCTCAAGTTTTGTTGACATGGACTACGCAAAGGAAGCAGATGTAGAGATGTTTCCTCACACAAAGTTACATAGAAACAAACTTCACACTCCCGACCCCTCAGATCTTTGTGATTGATTTCATTTCCACGCACATGGCTGCTAAATGCTTTCCAAGGCGGATTCAAGACGCAACATGAAGACAGGTACCAGAGGGAACTTCTGAATCCACCTCTTGTCTGAAAGATTCCTCAACTGAATTAAGAAGGTTTTTCTTTGTTTCTCCTTTGTCTCAAGGAGCCGCATGTTATCTCTGGTGGAGCTAATCTATTCACAGAAAGTTTAGAGCAGCAGGGGGGCAGATTATAATCTGTCACAATCTGAAATAACCGTGACTAAAACATGTGAGTGAAAATCCCTTTGAACTCATCATAAAACTGATGTTAAAAATCATGTTGTGAAAGACATACAGTATATCTCTTAAACCCAAAACCCAGTCCGTTCTTAAGATCTTTTTCCCATTTATTGTCAAGTGGTTGCAAATTATTTCTTGAGTTAATGAAGCATGAGGATTTTCTTTACCCTCAAATCATTTTGTATGAACGATAAAAAAAATTGGACGGAGTAGTGTCAAACCACACAGGCAGCTGTTAATGTCCAAATATAGCAAATACAGCACTTCTTTCAATTAGTTAGTGTTGTAAAAAGTACCCAAAGGTCATACTTGACTAAAAGTAAAGACATCATGTTAAAGTAGTATTTTGGTAATTCCAGCAATAAATGTACTTAAAAAATCGTGTAAAGGGAATTCAGAGGTTTGTTTGCATAGTCCTGAAATGTGGAGTTGGATGGTTATCTGTTTTATCACCGCTTTCGCCTTAACTCAGGGCTCAATGACGCACTGCCGCCAATACCCAGCACACACTGCTGTGTTATAACAATGAGAAGCATCATAAGCATCTTCAGTCCTCCCGCTGGATCTCGAGTGATTACAGCGTCTTCTCCTGCCATCCTTTCGCCAGCTTCGCCAATGTCTGGGGGATGCATCTTTGCTGGATGCTGGAGCAGCTCGACCACTTTATCTACATTTTCAAAGGATGAGGATTTGATGAAGAGGTGGATTCATTTTGTTCTGCGGCACACTGATGGGGAGCTGAATATCACCACCAACATTCACCTCTGCAGTGACCACTTCACCCCGGGGAGCTTTATAAGCTTCCATTGAAGACAACTGGGATTCACCAATAATCAGTTGTGGCTGGCACGTGGCGCCAAGCCGACTGTCTCCCTCCGTGAGCTTCATCCTTCAGTAAATTATACACTTACATTTACATCTATGTATTTACTGTCTGCAATGGGTCCACTGATCAGCGGGCTGATTAATTGTATCCAATATTTAGCATTTTTTTGGCTTCTGGATTTCGGAATCAGTGTTTTGTTTTTGTTGTTCTTAAATCTGATTGCCAATATAAATACATTTCAAAATGTGCTGCTTTAGCTCTGATACAGCATGTAATCTGCGAAGTACTAGCTAAAGTTATACATATTAAATATGATGAACCATATTAGATAAAGTGTAGTAAAAAGTATAATATTTGCTGCTTTGCCAAAAAATAGCGGAGTGGAAGCAAAGCAGATAAGATTAAGATTAAGATGTTCCTTTATTTATCCCCCTTGGGAGAAATTCACAGGTAACACGGCAAGACAGAGTGAAATACGTAGCAGCACAAGAGTAAGTCTCAAAAAATAGAGACAATAATAGAGAGATGTGGAAAGAACAAAATAACATTTTGAAAAAAATACATAATAAAAAACGTTTCGAATAAAGATAAAAAATACTACATACAGTAACTGTCCTTGTATGTAAATGACACAATAATGGATATACTCAAGTGGGCTTACCTCAAAATTGTACTGAAGGACAAAACTTGAGTAAATCTGGAGGTCTAATGAGCCACAGCAAGTGATAAATCCATTACGGGCTTACATTTTGAATAATGTTCTGCTTAAAGTAACAATTACAAAGATTTCAGTGGTTGATTTGGCGACACCTGTGGTCATACAGGGTAACAGCAAGTTCGATTTAATGCTGTAAGTAACAGAATGCAGGCTGCAGCCAAACTAACTGCTGTTGTTTTAATAAAGAAGTGAGTAATTAGCCTTTTTCTATCATCTGATTTGAGGGCACAGCGAGAGGAGTTACCTCAGGGGGAAGCTGGAGGTGTGCAGCCTGTTGCCTGCTGCTCCTCACCTCACTGTGGCTGCTCCCTCTTGTTCCATTCCTCTGAACAATACCTCCAACTGATCCTCCGTCTGCAAATGCCATCTGCTGTTTTTTAATTACTGTGCATTTTCTGTGACTACTACTTAATAACAGTCAACTCCTCTTTTGCCAGTTAAAATCTTTTAATGAGAAACTGCCAGCAGTAGGAAATGTTCAGTTTGCATTTCAACAATTCACCCAGTTCATACTATTCATATATATAAATATAGCAATACATTCATTGATGGGTCACTCACCGATTACAACATAATTATACACACTCTATTCCATTTCAACTAGTAGGTCCCCCAAATCCTACACAGCGGTGGTTTAAATGTGCTCCTGCCTCATGTGCCACACATGACTGCAGCATCTCCACATCTTCATCTGTGTGCATGTTAGTCCACTCAGGCATCGTATCCCCTCAGCTGCAGGATGACTTCAGCGTTGGTCTTTCTGTGAGGTCTCCCAGAGTAAAGCTAATGCTAACATGTTAGGTGTCTGCTGATGAACAACCCCTATCACGATTAGCATTAACCTCAACCTGGGACAAGGACTTGGCGGCTGTTTCATCATCCACATTCTTACCTCTCTGTCGGCGTTGAAGCTGTCGAGGACGTCCTGCAGGGGGTGACAGATGCACTGATCACTGGCTGGGTCTGAGAGATGAGCTGTATGTCTGAACAACAGCGTTTCATTCATGATCAGTCGCTGCTTATTGTAGTGACTTGTGTTAACCTTAATTACAGTTAGCACTGCAAAGAGTTTGAGAGATGGATTACAAGAAAACTCTCATTTAACTTACTGAAAGCACTTTTTTTTTACTCAACAATTGCCTCATTAATTAGAAAACAAAGAAATACTGCACTAGATAAAAATTCAACACACAATGAGGACTTTTGACAACAGTTCTCTCCCTATGTTCCTTACATTTTCCCTTGAACAACTTAGGTTTCAAGTAATCTAAGACGTCACTACCTTTTATGCACCATGCCCTGTAATTCAGCCTAGGGTTAGGGTTAAATCCATCTTTGCCATGTTTGTGACCCTCTACAGGGGCCGTCACACTGAAGAGCTTGAGAGTGCAAACTCAGAAACCTGGACGAGTGTAAAGTTCTGTCTGTATTAGACGTTATTAGCTCTAACAGGATGTAGCAGGTGCGGTTATACGTCGACTCTGGCTGAGAATCAAGATGCTAATCTAAGTTGAGTTGTCGTCAGGAAGTAGCTCTCTGTTTGTGTGTGTTTGCTGTCATGGTAGTCGGGTAGTTACTAACCTGGCTCTCGAGTAAAACCAACAACACTTCCTTTTTCAGCAACTGGTGTCTTTCTGGCGTCTTCTCCTCACCCTCCGTGTGTGAGTGTGTGTCTCTCTCTCTCTCTCTCTTCCATCGAAAAGTAAACCAAAATGTGGGTTGGCATCCCTTTTATACACTTGCCCATGACTCATGTGAAATCCCCTCGTCACAGAATGACTGATTAATGAAAAAGAACATCACGCAACAAATTTGCAGTAAGATGCCATTTATCTCGTATGTAAATACTGCCTACAGAATAGACGATATATTCGTTTCTTGGATTTCAAAAGGTTATTTACAGTCATGTCACTTGTGATGACAAAAGTAGAGACTGGCATTGAGACGTTGGCAGCTTGACATCATGACTTTGGATTCATATATAATGCATCAAAGATTTGACAGGAATACAGATGACACGCGTGGCTGTGTTTGAGCAGCGTGTATTTACAATGTGACAAATTCCTGCCAGACTGACGCGTGTCCCAAATCCACACTAAATAGTGATTCCATCTAATTCTATATGTGCTACTGTGCTACATGCTAATCCTGTGAGGTCAGACATCCATCAAACTGTGACGTTCACAGCAAGTTAATCTTCACAAATAGTAAAATGTCAAAGATTTCATTCTTGTTTTTCGAGTTCTTTTTTGGGGCCGTCTCCCAACCACCCACAATTTATCTATTTTTTCCCACCTGTGAGCTGCTCCTCCATTTATGTTGTGTATTGCATTGTGGGAGAAATGTGTCCATCAAGGGTTTCCTCAGATCGCCATCATATATCCACTGCATGCTGTCTGGTTCATTTTTTGACATTTGTGAACACACTTTAAATAATAGATCCGTCTAGAATCAGTGTCTTGTTTGTTGTAGGACACAGCAGTGCTTTGACCTGTTGCTAAAAATGGTGCCTCCATGCAACGAAAACAAAAAAAAAACACATCACAAGTGTCCTCTTGGATGACTCTGTAGTAAATAAGTGGAAGTGAAGTGCCCTCTAATCAGGACTTTCTGGCCACCGGTGCCCCACTTACAACTGGTCCCCTTTATTTGTTTCACCACTGCCCCTCAAACATCCTGAGTCCGTCACTGGTGGCCACTGAAAATCTTGGGGTGGCACCAAAGCCAAAAGCTTTAAGTGAATTTCAGTGACTTTGTTATGCATTTGTGAATATATACGGTGGTTAAGTGGCTTAAGTGGCTGGAACTCTTTCAACTTCTCACTCTCAACTTGTTAAATACGGCAGCTTGGTTGGTTTTGAATGCAAAAGCCTCCGTTCCTTAGCCCAATTAGATTTTTAAAATAGAGGCTACACGGCCAAGTTAGCAATATAACATAATAAACATTGTCCATTTATACTTTCAGAATAAAGCTTGCTGACAAGCAGTTCACATATTATGACACTATGAGTTTTTGAACGTAATGGTTGCGGTTTGGTTAGGTTTAGGAAAAGATCATACTTTTTGTCAAGGACATTCACTTAACTTGACGTGACTTACATCATTTGCTGGAAATCGCAACTTATTTTGGTTTCATATCTTACAGTTAATGTTACTAATTCATTGATGGGCATGGACTTTCGGGTAAAATTAAAATGTTGAGCCTCATAACAATTACTGTTAAAATCGGTATATATGTGTATATATGACTTAGGTGATCCTCAAATAGACTACCTATCATTTCCCTGGTGGGGGGGGGGGGTGCAGTAGCGGGACCAGAAATAGTAAGGAGTGGCCGCGCCACCCTTTGAGGCGCTATTGTAGATCAGTGAGAATTTTGACCTGCTGGTGTCACTGGATGATGATCAGGGGATTACCAAAGTCCTTATTGTCAGGGACTGTCTGTACTAAACATCATGGTAATCTTTCCGGTAGGTGTTGATACATGCCTCTTAAAAACACAAATGACAACAATGAAAGCTCTCGAGCAACAGTCAGTTGTGTTTGTTGTGGATACAGTTTGATCTTAGATCAGGACTTTGATGCTCTGTGGTCATTTTATTGAATTAATGTTCAAACCTGTCTCATTTTATATTCATATTACACACCTTTCCTCTCACCTGAACTGGTTTCTTATCAAGCCACCTGTACAATCAGAGAACATTATGACTGTGCAGGGTCTTGAAATTAAATGGATTTCTGTTTTGACAGTTATGGGAGTGTCACCGGCGGGGATTTCAAAGAGACCCTTTTTCAACTATGACTGTGATCCTGCACACTATCCTCGTTACATATCGTAAACCAGTCCAAAATCTCGTTGCTTGCAATGTTTGCTTGTGGTTACCCCGTGAGTGAGTCATACAGCTCGGTTTCTCAGAAGACACGGTGCCTCCCCATTTATTCTCGCTCCCGCCCTTCACCAGCTCTGAGATTAGCTTTTTTGACTGGCCAGCTGCACACTTTGGCTTCACGCAAACCCTTTTACACATTCAGTGGACGAGTGTCTTGAACATCACATTCCTGTGAGTGTTACAGAGGAGACACGTTGAAAGAGACATGTTGACGTAGTAGTTGAAGGGGAAAGGTTGAAAGTACATATGGAGGCGGGGAAGTAACAGAAATGCGGCAGGGGGCCCCCCCCCTTCACATTCTGGAAATTCACAATGTGCAATATGCCAGCTGAAGACACCTCAGACACAATCCTGACTACTTCTGTCTGACACTCTGTCTCCTCCTTTTACAAATGACAAATTAAGGAAGGATGTCCCTTTATAGGTTTCCCTTTTCACTTTAACAAAAGGTTGTGTGTTGTCTTGGTGATCAAAAAAACTCCAGAGAGAGAGAAAGTGACATCATATTTAGGTGTTAAACGGAAAACTGACGCAAATTGTCTTCAACAATTTCAACTGACAGAACCTAAAATTGAGACATCTGTCACCTTCACTTAAAACCTCATCGACTTTCGATTCTTTTACGAGCTGCGACAGCGAGAGAGTTTATTCATTAAAGCAGAAGGATTTTATGAGTCGTATTTGTCAATGTCTAGTCAAACGAAACCAAAGAACATACTTTCTTTTTCTCTCTGTTTCTACAGTGCAGACTTATGTTTCAGTGTTTCCACGTGGGCAACCTGCAGTCCTCACTTCACTCTACTTTCCTATCATACGTGGGATATGCATGAGAGGCCCGACAGACGTACAGCTGATATGATCTGATAACATTTCCAGCTCTCTATGCCGTCATCTCATCGCGGTCGGCGTGTCCTCAAAGTGCGACATATGTGGCACCACAGGGAAAATTTCAAACAGAGATGAAACTTTTTTTTTTTTTATGTCTCCAGAAGACGTAGATTCATTTTCACATCACTAACAGCACCTGCTGACTGAAAGCAGCTATTGTTTTACTGCAAAACAATACTACACAAGTAATATTAAGATAAACACAATGAGCAACAAAAATCAACAAAGCACACACAGTTGCTTTCATTCCTGCTCTTCTTGGTGACATGTAAATGTAGTTTCCCCCCTCGATCAAAACCCCTGCAGCTAAAATTAGCCGGTTTAAAGGAAGTGTGTGTGAGCTCAGAGGTGGAAAGACCAGTGCTCGTTATGAATCAATTCCACAAACTACTTTAAATATATCACACTTCACAATTTTTGGGGTTTTTGGAACTGATGGATTCCAATCACTGTTAGACACTTAAAAAAAATTTAAAAAAATAATTCAACTTAAATACTAGGACTACTAGGACTCAGTAAAATGAAACATTGTCTTTTTAAGGATTTGTCCGCATCTACCACACAATGTTATATTTCATACAGTGTAAACACAAACTAAAGAGACGTCCACGTAAAACACTGAAAACCAAATGATTATGTCTCAGTTCATTTACAGAGTCTGTCTGTATGTATGTATGTTTGTATGAATGAATAAATGAATGAATGGAAATATTAAATATGTATTAAGTAAGTTAAGTTAGTCAGATTTAAGTAAGTATAAAGTAAGTTATGAGTACGTCACTAAGTAAGTATTGAAATATTTAAGTATTAATTATTTAGTAAGTGATCATTGAATAGTAATAATAGTAAGTTTAAATATTGGGTAACTATGCATTAAGTTAGTAAATTTGAGGTTTGAGTTTGAGGTTCACTTATTTCCTGTTTTATTTTGAAGTTCTGTCTTCACGTTTTGCTTTTCATTTCCTGACTTTGTCTGTTTTCCCGCCCCTTTTCTGTGTCCACCTGTGTCTACTACATGTTACACGGGAAACATGTAATTTCCACTGCCAGAGGGCTCCCTATCAAAATGAAATATAAAATATGTACAGGGAGTCATGTTGGAAGGAGCTGCTGCTAAGAGCTGTCTAGAATGTCAGGAGATAAGCCAGACCTGATGATTAAACAGCCACATCGGATTCTGCTCTGATCCAGAGCCGCTTACTGACGGGAGGAGAGCTCAGAGATTACTTTTTAACTTTTAAAAAGTAGATTTCTCTTCACTCCCATTCATCAGCCTGACTGCAGCATTGTTCCACGGAGCTGACCTCCAATTTCTTGATGTTCTCTAATGTTGACTGTTGACTGGCGCTGGATAAGAAACTTTATTTCATGAAGGTAACGACACAGAGGGGAGAGGGAAGAAAGACGGCAAATAAATCACAGCCTCTGGTGAGTGCCGGTTAATGCAGGCTGTTTGCAGCAGAATTTCTACATATTATATCCGTAAATACAAATACAAACAATGCATGTCATTTTTTTAAAAGACAAAAAATCTTAAACTTCTTGCCTGTATTGTTTCAAATGATTTCTGTTGAGATGATAGTCAACATTTATGACAACATATGTGCGCATTTGTGTGGCATGGATGAAACTCATAGGCTTTGACAGAATGAGGTGGTTTTGTCTGTTTAATTATGGAAATTATTTGCATCACATCAACAATTGAGCTACAAACTGCTTCTGTTTATGCTTTTGACTCAACTCAATCCATTCCTGAGAGATAGTGAATCAAAACATATGAGGTTTTTTATTTTCATTTTTTGGTTTAATTGTATTTTTTTCTCCTTTGGACTGTCACATCATTTCGATCAATCAAAGGCTGAGAAGACTTCATTAGGTGAGCTCTATACTGTGTCTAAATGTGTCTATTCCGAAGCATTTTGGATCCTCAGATGTATTTCAAAATGCATGTGTGATCATTTTATTGGATGTGTGATTAAAATGAATGTTGTTGTTTTTGTGGAGTTGTTTGATTTTTTAATCACCAATCATTATTTAAAACGAAACTCTCACCAAAATGCAACCTAGGCTTTTTTTCGTTAATGTATGATTCAAACCTTTGTGTAAAAGCATGATTACGACGAAAGAAGCACTTTTAAGATTGGCCGTATTTTTGCTATTATTTTTGCTAAACTTATTTGTTAGCATCAAAATCACTATTTTTAAAACACTAAGAAGGCTCGACACAACATGAAACTTTGCTCGTAGTATCACCAGGGTTTCTACACACGAACACGAGCATTGAGAACATTGTTTATGTGCACAGAGTTTACTAAAAAGAACGTTTTTGAACAACTCACATTAGCAGTAGCTTGTTCGCTCGCAGCCGTCATGGCAGCCGAGAAGAGTAGAGTTAAGGTGGACCGCTACTGTCATCCGGCAACAACTATCCATGCGATATTTCACGTGACTTTTTTCCAGCTTTTGATTTAGTATTGTTTCTTATATGAGGCTCCTTCTTCAACTTCAAGGTCAATATCGTTTTTCGCTAACGACAGAACAACGAATTATCCGTGCATTCATATGGAACTAAGCTTTAGGAGCGGTCCCCCTGAACTCTCATCCAAGTCACGTTGCATTCGGAGATTGATACTTCTCTGCTGCCGTGAAGGCGGCGAGCGGAGGAAACATAACGTGAGTTGTTCAAAAACTTTCTTTTGAGCAAACTGTGTACACAAACAATGTTCTCAATGCTCATGTTCAAGAGTAGAGACCCTGACAGGGCCGTTTCTGTCTTTTGGGGGGGGCCTATGCAAGATGCTGTTTGGGGCCCCCTATTTTGTCAAACCATGACGTGTAGATTCCTAACCCTTTTAGGTGATCCACAAAGATGCAACAATCTACAATCTTACATTTTAAGACAAAAACAGGATAGAGTTGTGAAAATATTTTAAATTGTAAAACATGTTTAAACTTAAACATCCTGGTCTGGCGGTGCTGAAGGCGGCCGTGTTGCTTCCTGGTCCACGGCTCCAAAATATTTCAGAACTGTTCCCGCAAAGACAAAACTCCTCAAGTTACCAAGCAAAATAGATCCTAAGCAAATATTCATACTATGTAATTGAGTTATGGTACACTAATGCAGATTGCCATTTTCAAAGTTGTCACTTTTAAGCAGTTTTCAACACACAGTACTTGTTAGAGTTATAAAGATAAATGACTGATGAACACTATGTGATACTGAAGGAATATTTGTGTGTATATTTCACAGGGTATTACAAAGTGGACAACTTGTGCCTAACTGATGATTTGGTCTTAACCTATATTCTGTGGGCAGAACTAAGAGTCATATATAGTATAGTTTACTTCAAATTTACTTGAATTTGTGTGATTATTATTATTATGATTCTTTCAAATACAACAAAGTAATACATCAAAAAAATAACTAAACTGTAGGCATGTAGGCACATTTGTTTGAATTATATTGTCAGAATAAATATTCTAATAAATGTGGTAAAGAAAGATGCAACTAGCTCAGTAGAGTTAACAATAATCCACTCAGAGCAACAATCCACTGCCACACTATTGCTGCACAATAGTCAATAATAATCCACGATAGGTCTAATATGTATTAGTGTTGTTTAGCACACTTTACATTAGAGATCTATAAACTGAGGACACAAAAATGGATAAATTAATCATAAAAATGATCCTAAAGTCATGTTACATGGCAAATGTGAGTGTTATTCTTCATCTGGTTTCTTCTTTTTTCTGAACTGGATGAATACTTTCGTTCTGACGCCATGCCGTAAATGACCGGTACCGGCGGCTCAACGATCTTACCAATCGATAAGGAGCAGATAAGACCAATCAGCGAGCCAGGTGCCAGGTACTTTTCACACCTTTTCCGTTGGGTCACTCCTCAGATATTGAGACCAGACCTGCAACTTGAGGGGGCCCCCTAGTGGTGAGGGGGCCCTATGCACCCGCATAGTCCGCATATAGCAAAAAACGGCCCTGGACCCTGGTGATACTACAAGCAAAGTTTCATGTTGTGTTGAGTCTTCTTAGTGTTTTAAATTACTCCACATGAAAATTTCTCATTATATGTTATGTGTATGTAATGTGCAATTTTTTTGTGCAAAATAATTTCAAACTTCCATTCTGGGTTTAGTATTTAGTTACTTCATAATCAATTGATTTATACTTTCATCAGTGGGTTTTTGTTGTTATAATAAAAAAGAAAACAAGCCAATTTTAGTGATGAAAAGAAACTGTAATACTGCTGTTTTGCATTATAACTTTATAGATTCTGTTTGTGTTCACACAGTTTGAATTAACTTGGTGGCTGATTAACAAAATGTTGTTTTGGAAAGCTCCTTTAAAGACAGTTCAGCACTCATCAAATGTCACAAATCTGTCACATGTGACAATAAAATCCCCTAAAATGACTCAAGCAATCGTCTCATTCACTCTAGACATGAGTACTTTGAGCTTCATGTATCTACAGTCATGTTCCAGTCCCGACACAAAAAAATGCGCCCTTGTAAAAAGTCATCTCAATCCTAAAAGCCATAGGCACATGAAGACAGAATTGAGCAATTTGAGTTCCTCATTTTTTACTGAATGAGCAGCACTGCCATCTTCTGGTGAAGGACGACTGTTGCATTATCATGCCTTAAAAACTTCATAATTGATGTTGCTTCAGGCTTCAGATACCATACATATACTTACTGGGTGCACCACATGTGTGTCTGAAACTCATCTTGAGTAATTGCGCCAGTGTTTAAGGATATTGTCCTTTTTACAAACTGTAAAAGTGTTTATCCTACGTCTTTGAATGAATGGGCAACAGGCCATGACTAAAATATAGACCTTTACCAGCCCTCCAATATGAACTCACAACTTGTAGTCAGTTCCTTCATCATTTACTGGCATGAAGTACACAGGAATATAACCAATCAGGGACAAATTCGAAAATCAAATAAGACAAAAAAACAAAGTAGCCTGGAGTAAAGGAGAAGTAGTAAGCTGTCAAAAAAAGAGTTACAGAAAGGATGGAAAACAGTCGACGTCACATAAAAGGCCTTCGTATGTTCGGGGTGTGATGAGGAGAGAACGTAGAGGCAGAGGCAGAAAAACATTTCAACACAACCATGGGGTCTAATGTTGTGTGCTCATTTTAGCTGAACAGCACTTTTGAAAATGGCCTCAACATTAATAATCAATCAGCTTCACACATAAAGTCACTATCATGGTCACAGTGATGTATTTGATCTGATAGCCGAGCGACCGCGAAAAACACAACAACACAGTGTCATTAATAACTCATGGCTAATTTTAGAATGCTAAATTACAAGTTTTGTTGATTCTGGCGGCCCCTTCAGACAACGACGTCAATGGTGAATCAAAGGAAGCACAGTTTTAGTGTCATTACAGACTACAGAGCAGCTTCTCACACTAGGTGGTGACACTCCTAAATTCACCCTCATCCCAACGCCCTATAAATAGTTTTAAATGTATGACTTATTGAACCCAGTGACAGACATGACACTGAGACTGTTTCACAACCAGTTGAAGGATTCCTTGTAGTGCATTTAAGAAAAAGCCTCCAAACAAGTTTCGCTTTTAGAGCTGAAAAACACAAAATTTGCTGTTGGAACTGATCTAGATGTATAAAATATTTTTATCACATATTATTGGTTAAGTTAATTTTCTTTTAAAAATGTAAAAAATCCCAGAAAGGTGTTTGACCAGGTTAATAAGGTGAAAGGTGCTGAACCCTTATAGTCATAAACGACCTGCCCAGCTTTAAAATGATGTAAAGGAATTTATAAAAAAATCCACCATCAACTGAAATAGTCACAAAACTAAAAAAAAAAGTTAACTTTGGCAGAATACTAGTATAGGAAAAACGAAAAAAAAAAAAATGATATTCAGTTCCACACCAAAACACACACAAAACAGATGTACAACAACACTCATAAACAGCCATTGAAAGTATACCAACATAGAAGTAATAATAATGGCAGAGGGAATCTGATTAAGCAACATGAAAAACACTTTGTTTTCTCCTTGCTGTGAATGTAATTGCACTGGAATAAAGATTTCAATTGGTCCACATTTGAACTAATGTTCATATCTGAAAGGCCTTGTGTCAATACTTCCGACATCCTTACTGCGGACATTAATGGGATGACACCATGCTGTACAACTGTGTGAGCTGGACAGACCTCTGAAAGCAGAACGCTGAATCAACCAACTGGTTATCAGGACAGTGATTTTGCTATGAGGGAACAACACTAACCAACACAACCTGATCTAAATGAGCACTCTTTCCTGAGGACAGAGTATATCAAACAACAGAGAGGGGTATGAAAAAAAAAGGACAATTGTTTGCCATAATGTAGAAGTGTTCACATTCTGAAGGAAACTGAAAGGGGAAGATGAAGAAGGATTTCAATTGTGCGGGCCAGTGTAAAAAGATAAAAATTAGTGAGAGCACTGTTTACATTTTTTTCCGGCATTAAAAACCACAGTTTCTCTTTCTGGTGTTGTTGACTGCCACACTGAGGTTCTCACGAAGTAAAGTTCGCTGATCTTGATACCAAAGCATATATAGCAAGGGAGATGCTTGTCATGACACTGCAGCATTGTCAATGCAAGATAAAAATTAAAAAAAACTTGTTGTCTTGCTTGAAGTATCTGCAACTATCTGCAGTAAGTGGGTTAGGGTTAGACAGTTTTGTCAAGAAGAACAAGCAGTTGTATTAAGAAGAGAATTAAAGCACATGCGTTTGCATGGGTAAAATGGACCGACTTGAAATCATGTTAAAAAAAAAAAAAAAATTTTAAATGCTTTCTGGCATTCCGTTTCTCACATGGAACTGAAACTGATTGTCAGTTGTGTGGGTTTTCTCCAGGTGCTCCGGTTTCCTCCACCATCTCTGGCCAGTGTCCTTATCAACGCTTAGACCTGCTGCTCTCTCAAATGCAGAGAATAATCTGACAATAACTGCAAAAGTTGAATGGCAATTGCAGCTGATAAGAGCGGTAGGAAATGGTTTTTAGTTGGTTGAAAATAACACAGTCAAAGATGTTCA
>CAEMYA010000013.1:3954227-4002536 GCA_903131615.1 Diplodus sargus
AGAGAGAGATTGTTCTTATTACAGAGTAGGCACTCCTTTTCTCTTTATCTCCTGCTGCATTTCTCCCACACACAAGGCAAATAAAAAGGTAAGAAGCCGACTCTTTAAATGACCACATTCATGATTTGAAGCAGCTTTTCAACACAGGCTTTTTAAACACAGATTGTAAATCCTGAACTTCTCGGGTAGAGTCGAGAAATCTCAGCTTCAGCAGCTTTTAATCAGGGAACCAAAATTGCAATCAGCAACTTTGAATGTGGTTAGCGCCTCCGCTACTGTGTGGAGACGGGAGGAGGTGTGTTCATCAACGCAGGAGTGCGTGCATGCATGCTGCCCTCATTCCAGCTGCGCACAAACAGGCCTGGTCTAGATGTACACTCAGGCAGGGCCCTGGAGCAACGGGAAAAGCAGGGACAAATAACAGATTCCTTCCATCTGTAATCATTACTGCTAATGCAATACCTGACAACAGGTACTGTGTGTCGGTGTCGGTGTCTGTGTCTGTGTTTGTGTTTGTGCGTCCTTGTAATAGCGACATTGGTGGGAAAAAAATAGGATTACATGGTGAGCATTATGGAGACTCAACTCCCATCTGAGGACAAACAGCTGGTCCTTGTTTGGTTAACTAATAGATTTTCTAAGATTAGAACACAAGGCAGTGCAGTGTCCTCTTCAGTGATATCAAAAACAACAACAAAAAATGTGTGTTTGGTGGCAGTGAAGAGATTTGGCAGATTGTGACTCTGACTCATGTGTTTTTATGCCGTGTCTGTTATTTGATTGGTTTGACACAGCAGGATGGGTCTCGTTTTTGTTTTTTGGGGGGTGTTTTTTCAGTGCAAATCCAGATAAAAAGACTTTCCCGGCAATTTTCCTGGCCGTTTTTTTAACATTTTTAATTTATTTCTCAAGGAATCTGGGCTTTGGTGAAGAAAATCAACCTGAATCAGAACCAAAAGTCAGACTTGAGTAAAAGTAAAGATGTAGTGTTACTTTGGTAGAAGTGAAAGTCACCCACATGAGTAGTACTTGAGTATATCTGATATTAAAGGGGCAATACGTAAAGATTTTACCTGAAAAGTTACGAAATTAAAATGAACATAATGTGAACAGCAGAGATAAGATATTTACTGAAGTTAGCATGCTAACCAGCTAGCCATGACACATCCAGGTCAAAAGCTCCTGTGCTAGTGGTGTAAACATTGACAACCACCTGGTTCTTCAAACTGCAAGTCTGGTATGTTAGCTGCACAGCTAACTGGGCTAACTAGCACTTAGCTGTAATTCTAGTGTTGAACTTTTTTTTGACAATTATGATATACAGATAAAAACAAAAACCAGTAAGTGATTTAATGCATGTAGTGGAATATATAGGACAATGTTTGCCTCCAAAATGTAGCAATGTGGAAGTAGCAGATAATGTAATAACTCAAGTAAAGTAGAAGTATCTCATATTGCACTTAATTACATTACATTATTTGAGTAAATGTACTTAGTTACATTCAATCGCTGTATTTAGGTGGCTTCCATCAACATATAAATGAGTACAAAAGGTGACTATTTGGCCTCGGCAGAGGTATGCACTCTACTTTGTGTCATTTTAGTAGATCTTTTCCTTTTCATTGTGACACAGTCGATTTCTCAGTAATGAAACAGAACTAAGGAAGGAAGCCTGTGGTGTCATGTTGGGGTGAGGTGTGGACATCGTCTTGTCTGCTTTTTTTTTTTTGCAACTGACATGTGAAATCCATATTCCTATGCGCAATAATGCATGTTGCACATTTTCTGTAAATGATGGTGACATTTTACATTTTTAGTGAAGTTGCAGTGAACAAACAAAAACAATGCATCTGTGACACCAAGTCCACGTCTTCTGCGTTTCAGCTCATCTCGACTTCGACGTCGCCTCGATGGCTGATACAAATGTAACACAGATTCCTGGCAGTGCAGCGAATCCGCTCTCAACAAGCCTCAACAATTCCAGCTCATGGCAGGACGGGGTTAGCAAGGGAGTCCAAATTACAGCTACTCTGGTCATCTTCCTGGTGAGAAATCCTACATGGTTACAAGTTGAATACTTGCGTTGCATATAGGTTTGTGAGACATTGACAGAGGAGGCTCCTAATGGTATATAACAATAGTTGGGATAATGTTTTAGTTATGTGATTATCTCATTTGTTTCATCCCACAAAAATTGAAGATTTAAAATTCAAGTTGTAGTCTTACAGCATCCTGGCTGGGGGCAGTGATTACCTGGTATTTTGCCAAGAAATAGTCTGGCACATATCCCGACAAAAACCAAGAACTTGTCATGTTTATAGGCTGAGTTATAGATGATGTTTTAACCTTTAGACGGATGCAGGCGAGCTAATTCCACCCTGTTTTTCTTACAGCTAAGATAATTGGCTTCTGCCTGCAGCTTCATATTTAATCATTCTTCTCCTTTCACTGTCTGCAATAAAGCAGATGAGAGTATTCCCCCCCCCGATGACCAAACTGTTGCTGTTAAGTCTGTCCTTTTGAGTGTGACTGACAGCTGGTTCTCTTGGTTCTCTGAGGTGGGGGTCCCTCTGAACGGGCTGGTGGTTTGGGCACTCGGAATGCGGGGTCAACGTCACCTGGTGCGCAGAGGCAGCACTGACGAGACGCGTGCTGCCAGCAGTTTCCGTATCTACGTCCTGAACCTGGCCCTGGCTGACCTGGTGCTGCTCCTGCGTACCCCTCTCATGCTGGGCTTCGTCGCCCACGACTACAGCTGGCCGTTCGGTCATGTCTTCTGCCGCATCACCATGTTCCTGCGAGGCCTGGGTTTATACGCCTCTGCTTTCCTGCTCTGTGCTGTTGCACTGGAGCGATGCCTGTGCCTGCTGAGGCCTGTGTGGGCTCGACTGCGGCGCCCCTCCTGGGCCGTCCCCCTGGCCTGCGGCATGTTATGGCTGTTGGCCACCGTCTTCTCTGCCCCCTATCTCCACAGTGCCGCCCTGGTGAATATCAAAGACAAATACTACTGTTTGGAGAGTGGGAAGTTTGACATGGGGTTGTTTATCACAGAAACGGTAGCTGGTTTCCTCCTGCCCCTGCTGGTGTTCTTGGGAAGTAACCTGGCAGTTTTGCTCACCGTTCATCAAGCACTGCCCACGACACCCACATCGCCCAACTCCACCACCTCCCTTCTAACTGTCCGCAGGATGACCAGGATGTACCAAGTGCTCTTTATTACCATGCTCCTCTTCCTCACCTGCTGGGTGCCCTATTTTGTCTGTCGGTTCCTGAAGGCCTTGGCCGAGGGACATTCTGAACGGGCCGCGCTGCATAAAGCAGCAATGACTGGCTTGTACATATCCCTGTTCCTGGTGTACATCAAGAGTGGTCTTAACCCTGTGCTCTACGTGTTCGCTGCCCGAGGCTTAAGCCGTGCCATCAAGGCTTCACTGGTCTCCACTATTGACCGCCTTTTCAACGACGACTCCTCAGAGTCCATTCGAAGGAAGTCGCTTAAAAGCTCACTGAAGAACTCACAGATGTAGCCGAGAGGTTAACAAAACCACGGATGTCTTTAAATGATCTTTAAACATGTCAGATGCATTAAATGTGACTTTTAACAGGTAGTCTTCTCCACTTGCATAAATTGCTCATGCCTCCCCATGATAAAACTGTTAATAAAAGACTTTAGGGGTAGAGTTACTGTAAAGCAACACATGCGCTTTAGGCTCTCGTTTTGTAAATGATTCTAAATGTGAGAGCAGATGGCAAAATAGCGAACAGGAAGCAATATGTAAGAATTGTATTCATAACACTCAGTTAACTAAAATTATCGACAGAATGTGAAGAAATAATTGCGATGTTATGAGGCCGAGGTACTTGTGTTGTGTTGGAGGGATGTCTACTGATGCTAACCTGCTAGCCCCGACCTGGTCCAAAGCTCCCCCTAATTGGCCATCAGCTACAGTAAGCAGTAGCACCATCCATCTTCTTCTGCTTATCCGGGGCCGGGTCGCGGGGGCAGCTGTCTGAGCAGGGACACCCAGACCAGTCCGTCTCCCCGGACACTTCCTCTAGCTCCTCCAGGAGGATCCGCAGGCGTTTCCTATATGTTTAGATGATATCCTGCTGACTGATTTGACCATAATTTAAGGTGATTGGAGTTGAATCATTGTTTGATTGCAACCACGTCTGTCATGTCTCATGTAAACACTTTCTGACAGAACAGTCCCCTTCAAATGGGGATTCTTGGCATTAAAAACATTGGCGTATAGGTTTGGATCAATGGTGCCAAACACCAGGATGCCAGAGAACGAAGCTCAACTCCCATGATTTGATAGGGGAATGTATGTGTAAAAATGTGGCCAAACAGTGAAGAGCAGAAACAAGAGCACATATCACATCGAAGACTGAACCAGGCTTGGTTTTTCATACTGTATATGGACGCAAGTGGCATCAGCAAAACTAGATGACTGAGGACTTAAAAAATGCTTTCACTTCTGTTGCGGCACGTTGAAGGGAGAGTCCTAACTGGGCATGAAAGTGAAATCATGAATCATCTTGTCCGTTTATTAGCGGGCAGGAACACCTTCATGGTAAACAAGGAGACGGGGTGAACCCAGCGATAAGTTTAATGCCAGAATTTACTGGCCTCGGGGTCATCATTGTTCTTATGGAATCCTCCATGATTACGCACCATTAAGTTTGCACATGCTGCCTCAGAACGGAGCGTACCAATGAATGGACCTTATCAGTATCGTCCGTGACTTATCTAATCTGTCATGATATACAAAAGAGATAAAACTGTAATCAATGGTAGCACTTTACATTTGTTGTCTTTCTGTATTAAAACATGAATAAACAAAATTCAACTTCTTTAAATGGCTTCTATTTGATTACATTTGATCATACAGTCAACTGATGATACTTCACTGAGGCACGCACTTGTGTCTTCAAGGTGAAAAGGGGAAGAATCTCAATGATGAACAACCTGTCGGTCTTGATATGCAGGTACAATGTTTATTCAATGGTGTTTAGGCTCACGTGGTGAAAGAGAAGTTGGCTATCGTTTCTCCCCACAGAAGAAAACAAGACCAAAAAAAAGCTGAAAGCTCTTAAATGCAGAAGGTTGAAAAATGGAGAAGTGGCATTCTGGTAGTCGAGTAGTTTCAGCAGAATCACCGCAGAACCACAACATCCGTGGTTTGATTCATGCAACCCCCCGCTTGTCTGCTGCAATATTAATCAGCTCTAGTAAAGGCAAAATGCCCAAATATAAAAGTTGTCTAAATAAAGAATTTTGAAAAGAAATAAACAGCAGTTTTTGTCATTTGTTAGGGGTCAATAAGATGTAGAGCACAAATACTTATTTTGCATTTGATTTGAATATATATTCTTTTCCGCGTAGCATTTAGCATGTTCCCCTTTTACCTAAATACGCCATGCACCTGAGCTAGCATCAACTTCACAAGTTTGTGACAGTCGGATGTCATATCAGCATTTGACCGCAAAGCTTCCTATGATGTGTTTCTCAGTCTTCATATGCACCTCATACATTTTCAGGGGGGTTGATGTCGGGCGGCTGTGGAAAAAAGGTCCATGGCAGTCAGGTCTTCAAATATTTCAAGTAGTAAGCTTTGAGGTACGTTTGGGCTCATTATCCTGCTGCAGTATGAATCATGCTCCATAAAGATCAAACCAGAGGGTGTGGCATGTCTCTGTAGAGTGGAGTGGTACCTCTCCTTGGTCAGGGTGGAGTCAATTCTGTGATTCTGTGCAGGTAACCAAGAATCCAAGAATATCCCCACCACCATGTTTCACTGTGGGTTTGAACACTGTGGTATCATTCTTTCTCCTGTTTGTCACCTTACCTACACTTTTCTGTTACATGTGACACAAGACATTTCTTTGGCGGTTCTGGTATTTCCTCTCCCACCCCAAATGTTTGGCCTAGTTTTCCTCCCCTGAGAAGTGGTTTAAAAACAGCTACTCGTCTTCTAAGACCACTACAGGACAGTCTCCTTTTGATAAGACTTTTGCGTTGTATATTTAGCAAACTCCGTGTCTGTGATGGCATTGCTTTCCCAACTCTCAGGGACTGAGCTTGATGTATCAATCTTCTTCCATGCACTGCCCTTAGCAACCTTGTGTCTAGCCATGATTTGACTTGACTTTGTACTGCAGCAGGATAATGAGCTCTAACACACATTGAAATTTTGCAAGAACTTAGGAACTGAAAATGTTAAGCGTTCTTGTGAGATCACGAGAAGCTCTGTGAAACACAAGTCTTATCATGATTCATAAGTTTTGCACAAAGATATTTTGAAATTCATGGACATTTTTCGTGTTAAGCTGATATTATCGTTGGTAATAAAAAAATGTTTTTTGTTTTTTTTTTCTCCACATTTTTTTATTTTATTTGACCAAAATATTTTTCCACAAACTAAAAGAAAATTCATGGTCTCAGCTTATTTCCTTACATTTCTGTCTGCTACTACTGTTGGAAGTGTTATTCTCCTCATACTGGCTACAATTATTTTGGGCTGAAATTTGAATATTGCAGATGTTCCAAAATCATAAAAAGTAGAACTGACTTCAAACCAGACACATTGTGGCTTTGGCGCTAGAGTCTGGTTTGAAGTCAGTTCAAACCAGATTCTAGCACCAAAGCCACAATGTGTGCTCAGGTGCAAACTTCTTACATTTGAGGATTTCCTTAAACCTGTGTAAGGACAGATTTGGTGAGGTTCTAGTCTGAACAAGGTGCTCCACCAGCTGGGGTGAAGCCTGGGTTGAAGAGCTGATCAGCGTGTTTGTGTGCCTGTAAAAGCAGCGCCTGGGCATCCTGGACGGCCCCGGATTTCTGCAGGATTTTCCCCAGTTTCCGGGCCGTGGCATCAGAGTCACTGTCCGGTATCATTTTTCTCATCCTGGCCTGTGGGGGGGAAAAAAAGTATGAAGCACTGCTGTGTGATTTTGGGTGGTTCTAATAAATGTGGAGTGCTTTGACAGTATTTTGCAAAATGGTCTCTGAAACAAAAACAAAGCTTAATCCTTTCGTTTTAACTAACCCAGACGGTGCAGAACCACAGATGTCACAAATGCCTTTCGTAAGACAGATTTGTTTTTTTTTTTCTTTCACAAAGTTGCACCACAGCGGACATGTATAGACTTCCCTGACACACGCTGAGGAAGTTCCAACTCAGACATGTTGACCAAATCTTATTCAAAGAAAAAAGAATGAAGTACATGATAAAATCTTGAAAACGCGCGTTGTGCAATAGGCACAGACAAGTCAAGCAGATACTAGTTATATTACGCTCACCAGTAAGTGCTCACCTCTAATGTTGTTTCATCTTTCTGTGATGGCAGCAGGGGAAGGTTAAGAACTCCTCGCTCAGGTATCTGTAAAATCTGTGTGAACACAGATTGGAAGCATGAATTCCATTTTGGATCTGTATCTCTTCAAACATTTTCCACTGCTTTTGTATTGAGCAAACTACACTGATGATTGACATTTCCTGTACTTAATGTTCAGGACTATTTCTCAACAATACACTTATTATGTCAGATCTCACAACAGCCACATTTCATCATACTGTTCACGCAACTGAAGCAACAAGAAGTGTGCGGACTCACTTATGTAAAATTGGCTAATATTTGTGTAGAGAAATGCAGTCTACCACTTCCGTTTCTGGGTCACCTCAGTTCTGATTGTAATGGAGTACAGTAATGAAATGCCCTGTTTAATGTGGCAACACTTCATAAACAACACAGTCAGAATTAATAAATTTTAAAAAAATATGACAATAAAAATGTCTGCTAGTAGTGAGTAGTTTTACAATAAACTTTATTGTCTAAAATGACACCAATAAACCGAAACAGTAAACCTAGTTTGAATTTATGATTAAATCACCTCAAGCTTCGTATGGTTTTTCAAAACGAAAAAGTTTTTCATATCAGCGAGTATTGGAAAACATATAAGCTGATACGGATTTATCTGTAACTGGCCAATATGAAAGTGATATATCAGTTTGACGCTACTGCAAATGACTGTGAAAACAAACATCCTGTAAAAAAAAAAAAGAAAAGAAAAGAAAGAAAGTGTCTGTATGTCAGTTCATCTGGGCGACCAGATGAACTGACATACAGAAGATCTACAATACCTAAAATCTGCATTGGATCATTCACACAATATTATGTGTATCATTAACAATATATCAATATTTCAGAACAGAATGTTCAATACATTAATAAAATTATATATAAAGAATACCATATATCACACGGTCGGGGAACAAAGACATTTTGTAATGTTTATGCTGCACCTCTTTTGCTTTCTCCTCCTCCTCCTCTACCTGGTCTCTCAGCATCATGCATGTGTGCTGTAAAGAGTCATGCTGCTCCTCTGTCTTCTCCAGAGCTTTGACCACAGCCATCAAGTCTTCCTGGAACAGACATCATATAATACAGCTACAGTCACCATTTACTTATGTGCATTACAGATAATCAAATACACAAATACTACATTTAGTCTTTTACAGGTAGTTGCACAACATTGCAGCTAGATTAACAGATTAATACCATTTTCAAAACATATGTAATAACTTATTGGACTGCCTTGCTGTTTGTTCTATTTAGGGCTGCATCATTGAGATCTTATTACTGATTAATCAGCATATAACTTTTTTTCCTTAGTCTCTAAATTGCAACAGTAATTGTTCTGTATCTGCGTCCTCAGACAACACTGTGTCTCACCTCAAGGGTGCTCAGAGTCGTTTTTCCGACCACTGACTTCTTGCTCTCCTCCTGGTGGCGGTGAGATGAATGTTCCACATCCTTTCCTTTCTGTACAGGAACTTTGAGCTGGGCACACTGAGCAAGGAACCTAAAATATCAAGAAGAAAACAGAAAAAACTCAGACCGTGAGACGCATACCCTTAAAAATACTTTTTTTTCTGCTCAGCACAAAATATGAGTCAACAGATTAGTCAATTCAGATCAGAAGTTATGGTTGGGTGATGACTAATCAACCTTAACCTGGAAATGTATCATGATGATATGATCATACGATCAGTCATCTTTAGAAGAGATAAGGCAGGGCAAGGTAGCTTTATCTACGCACATCTCAAAGATAGGGCCAATTCAAAGTGTTTTACAAAGGCAAAATAAAGGGCGTGACATTTACAACAATGAGCAATAAAAATATGAATAAATTAAGGATAGAATGACGTAAGAAAAAATGTAAATATATGATATGAGAACATCTTGCCAGTGAG
Organism: Diplodus sargus; assembly: GCA_903131615.1. Lineage (NCBI taxonomy): Eukaryota > Metazoa > Chordata > Actinopteri > Spariformes > Sparidae > Diplodus > Diplodus sargus. The sequence continues at coordinate 3,963,488 of CAEMYA010000013.1, forward strand.
AAAGCAAATTAAGCTCTCAATTCTGAGCAATTATTTCCAGGGAGCTTACTGTTCAGTATTTACGGGAATGACTGGTTGTTTTTTGAAGGTGTGGTCACTTTACTAACCTGCAGACTTAAAACCCCTACTTTTATAATACATAACATAATCTGCTTACCTTGATCAAAAAATAAAGTGGGTCAATGTGATTGTTATGTACTGCTTTATTAGAAATCAATAAAATATTCATCATTAAATCCACATCAACTAAAATACTAGCATTCTGTGCCATTACTGGACATTGAGGGAAAATGTCCGAGAAAAACACAACCCACGGTGCTCTGCAACATTACTTACTTGCTCTTATTTGTTAATCGTGTTACTGAAGATAATGAAGTTAATCATGGTAAATATTAGTAAATATAGACCCTTTAGAAGATTCATGCCATTTAGTTAGATCTTAAATTTCCATCTTCTTGCTCACCTGCTTTTCACAATGTTCAGATGTTCCTGGCTCTCTTTCTTCTCTTTCCGCTTCAAAGCAAGAGTTGCTCTGTGAAAAAAGAGCAAAGTGTGCATTGGCGGTAACTGAAGTGCCTCCTAATTTTGTCATGGTGAAAACTGATGGATGGGCTATGCCACATATTCTGCCGAGGGAAACTCACAGTATTGACAAGTCCAATATGTTCTCCAGAGCAGTGATGGAAGACACTGGCATCAGCTTCCAGTTTTTCTGACCTTTTACTTTGTTAGGGACTGGAGATGAGCCACCAGCTACAAAGAGCAGCAAGAGAGATCATGAAGTACAGTATAAGTGGAGTCTCAGTACTTAAAGGTCCACATTTTACAGCTTCCTACACGAGTACCCTGCATGATCTAATAATATACATCTGATGATGAAGCAGGACACCCTCATAAAAGAGCTAACCTTTCCTCTTCTGTGCTGGTTTTGGATGTGTGCTCTCGCCATGGTCACTGTCACTGGGTTCCGGATCCTGGAAAAACATTAAAAAGTGTTTAGACACGTTAGGTCATCTAAACGGAGACTTACTGAACAAAACACGGAGTGAGAATCAGTTGAAGTGATAAGTTACCGACCTGATGTTCGGTTTCTTGTTTTTTAGAGGTCCGATCGGATTTTTTCTTCCTCTTCAAGTTAGGTGCATTTGAAGCGGCCCGTTTAGAACCACGTACTGGATTCATGTCTGCTAGTTAGCTAACATTAGCGAACGAAATTGTTAATAGACGACGTTAGCAAATGTAGCTAAAGTAAATAAGGCTAGCCAAGCTAATGTCAACACGCCAACATTAGCAGAAACAACAACAATAAACATGAGTTAAAACACCTAAAACGGGTGATAAAACATTATAAGAGAACAATGTCGTACATATATTTGCTCATGAAATGGCAAAATACACAAGCTGTCAGCGGCCGAGCCCAGCTACTTTTCGCGGTGTTGTTTTCGAAACTGTTCCGCGCTCAACGCGCATGCGCGAAACATGGGGAGAGGTTTTCCCAGAGCTGCGCTTGTCAGGAAGCTATTCCTCTCAGGCTGAGTTTTATGTTACCAAGGGCGAACACCAGATAGGGAGGGTGCTTATTCGTAACCGAAACTGAATGTGTTGCTTTATTAACGTGATTCCACAACTGCCTGCCTTAATATGATCAATAAATTCCATCGCAAACGAGCTTGGACGAAAACACCTGTGAGGTGCTACGCAGGGCACACAGTGTGCTTCGGCACTGGCCTGAAGCCATTTTGGAACATGTGTTTTTTTGTTTTTGTGCTACAATAAAAAACACTTCTATCAGCCATTCAGCAAGCATTAAGCACTATAATGGAGTTCTTTCTCAAACAGCAGGTTCATCTAGAGCTGTGGCTCAGGGGTAAAGCCAGAGCCGCCATCAGTGTATGAATGTTTTAATCACTGTAAGTCGCTTTGGACAAAAGCATCTGCTAAATGCCCATAAATGTAAAATTTAAGTGTAAAAGCCAATGGTAAATCTAATTGTTGAATGTTACAGGCATTAGGATGCTTTTCCAAATATACCTATAATAAATCCAAATCAATTACAATAATAATAATTGCTTAGTACTTAGTACAACATTTTCATGTTTTGTATTGATGTTTGTGTCATGCACACAAATACACACACACACACATACATACATACAGTATACATACTGTTGCAGAATAAACACACATATTTTTTGTTCTATTATTTTGTTATTTTTTGTATATTTTTACAAGCAAATTAACCAGCCAGCGATTTGTATTCCAGATTAAATATATCATCAGTTATTAATATAAACAGGTGATCGCCATTCAATGAACTCTGTTGAGATTTTTTTTCTCTTCACTTTCGTATCTTTTGCAACTGACGACACACAAATAACTTGAAAGTCATGTGAAACTGAATGACATAATCTAGTTTATTGTTTTGATTGTGAACAACAAAAGGGAAAAACTATCTCAATCAATGCGTAAAAAAAGAAACCAGGAAAGATTCCCAAATGTCACTGAAAGCCAGAGCCTTTCAATGTTTTGGTTGCTTCTTCAATGATGTGGTCTAGATGGTATGACAGTGATGGTATGACACTGATTTCTGTCCGTCAGGCCTGTCACACCCTCCCATTGAGGTGAAATTTGCCTGCAAAGCGTCCATGATTGTGCAAGTCGTTGGGGCTGAGCACCTTCCTGATGCCCAGCATGTTGCCCTGAGCTATCTGCTTGAAGGTCCAGGGATTCTGGTTATTTTGCTCCATATCAGCCTGCTTCTGTTGCAGGGTAGCTAGGCTCTCTCTGCTCATTACCTGAAATAACATATTTCATATTAATTCAAATCAATGACAAATTCAAAGAAGAACCAATGTTGTACTTGCATTTTTGTGAACTGCAACAAAGGTTGTAAGAGAAATGAAACAGACTTTTGTGTATATTGTTAATTAGGTACAACTGATTAGGGGCTAACACAGTTATTTTTGGGTGTTAAACAAAAGCAAAATTCAATGTGTCATATACAACAACACGAACAACACACTTTTGTTAAATGTTTGTGTACATTCATCTCATCATTATTACATTAACTTAACACTTGAAAGATGGCAACTGGCAAGATAAATGATGTGTCAACTCACCTTGGCAGGGAAGGGTAGCTTTTTTGCCACTTGAGTCAAGATATGTTCAATCTCCCCAAGCTCCAACTTTCCTCCGAGCTCCACAATTAAACGGCCATAGCGGACAGGTGTCACATAGTGGTCGATGGCTCCCTTGCCCCCACCCATGCGCTGACCCAGACCTTTACGTGTGATAGGTTTATACGGGGCATTGATGCGCCAGCGGGCATATGTAGTCTTGGGATCCATCTTGCGGTTGATGGTGAGACGAATCATCTCTATGTGACCCCAGTGAATGTAGCCCCCTCCAAGGGCCTGAGCATCCAAGAGAGAGATACAGAGGACAAGATAAGTCACTTTCAAATGACTCATTCACTTGTATTTGGCGTAAGTATAGAGTTAGAACAGGTGTTACAGGTAGAATGCAGGCTGAACAAATAATATTGCAACTCATCTATAGTTACAAGTCCTGACCCAAGACTGGATAATATTTTAAATTATAGAAGATGTTGAAATACAGTTCTGATGCAGACTGAGTCCTCTGTAGTTTGCTCAAATGTTAAACTGACATCAAAAGTTGGAGTGTAATTCTGTGCCGGTAATAAGAGATGTCTAAGTATAAATACATGTGAAGCTGTCATTATGGGTCTGGGTACAAAATACTGCAGGTCAGGAAATAGAAGTCTTTAGTTCTTTAAGCAGCTGTCAGCTTTAATTAAACAGCAGTGTTTACACAAAATAACTGAACTTACCACAATAGCATACTGTCCTCTAGTGAATGTATTGGCTGCCTTAGCTGGGCCTTGGATATCCCGCAGCTTCTTCATCTCTTTCTTGGCCTTTTTTAAGTTAGGCACCTTGTTCATAACCTTCAGTTTGGGTTTCTCCGGCAGAACCACATCTTCAGGAGGCAAAAACAAGAGTAAGGGATCATGAACAGCAACAACATACAGCACCTGGTCTACATGTCTCCTTGAACAAAGACTTCAAATTTCCTGTGGCCTATGGGACTCTCTTCAGTGTGTCTTCTTCTATGTATTTTCCCGCTGCTGTGTACATCAGTGTTATGTTTTTGATTAAATAATATACAAATAAAGATAGACATACGTTAAAGAATCACATGAAATAAATGACAAGAAAATGAATGATTACCACTGAAATCTGGAGGGATGTCAAATGTCTTCAGCCCAGCAGCTAGGACTTTCAAGTGGCTGTGTAAAGAACCTGTGAAACAAACAGGAGTTGTCACATCACTCTCTCCGAGCCGAAAAACAGGGACCGCTGTGATTTCATGAGTTTCGGATTTTCAAATCCTATCTGTAAGTCTTAACTGCGTATGCATTCTGCTTAAAGGTGCAATATGTAAGAATTTGCCACCTGTTAGAGTCACATTTAAAATAAAATAAGCATGTTGGAAATTTAACTGCTAATTGCTGCTGTATGTAGCCGCTGTCAGCTGGTTAGCTCTGTTAGCTGTGCAGCTAGCGGTTATGGACCGTAGCTTGAAGGACCAGGGGAATGTTTTTACCACTAATATAGAAGCTTTGGACAGAGATAGGCCAGGGTTAGCTGGTTAGCATGCTAGATTCAGTAGATATCTCTGCAACACAATACTTGGACATAACATCAACACACTTAATTCAAGTCATTGAACGTCTGTCATTTTAACTTAACCACTACTGTGCCCAAGTGATTTAATACATTTACTTGTGTTGCTTACTCTGTGTATTACTGTATTCTGTGCTGCATTACATGTCAGACAGAAGCTATATGTCATCGTATCCATTGCCCTGTCTACTCATGCCCTACTTCAAAAAATGTTTACATTTTGCGTTATATTTAAGGAAAATGTATAATATCTGTATTAATGCGTGCAGCTCTTCTTTAACAAATCATTACTTAACATAACACAATCGTAAGAGGTGCTAGCTTGGTGGAAACGAGGCTTTTATTGTACGTAACGTAAATGTCACTACAACGTTAGCTAAATTCTGTTACCTTGGTGACCGTGGGCTCTACATATACCGGTCAATCCGCCGACAGCTGCTTTGATGAAGGAGAACATGATGTGAACCCTGAGACGGACACTATGCACAACAAACTGTCAGTCCGTGTGGTCGATATACGAGCATTTTAGGCGGTTAAGTCATTAAACTGTTAGTAACGCCATGCTCTGAACAAGGTCGCTGCCATTACTGTGTTGCTTTTTTTCAGTTCCGGCAGAAAGAAGGTGACTTCCTGCCTGCGCGTTTTTCACAATAAAAGCACCAACTCGCAGCCTCCTCTGTTCATGACATCTAGGAACACGGTTCAAGTTCTTCCCATGAAAACGACCGCCATACAGCACCTGTAGTGCTCAGTAAGTTTGGAGGGTACAACATCAAAAGTTATGTTTTACTTGCCAACCAGAACTAAATAAGCTGAATGAATTTTTTTAATGTTACGTCTTATAAACAGTTATTCACTTTCATTTCATTTAACTTAAAAATCAACCATGACTACAGAATATAATAATAGAACAATTATTGTTGGATTGTATGTTTATCTTCATATACAATCTATGAACATGTCCAGTGATGTAACACGCACTCACACTCACACAGATCAATGTACAGCTTTCTAGAAATTTCACAAAACTGCCTGCATACGTAAGTTACTGCGCAAATAGTGCAATATGAATGTCTTATGACATCCATCCTTTGAAAGGAAGTTGCCAGTGATAATCTAGTGAGCCTGCTGTATCCCCCTGCTGTTTTATGGGTTTGCAATGCTCTGTCTCCATCTCCTACACCTACACCATTCTACTGCGGTACAGTGAGTCGCTGTTTGCGAGAGTGTGGTAAAGTGTAATAAACTCTATCTAAGACATTTAATTCATCACGAAGATGCAAAGACAATGATGAGCTAACCTATGAAGGAATTGATTGGATGTAAGGTCAAGGGTCAGAAGCTGTAGATAGAGTTTAATCATTTTGGAGGTGATTTGGGGGTAAGATATCTCTACTTTGCTGCAGTGAAATGTAATCCAAAATACATCCTTTCATGTTGAGAAGTATGTTGATGTAGGTTCATGGTAATTCTAAGTGCTATATCAAAGGCAACTGGACTTCTTTGTTTCAAAGAACTGTTGAATTAACAGCCATGAAGTGATAGCTTAGGAGTGAAATGTTGCTATATGCCTGTATGACAAGGCAAGATAATAATTGTCAAAACAATCACGATATGCCTAGCTACTCTGCTCAGTTAGTTTACATGAACACCCAAATAAAATGCATAAATGGCGGTTACAGGGAGATAAAATATAAAAGTTTATTATAATAACACAGCATGTACATTGCATACATTAATTGTATGTCTCTGCTGATGTGCAGCTCATTTCCATGGGAAACAATCAAGACGACACAGCGTTTTCACAAGAAAAATTAACCCGATCAAAATAGCTGCTGAACCTCTGTTAATCTGCTGTTAATAACAGTGACAATTGGCACTTTAACAGAACCCATCACAGTGTATTTGTGTACACAAGGGCTACAGACACACACACAAAGCATTGCTCCATTGTGTTAACAGTGAACAAAGACTGCCCTGTTTTCAGTTTGCCTTCTATGGGACATTTAATAATATCTGTTGAAAATCTGAGACACTGTCTGCTTATTGGTTATAAGTATAACAAATATGTTTGTCCTTTAATCAACCTGAACGCTTTATCTTAAATTCCATGGTAGAGGAGATCATATTTGGGAATATTCTGAGGATCGATGGGACTCTGGACAATCATCTTCCCACGCATGGCTCCTCTGTATATTACTTCAATCAGATCCATGAAATCTTGCTTGGTCTTGAAGCTGCCGACAAATTTGGTGTGATCTGGGGAGCTGCAAGAGAAAAAAAAGGAACGTTTGTTTGTGCATGTGTTGACATTCATCCTTAATGTTGAATGGCCAATGCCCAAAGTCATTTCTAGAGGTTTCTACATATGAAATTTTCAGCCAGATTTTCAGTTTGGCAACAAAAGAAGTTTCTAGATGTCAACGGGCTTTGAAAATTGTGATGGTCACTTTCATCATTGTCTGAGATTTTATAGTAAAATAGATTAATAAATTGATACAAAAGAATGCACAGATGAATTGATCATGGTACCACATTTGATCGTACAAGTAAAGAGAAGAAACCTTAAATATCCTTCATCCACTCACCCATAATCCACTTTCATGTGCTGCCCATTGAAAAAGAAAACGGTGGAGGGGATGTAGCTGATGTCGAAGTATCTTGTGTAGATGGGAGCTTTATCCACATCAACGATGTAGATGGACGCCATGTTGCTCAGGTCATGGGCCGTTTTTGACAGCTAGACGGACGGACAGAAACGACAATTGAGCAAAAGAAAAGTAGCCGTGACACAAACAAACACCAGTTATGTGCATTTACGGTCCTCCTTACAATCTCATCCAGCTGGAGACAGACCGAGTCCTCGTCTCTCCCAAACCTCAAAACTACGACCTTTTCTGCCACGCATTTGATAACTTCATCTATGTCTTTTTTGCAAGATAATTTAGGCAAAAACAAACTCATTTTCGATGGCTAACAAATTAGCGTCACTTGTTTTGCTAGCAGGGGAAATTACGTCACAATTTCTGTACGACGCTGAGAAAAATCCGTCTGGAAACGACCACTATGCTTTTACGTCCGCCTAAATATAATTACCATAATACTATATATAATAGCAATATAATGATCAATATCATAGCAAATCACAGTGGCAATAAACCTTCTAGTTGATATATTTAATGTGGTCAGCCAAATAAGCCTTTAATACGATATAAGCTGTGTCATGCGGTGACATTTCACTACGACACATTACAGTGTGACACCGTGTAACAACGTGACCTTCCTCTAATATTTGCAAGCATGGACGCAACGACAAGTCAACACAACTTGAACTCAAAGCCGAGACAAGTGGACATTAAATACTACTTTTAACGAGATGCTTTTCTTGCCAGTAACGTTTTTGTGACAGCGGAAGTCGAGGAGGACCGCGTTGGAAACACCTTTGGTTCCGTTTACATGCCGACAGTCCAGCATTGACAGCCCATGCTTTATGGTTTTACGACTCTTGACGCAGCTCCAGTTTAAAGCTTACTGTCACGATGCTCCGGCTCTTCTCCAACCAGCCTTTTCATGAATTCTGGAGGTGCAGTCACCTTATGGCATCCTGTGTCACCAAGAGGAAAGTCCTGCGTGTCCTCCCAGTAAGCAGCGCCTGTGATCACCTCACACTCTTCGCTCGCCACTTGAGTACTGGGAGCCCATTGTGGAAAGACGCCCTCCAGCCAAAAGGCGACATATCCGAGAAAATAGAGACGGTAGATCTGGAAAAATGGAAATCTGTCATGAGATCTCGAGCTGCATCAGAAGAGAAAAAGGTTTCCGGTGACGAGGATGGAGCAAGTGATGATGAACCAGAAGGGGAGATGAATGGCGGTTCTTCGCTGGAGGCAACCCGGGAGCTGGTTGAAATGTGGCGGCTCGCAGGGAAGCTTGTGCCCGAAGAGATAACTGATGAACAGGTTCAGTCGCTGGCAGCGCTCACCACCAAATCCGCCAGGAAGAAGTTCCTGAAGTTCCTGGCTCTCAAGGAGGGCCACAAGAAGGCGCGTAAGGAGAAGCAGCAGAAGAGGAAGGCGTACAGGGAGGCCTCAATCGAGCAGAGTAGACAACAGGGTGGCGATGCAGAGGAAGGGGATGATCAAATTGGATCAGAGTTTAAAAGCACGTTCCTCCTTAAGTTCTGGAGCCGCTCCCTTGACAAGCTGCTGGCCTGGAGGAGCGCCCAGGCCATGGTGTTCGGTCAGCCGCTTGTGTTTGACATGAGCTACGAGTCCAACATGTCCAAGCGAGAGCTGGATAACACAGTCTCTCAGCTGATGGAGGTGGAAGGGTGGAACCGGCGTGCCACCGAACCCTACCACCTCCACTTCTGCAACCTGCAGCCAGACAGCGGCTACAAGCAGGAGCTGCTCAAACGATACGGTGAAGAGGCCTGGGACCGCCTGCTCATCACCGCCACTGACCGCCAGCATGTCAACGTGTTCCCCCACGAGCAGCTCGTGTACCTCACCGCAGACTCCCCGAATGTTCTTCGCACTTATGACCCCTCTAAGGTCTACATCATCGGAGCTCTGGTGGACAGGTCGTCCCAGTCGGGCTTGTCGTTGGCTAATGCCAAGCGACTGAAGCTGGCCACAGCCCGGTTACCGCTGGATGAGCTCCTCCACTGGGAGGTGGGAGCCAAAAATCTGACTCTGGACCAGATGGTCCGCATCATGCTCACTCTTAAGGACACGGGGAAATGGGAGGAGGCGCTGCAGTTCGTTCCCAAGAGAAAGCATGACGGCTTCTACCAACAGGCACAGAAAGACAATAACAGAGTGAAGGGAGTCATGAATCGGGATGGTGAGAGGTGGACTTTTAAAAAGGAGGCACAAAGTCTGAACAGGCCCTTTAAACAGTCTGGGTTCACTGGGAGAGACAGAATGGCTGGACTATACAGCGACAGAGAGAAGAAACCAGCTTCAACCAGAGTACGGACATCATTTAAGAACAACATGGAGGGAAAACAAGGTGCAGGCAAGAGCAAGACGTGGTGGAGCGACGAATAAAGACGATAAAAACTGTAATTTTGGTAAATAAGAACATGCGTACAAGTACTGTTTGAGGAAATGTCAAAAACTGAGACAAGTGGTTAATAAAATGTTCTAACAGGTGGACACTGGTTCTTACTTGTTGCTTACTTTTTTACTGGGTTTCAATCAATGATGGAATGTAACTAAAAAAAATAAATATCCTGGTAATCAGAAAAGCTCAGTATCTGATCCGATAATTGGCCAGGCAGATAATTGTTGGACCCACAGTGTACAGCAGGCAAATTTAACTTGTACTTTTGATACTTTAGTACATTTATTGCCTGGAAACTACTTTTGGTACTCAAGTTCATATAACAAAAGAACCTTTAAGAGGTTTACCAGAGTTCTGTTCATATGGATGACTTTCACTTTCACAAGAGTGATATTTTAGCATGATATCTTTACATGTATGACATTTTGGGATTTTTTTTTACAACACTGGACTCGATGCAGGATTATAAACAAGACAAGAAAAAGAACATTAAAGATAGAAACTACTTTGGTCTTTATTTTGTTCTGAGATGGAAAACGAAATGTAAACATTCTTGTGGTTACGTTCACTGTCAATGATACAGTCACCATCATCATGTCTCCATTACAGATTAAATAAATCAAAATATACAGCTTGGTTATAGAAAATTGCAAAAAGATGTGCAATATATTACTTATCATTTCATAATAGCATGAAGAGGCAAAAAAAAAAAGAGTCTTAAATCGTTTTTTTAAATAATTGCACAAAATATAACCCAAATGAAAACAAAATAACTTTGTGGAAAGATCTTTGTGGAAAAAGTTTAGAAATTTGCAATTTTTCTTTGAAACACCAAAATAACTGAACTTGTTTGTGGGCAATAGATGATATCTGGGCTTTTTTTTATTTTATCAATACTGCGGCACAATAAAAATCTATAGTTGTACCATAAAATCACTTCCAAAATAATTAATGTACTAAAATGCCTTTGCGGCATTAAATATACACAATGTATGAATAAAATGTCTACATTATGATAGCACCATCTCACCGGCATGTATAAGAGGCATCCTCATTTTTTTCGTTATCGTACATTCACAGTGAACGAGAGGCTGCACAATTATCTCCTTATCTGATATTTCTTAACTTCCCGAAGGGTTATTTACACAACAGGCCGCCCAGTCAGGGCCTCAGACATTACAGCCAGTTTGCTGCTCTGTTCCTAATCGACTTATGGATACATAAATAATGAAATAAAGCATAATGTTCAAATTTGAATAAGCAGACACGCCAACTGTGTCTTGTCACCCTGTAACACTGACTCATCTTGACCTCTCATCCCAGCAATAAATACAACCTGCCATGGTTTAAACCAGGCTACAAAGACTCTGAAATGCACCGTTTTCATCACTCTCACATTCCTGAACAAATAAACCCATTATCTTTTTTTTTCCAAGTTAAGAGAGCAAAATAATCAGCAGGTTGATAAAATACTTAAAACCATTATCTGAAATTGTGGAAATCTCAACAATTAGCTACACACTTGAAAAGAAATGTCTGCAGGAGCAGCCAAGTTTGGGAGGTGGCTGAATAAGTCGCTTAACACAGAACAGCAGTATCATCCAATGCACACTCTTGTTGAGACTTCAGTCATTTGAAATGAGCTCTGATGCTGCATCTGTGTCCGATGGGGGTAGTTTGTCACCTCTCGACTTCTACAGCACCAGGATGTCTCCACTGCAGCGCTCACAGCAGTTAAAAGTAATGTTCTCATAGCGGGTGTAAGGGTGAAACCTGCCGATGCTCTTCTTATTACCGAGGAAGTTGGAGGGGGTGGAGTCACTGAGTGGAGGGTCTGCCTCGTTTTCTGAACAGGAAATTGGATCTAAAATCTTCAGCACCTATGATAGAAAACAGAGAACATATTTTTAAAAACTCTGGATTTTATTTTTTACAAACATCAGAGAAAGGCTCACACTTGCACAGACGTAGAGTTTCTACCTTCTCAGCCATCTTCTCGGCCGGTGTGCTGCAGAGCTGCTCAGCTGCTGCACTGCTGCTCTTCACCACACTGCTGCTGGCTGCAGTGGTGTTGCCCAGCAGGTGGGAGTTGATGGCGTCTGCTAGCTTGCGATTGGCTGCCGCCAGCTCCCCGGTGCTGAGCGGCTGCGCGCTGGGGTAGTACGTCTGCTGCCTGCCCCACTGCAGAGACACCAGGAGCTGCTCCAAAGATCTGGCAACAGAAAAGCAGCAACATCAGCATGGAATCTGTTAACATCATCATCTTTATGAACAAAATACTGCAGGCCTTTTGAAGGGCCATTATCTTTGGCCTTTTAATTGTACCTGATTGGCCGTCAACAAACAATAGCACACACACTATTATTTTGAAACGAAGCACTGAAGGTGTGCTTGCATCAGCAGATTGTTTGTCACCGATTCATTCATGGTTTAGTATCAGTGGCTCGGCTGTTGTAGTTTTGTTATGCAGTGAGTTAAGTGTGATGGTGATCTGGTTAATATTCATGGCCATATATGTACAGCTAGAAGATATGGACCTTTCATGCATTTTAAACACATTTCAACAGCTTTTCTTAATGCATGTGACAATGGACACACAGAAGAGAAATCATTTCCTTGCCTCTTCTTTAGATCTTTTATTTTGTGACCCATTAAATAAACACTTTATCCAATTTAGGAATGATGGTTCAGGGGTTATGTTACCTGTGAGTGAGCATCATGTCTCTGGAGAACTCCTCTCTCTCCAACAGCAGATCCTGAATGGCTCCCTGTGCCTCTCTGGTCTGTCTCTGCAGAGCTGCTCTGGCATTCGTCAGCTCCTCTGCCATGACTCTGAAAAACAACAATGATGGACGTGTTTACTCCGCATGATCACAGCAATTATGTAATCTCTTATCAATTCTTATATGCCGAAATGTCCGTGACAGACACAGTAAAACCGATGATGTTAACAGTCGATACCAAGCGTCCTTCGACTTTGTCTATTTCATACCTGCTGGCCAGGAACTTGCTCCTCCAAACGTCACACTGGATGCTCATCCGTTCCAGCTGCTCTGCTGTGTGTGCCAGACTCCGGCCCAGAGCCTCATTCTCCAGAATCAGCTGGTTCTTTTCCCGTGCCAGACGCTCAAAGTGGTACTGAAGGTCATCGCCCACTGATGCCACCAGCAGCTTCTTTAGCTCTCGGTTAACCTGGAACACAGAATTTATTTTAAAAATGACAAATTCCTTGTATATAGCTGAAGACATGCATGAGGAAATGAACTATTTACTTTTATAATCACTTAAAAGCACTTCCACACTTAAACAAAGATTAAGATAGATAAACATAAATACAGTGGACTCAATGCTATGTCAAACAAGAAACAAAAGGGAGCATGATAACATAGTATTAACTATCTAAAGCCAAATTCAAGACAATTTGACAAGGCAAGCAATACATAAACCTGACAGGGTATCTAAATAAAATGTACCTGCTTCATTCAGGCCTTACCTCTGTCTGCACACGCAGCTGATTGGAAAGACCTTCTTTATCCTGCAGCAGCCTGCGTTCAGAGTTCTGAAGCTTCTCCAGCTGTCCTCTCCAGTCCTCCACCAGAGGCAGCGGGGGAGAGTGCTGCTCCTCAGACTGTTGCCCAGCCTCACCTTTGCCCTCAACAGGTCCCGCACGGCTGGTTCGGCTAATAGCACTTCGGGGGATGATGATCCTCACAGCTTCCACCTCTGCACAAGCCTCCCGACTCACCCTGCCCAAGTGAAGAACCCCGAGAGGTTGGGGGGCAGCCGTGGAAGTGGGGTGAGTACATTTTGGGCTGTGTTTTGGACTTGCCACCTTCAGGAGGGGAAGTGCAGATGGACCTGGCGGAGGTGTATCTGTGTTGACTTCCAGGACAGCTGGCTGTTTCTTAGTTTCCATGCCATCGCCAGCACCTCGGATAGGCACAACGGCAGAATCTGTAAGAAAGAATTAAGGTCAAATTTACATCTAGTACTTGGAGGCAACCTGAGAGATTCAATAAGTATCAGTCAGGATTCTGGGAACTGGGAGTTTAACATTTAAATGGAGGTGCGAACATTCCTTAGACTTATTTAAGTTTCTCTGACCACACTGAATAAGCATTTAGTCAACTTTGTATTGCATGACAAAAAATGTGTTTTGCTCATGCCAAAGTACACAGGTCAAGACTTCATGGTTTAGCCACCACAATCCCTCTCAAGAGGCACAAAAGGTTGGGTATTGAACCTTGATACTTCTTTCGTACCCACCAAAATGTGTCGTTGAAATGTGTTGCTCAAAGTATGAAAACTGGTCTGACTTGTTATCTTGTTAACCTTTTTTTTTTATTAAAAGGTGCAGGCAGGAGCAAGATGTGGTGAGATGAAGCGTGAAGACAATAAAAATGGTAATTCAGGTTAAAAGTACATGTTTACAGGGTCTGAGGAAATGTCAGAAGCTGAGAGAAGTGGGGTTTCTTCGATTAAAGAAAATATTGATGAAACAATACAGCAACAAAACAGTTCATTAGCCATTGCTGAACCACACAGGCCAAAAAATCCCTGGTTTCACCACAGTCCCTCTCTAGAAACACATAGGGCGGGGATTTGAACTTCAATACTTTTGTGTACCCACCAAAATGGGCCCGTTGCACTCAATGTAAAAGAAACTGTTCAGCCTTGTATTCTTGATTACACCTTCTTTGATCATATAGTTCCTGATTTAACTAATTTGTTTCCAGATTAACACAGCATTACATTCAGGTAACTTCATGCTTGTGTTTGGACGACAATAAAGAAGAAGATTGGATTGTATTCCTTAGAGTGAGGTGGGGAAAAACTATAGTTTTGGTACTGGCATCGACTCAGGTCCAGTATCTGAGTGTCAGCGTGTTTGTGTTGGCACAAGTATAAAACGAAATAAAATATGATGATGGAATATGCGATTTTTACTGTAGATTTTTCACACACAAAAATGAATTGATGTTCAGATTAAGCAGTTAAATGAAAGAATGGGATCAGTCTAAACACAGTGTACTAGATCTAACAATGTAAGCAGGATGAGAAAAAAATCAGTTGCATACTTATTTATTTTTACAGAAGTCAAAATGTATCTCATTTTGTAGCAAACAAGCAGTATAAAACAAGACAACGTATGGATTACTATGTTATGTCATAAAACACACGCGGTCTTGAGTCACAGCTGGCTAAACAGGTAGGAAATGTAAATAACTGGGAGTTTAATTACAGCAGCACATACCTCTCACAGCGGTGGTCATGGTGGAGGTGGCTTAGGTTGAGAGAAGGAAGTCTGTAGTTTCTCAGGTGGTTCTTCGTCCTGCGACAGTAAACAAGAGGGATAGTACTTTTGTCGTTAACGTTTGCAGCGTTGAGAGTGTTTTGACAGCATCAAAACAACCCGCTAGTCAAAGGTCGGGAATAACAGCTGAGGAGCTGATATCGTTACAAGATAACGGTAGTTAGCTGATAAGCTAGCTTGCTAACGTTAGCTGTTTGCCGAGAATCGTTAAAGGGAAGTTTAACAACACAAGCCACCGTGACGTTAACGCAGCCACGATAGGTATTATCTACGAGGAAAGACGTGTCCCAGTTTATCTTATCATATCGTGTCTTTTATTATGGCATTTAGACAAAGGTTTAAATAACATACCGGTAGACAATGGATCCAACCTCCACAGTTAACTCGGAGCCACAAGCTGTTTATTTTACCACCGGACACAGTTGGCCTCTGGCGAACGGACATACGCAAAATTTTGCCCTGAGTACGCTTTACAGGCTTAACTTCCTGTCGGGAGACCGCCCCTGTCTTGGAAAATAGGGAGTTCAGTGTTCAACTTTAAGCACAGATAAACACCTCAAATGCTTATTGTAACCTTTCTCCTCATAATTTCTCGTATTAACTTGTATATGTCTATTTTGTCGAACTAGTCGTTTTTAACAAGGAAGCCTGACAGTCGTTACCCGTGGAAATAAACCCCCACGAAGAATTACTCTGTTCCGTTCTCTAACAGCTAAACTGATCTCCGGTCAGTTGGTGTGTTATTCCAGCGTAAATATTTTTAAAGCAATTAAATGTGAAACTGATGAGAGATCAGATGGATATGCACGAAGCCGGTGGTGTAACAACTAAATGGGTCAAGCAGAATGAGGCGGAACCTTCACGGGTAGCGTTTATATGCTCCACGGACAAAAAATAGCGTTACAACAAATGTTGAAAAGTGCCGCTACGATGCCGTTGCTTGTTGTTCCACTCCAGTGGTTTCGGAGTTGATATAAGAAAAGGCAGAAATTACTTACGCGCAGCTTAATTGTTGTCGGGTCTTTTAGTTCTTCAGGGTGAGTTTTGAAATACAGTTATCATGGGAGTGCACGGACTGTGGAAGCTGTTGGAGAGCACAGGGAAACCCGTCAACCCCGAGACTCTGGAAGGAAAGATTCTTGCTATTGGTATCCTGAATCGGTGGTGATTTATTTATCTATCTGTCTACCATTCATCATCTTTCTTCCCCATCTGTGTCAGAGATATAAATGTAGCCGATTGTTCTTTCTGCTGAGCCATTGCATTAACCTTAACCAGTCACCTCCAGACATCAGTATATGGCTGAACCAGGCAGTGAAGGGGGTGAGGGACCGTGAAGGCAACAGTGTCCAGAACGCCCACCTCCTCACTCTCTTCCACCGCATCTGTAAGCTGCTCTTCTTCCGCATCAGGCCAGTGTTTGTGTTTGATGGGGAGGCGCCGCTCCTGAAGAGACAGACTCTGGTACGTCCAGGTCCACATCTGATTGTCTGATTTTAGAATACTTCTTCTGTATTCTGTCGTTGGAAGTTGCTTTCCCTCTCACGCAGGCTCTGAGGAGGCAGAGGAAAGAGGAATTGAGCCGGGAGTCCAAACAGACCAATGAGAAACTCCTCAAGACTTTCCTGAAGAGACAAGCTATCAAAGCTGCACTTGGAGACCGCAGGTAAGGTGCAGGGGAAAAAAATACACAACACCTGTTCTTTGTAGTTCAAAGGGTCAGCGTGTGCATCAAAAGAAGTTGCTCTCTCCCACAGAAAACACTGCTCCTGAAACGCCTCGTCAGTAGTCCTGCCTTTAATTCCATGACTTGGCGACGCCACACTATGTCAACATGTCTGAATTTTGCATCATTAATTTCTAGTGGCTAGTTTGCCACGTATGAAGTGATTTAGCACAGATGCTCTCTTGTTAGCGCTGCTGGCTCAGACATGTGTGAGCTGACCAATCCGAGCAGACTGGGGATTCGGGAGGGTGGGGCTTAAAGAGACAGCAGGAGCTAAAACAAAGTGTTTAAGATGGAGCAGGAATAATGTGAGACAGTATGGGAAATCTGATGTGTTTTTGAGCATTAAAGCATGTAACCATATTCTAGTAGTAACTCTTTTAAGTCTCCTTTAAGTATCTCTCTTGTTTCCTGCCACAGTAAGGATCCCCTTCCCAGTCTCTCCAATGTGAGGAGAGATGAGGTGGACGACATGTATGTTCTACCAGCCCTGCCCGCTGCAGAGGAGGAGGAAAAAAGCAGGTCAGACGCCCGGGAAATGTTTCCGTTCGCTAGTTATTGTGGGTAAAGTGTTGAGTAATTCAGTCAGAATATTTACAGCTTTACATTCATTTTTTGTGAAACAGGGCTGGAAAGCATCTCTTCCATGCTCAATGAAGACACAACCTGACACTCCAAACTTTGTTTTTTATGGCTTCCTTTGCATAAACAGAGCTCTCAAACAACTAAAAAAAGTTTTTTTCATCAATACCAAGTTAAAAAATAACTGTGCCTTGTTTTTATATAGTTATTTCAGCTGTAATACTGTTAGTATAATCATTTTAATGTGTTTTGCTCTCGCAGTTCAGAGGAGGAGGAGGTGGAAGAGGGGGAAGAAAACGAGTGCGAGGGGATGGTTGACGATTTTCACATGTACCAGGTAAAATGATCACATGCACAAGAGCAACACCACCAAATAACATGGCATCAACGCTTGTCGGGTTCCAGCTGTATTACAACAATGTGATACAATTTTCTCTTACACTTAAGGGAGAGTCGTACGGAGGCCCTAACTCAGTGGACATCAATTCCGAGGAGTTCGCCAGCCTGCCTCCTGAAATGAAACACGAGATACTCAAGGACATGAAGGAGTTTTCCAAAAGACGCCGGACCATGTATCAGAAACCTCCAGAGGTACTGTTTCGTTCTCATTCCGACTCACGTACTCTCGCGATTCCTCCTCACCAACACGGATGCCTCCACGTTCCCTCTTTAGCATTCAGGGGACTTTTCCCAGTACCAGTTGGCTGGTCTGCTGCAGAGGAACCACTTGAACCAGCGCCTGGAGGGGGTGGAGAAAGAGATGAGCCAGCGGAACGCCGGCGGTGCGCCACAGCTCTACGAACAGGACGGAGAGGAGCAGAGTCACAGCGTGGAGTCGCAGCGACTGGTTTCAGAAGACCATTCCCACTTTATACTTATTAAAAGTGAGGACATCCATGATGATATGTGTCATAGTATTTTATTCTGTATTTATGATGTACATTGCATTACATTTCTACTCCTAAATCTTGCACACTAAGCCTTGAACGGGGTTTCACGACTAAAAGAGACTTGATATTTCAACGTGAAACTGAAAATGCAAACTAGTCTCTGTATTTGTATTTAAAACAATACTCTACTTTTCCCTACGTAGGCAACAAAAAGAAGGAGACTGCCCCTGAGAGCCAACCTGCGGCTTCACCCTGGTCAGGGGGCTTCCTGTCAGGCAACAAAAGAAAAGTAGCGGGCAGACCTGAGCCCTTGTGGCGACCTATTTGTGAGGAAGAGGAGGAGGCGCGGAGTCCCCCCTCGGAAGACTCCAAACCCTGTGTCTCAAAACTGTCTCAAGAGGACACGTCGCCACCCTCGCCTCGCACGCTCAAGGCAATTCAGGCTGCGATGAACGACAGCTCGGATGAGGAGAAGGTAGACGGGGATGCGAAGAGCGGCGGTATGTCTCCACGCACCCAGCTGGCAATCCAGCAAGCTCTCACTGAAGTGGAGGACGGTGCTGCGGAGACTCCGATCTCACGCTCACCCACCAAACCGCAGGCAAAAATTAATCGTCCTGCGCCGCTGGTGGTCGTCAGCAGCTCGGAGGACGAGCCAGAACCTGGTCATGTGAACTCTCTACCTAATAATGAAAAGGCAGATTTTAAGAGGGACCCAACAGGCCAAAGTTTACATACGAGGGATAGTTTGTTGGTCAGTAGTTCTGAAGATGAGATGGAGGAAATGATTGGACAGAGAATTAAAGGACTTCCCTCTGCAGTGCCGCAACAATCTCATGACAGAGGGAAGAAGTCAGAAGAGGAGACAAAGAAAGAACAGTTGACTGGAGAACTGGAAAGAAGAGAATCAGAGCATGGGTTGAACACAAAGAAGAGAGATCTGGTTCAACCACAGATATGTGCCCAGATATGTGAGAAACCTCTGAGTGCTGAGACTGAAGTCTGTCCTGTGCTGTTAGAACAGAGTAGTAAAAAGTCCAATGAAGCTGTAGAGAACAGGAGTGGTGATGTTGCGGAGGAGAGCGAGTCGGAAGGTACAGTAATAGCCGATTTAAGATTACATCCTTTCATTATTTCTTCAGTCGGTACGTATTAACAAAAGTGCTTTTGTGTTCTCCCAGAGAGCTTTATTGAGGTGTCAGAAGAAGAAATTGAAGAGGATGACGAAGACGATTCAGACGAGGTCCCCGAAGACGAAACCAAAAAAGATGAACCGCCGGAGGAAAGTTCAGCAGAGGCTCCCAGCAGCCCGGCTGCTGCTGCGCAATTAGAGGAAGAGGAGGTGAAAAAGAGCCAGATTGAAGAGAAGGAGCTGAAGGAGAGAACAGAGACAGAATCCGCTCCAGCGATCAATGAATGGG
Organism: Diplodus sargus; assembly: GCA_903131615.1. Lineage (NCBI taxonomy): Eukaryota > Metazoa > Chordata > Actinopteri > Spariformes > Sparidae > Diplodus > Diplodus sargus. Next base: position 3,983,194 of record CAEMYA010000013.1, read on the forward strand.
AACACTTTGATGCGGTAAATATTGTTGACACAACAGACCGATACGCAACACAACCGATTTTAAAGGGTTAGCCAGTGACTTCTGGTGGTACATCAAGTGTGGTTCATCAGTGTGCGTGTTGTGCTGCAGGATGAGCTGGAGGATCTGGAGAGCTCTCTGCAGGCGGAGCAGAGCAGCCTGAGGGAGCGGAAGCAGCAGCAGGAGAGGATGGCGAACACCGTCACTGGACAGATGTATCTGGAGAGCCAGGTGAATGAAAGACGCCATGAAATCACATCAACGCACGAACCGAGCGGGCGTGCGGTATCACCCTCACATCTAATCTCGAGAGAAATAGTTGACACTGGACTCTCAAGTGTCAGCACAGAGAAGGTGCTGTACCAACTGGGGATTACATTACTCTGTGGTGCCTCCGCCAACATTTTCAGAGCCACACAGTCGGTATCGAATCACTTACACAATTAAATGTCCTGAAAGGCTGTCAGCCTCATAAAATCACCACCTATTGTAAAACCTCTGAGTGCCCGATCTTAATTAATCCCACTGGCTGTATTGATAATGTCGCTTAAGTGCGAAGGCAGTTCTCCGATGACTACAGATGGTTCATTGAGATAAAAGGGTCACAAGCCAAAACTAATTTAGAATCTTGGCAGATACTGTCGATAAGAAGCCAAACACAGCACAACCCTGACATGTGCATATATTGCCTTCTTTTCTAAGTGATCACTGTTTTCATCTTTGGTAACCAGGAGCTGCTGCAGCTGTTTGGCGTGCCGTTCCTGGTGGCGCCGATGGAGGCTGAGGCTCAGTGTGCAGCGCTCGACCGCGCCGACCACACTCACGGGACCATCACAGACGACTCGGACGTGTGGCTGTTTGGAGGGAGACACGTCTACAAGAACTTCTTCAGCCAGAACAAATATGTCGAACACTTCCAGTACAGTGACGTGCAGAACCAACTGGGTCAGTAGTCACCATCTTCTGTGTGTGTGTGTGTGTGTGTGTGTGTGTGTGTGTGTGTGTGTGTGTGTGTTTTCAATATATGGTCATTATGAAGTGTTTATCTTTATTTTGTTACCTGTTCATTAATAGACTAAGTTAACATTAAACATTAAAACATTCCCTAGGTCATAGTTTTAGGAGCCACCAAACCAACCTTCTGTCAAATCAGTTAGCACTTAAGCATCCTGTCTGAAGGAGAAACAATGATATTGTTTTCCATGAAACTTACCCTGAAATGTATTATGATCATGTGAAAGGGTTATTCGGGGACTCTCTCCATCATTTGCAGCTGCCAGGGTTCTGCAGGCGATGTTGTTTAGCTATTTTCTAGCTACTATAACAGAGTGAGGTGTTGAAATTATATAAAGATAAAGCATTACCGCGCTAATCTGATGAGTTCATATTGCACATATCAGAGACAGCTGTACGTGTTGGTGATGATAAATGGGCTGTCAGCAAACTGACCCAACGGAATGCTGAAGGATTAACTTCTCTCTCTCTCTTTCTACCTCGTTTTTTTTCCCTCCATTTTCTCAGGTCTGGACAGGACGAAACTGATCAACCTGGCTTACCTGCTGGGAAGCGACTACACAGAGGGCGTGCCAGGGGTCGGATATGTGACAGGCATGGAGATACTGAATGAGTTTCCAGGGCCGGGCATGGAGCCACTCATACAGTTCAGGTTTGTGTGTGTGTGTGTGTGTGTGTGTGTGTGTGTGTGTGTGTGTGTGTGTGTGTGTGTGTGTGTGTGTGTGTGTGTGTGTGTGTGTGTGTGTGTGTGTGTGTGTGTGTGTGGGAGAGAGAGAGAGAGAAACAGTTGTGGTTTATTTTTTCTGATGCCATTAACATTTTCGTCTGGCAGCTTGTAGTTACTTTTTTTTCCTCTCTCTTATCAACTAAATGTCCATCTTTACATCTTTAAGACTTAGTCCCTCCAGTCTTTCTTGACTGTGGGTGTGTGAATAAACTCATTATTAAAGCTAATTTATTCAACATTGAATGATATTATTCAAAGTTGTAAATCAACTGAGGGTTTATATTTGCCTCTGTATTATCTCTAATCCTAAATAAACGTCAACTCAGCATATTTAACTTCAACTTCTGTGCAATATATTACACTTTAAATACACTTGATATATTATATATTTATGTTATTTTATATTTTTGATGATTACTGTTTGTAAAGCCTCATTAGCGCCTGGTCATTGTTTCTTCCCTCCAGTCAATGGTGGTCAGAGGCTCAGGAGAAAAAGCGTCTGGCAGCTGACCCCCGTGACACGAAGGTCAAGAAGAAACTGCGGGACCTAAAACTGCATCCTGGGTTCCCCAACCCTGCGGTTTCACAGGCCTACCTGCAACCTGCTGTGGACGAGTCGGACAGCTCCTTCAGCTGGGGACGGCCACAGCTGGACATGATCAAAGAATATCCTTTCCGTGCGTCTGCACGTGTGCGTTTTTGTGTGCGTGTTTATGAATGAATGAAGTTTCCTTAACCAGTTTTTTACATTCTGTCTGAATCGTTTTGGCTGGAGCAGTCGGAAGACGGAAGAGACTCTTCAGCCAGTCATCAAGCAGCTCAACAGCCAGCAGGTAACTGATGATTCTCTACCCGTCACTCCCAACTAATTAACTCAACATGAGGACTTGATTTGCTGTAGCCAAATATATTGCTAATGCTTCTTAATGAGGAAAAACTGCCACATTGTCTCTGCGTTCCAGTTTCCTGTACACACACTTTCTTTTTAGTCATACTCCCAACTTTCTTTAATGTCTCCATTCTGATTGTGAACCTTTTTAAAAAGCCAGTAATGGAGGAAATAAAACCACGTCATTGTCTAACAACATTTATACCACGTCTCTCTCTGTTTTGGGTTAGACTCAGCTGCGGATCGACTCATTCTTCCGCATGGAGCAACAGGAAAAGCAGGCGATTCGCAGCCAGCGACTCCGCCGAGCAGTCACCTGCATGAAGAGAAAGGAGAGAGAGGAAGGAGAGGAGGAAGAGGAGGACAGTGAGGAGGAAATCCCATCCCCATCCAAATCTAAGAGAGGGAAAGCAGTGAGCAAGAGTCCAAAGAAAGGAGGAGAGGGAGACGGGGAGAGGTCGGCAGCAGGAGGAGGGTTTCTAGGGTCAGCGGTAGTTGTTGAACCTCCTCTCACACCTCCGAAGGATGTGAGCAGCACCAGCCGAGAGCTCCTCTCAGTTAAGATTCCTCAATCGACTAAGAATGCGCCTCAGAGGGCCAGCAGGAGCAGCAGCAGCAGCTCGGGTGACGACAGCGACGGTGGTGGTGAAATCGCTATGGTTACGGCCCGATCCGTGTTCGAAGGCAGCCGACGAGGCCACGCAGCGAAAAGCTCAAGAGGGAGAGGAAGAGGAAGAGGAAGCACGAGAGGCAAAAGAGGAGGGAAGAAGCTGTGAGGGAAAACTAAACTTCATACATAATAAATTCAATAAGCTTTTGTAATATGAAGCCGGAATCATGCTACTGTAATATCATGACATGATATTTAAATGTAAAGTGTGTAAATTAATCATGAACTGTAACAGCAATGAAGTGAGTTCTGTCTATATAACAGAATATGTATTTTGTACACGTACCAGGTTAATAATATTTTTCATAAAACTCTTCAGGGACATGTATTCTGGAGTCATTATTTTCCACAGTAGAGGTCAGTTTGGCTCAGATTTGGTCATTTGTTTTTTCTGATGTTTTTTTTAAATGTGAGACTGAGACAGGTGCAGCTCCACATGCAGCACACGTCCCTTGAATTTCCTTCAGGTTGTATTTCAGTCGCCCTCTGCTGCTGCTGCATACACACACCACTCCTCTTCCCTCTGGCTTGAATACAAAAATAGAATCTCTGCTTTCTGAATTGATCCGACATTTTACGTGGGGAAATAATATTTTTTTCAAACAAGCTGGAGAAAGCGTCCGTTTGCCACGTGTAAAGTTTAAAATACATATGAGCTGAGAATTGAAACCACTAAATGTTTATTTCTTTGCGAAGGGCAGTACTGCACAGCCTCACTGAAAGACTCCCAACCATCTACACTCCTACATGGTGATTTCTATGTCTTGGGTCACTTATAATTTGGTATTAGCAAGTGTTACACTGTGTATTAAGTACCTTTAGAGGGCAAGAGAAATGAACAGAGGCCACCACAGTGACCCAATGAATTCAGCTCATACAGTGGCCTGGCGAATTTGTCTAAAAAACTGTTACTACTTTGTTCACATCTTTGTCATTTTGACTTAACTTAAAATAACTGTATGAAACTATCTATCAGAACAATACTGGAGTCAAATACAAACAAAACTCCGGCACTCTCGGACTTGTGAAAAAATACTGGAGGAAAATTGTAACAAAACATTATGTCTCTTGGGTTGAATTTTAAGGGGCCATTCATCAGATATGATCAGAATTAACATATATTATCAACAGAGCGCGCAGAAACAACCATGTAAGACGTCTATGTATTTTGTTGCAGATGTCTAATGAGGTTTGCATGTCAGCTGCCCATCCTGCCAAGTAATACCACTTTGTACCACAAGAGGCAATAGAGTCTGATGATGATGGCCCTGTAGTTTGTGCTGGGAGATTACATTTATATATATATATATATATATATATACGACCAGTCTAATAAGTAAACACAATTAACTCACAGAATGGAAATATTATTACATTGATTTTCCTTCCTTTTCCTTCCAAATTACACAATTGTACACCCTCTGAATCCAAGTTTCTTCTACCGCAACACTAAGATAAGCTTAGTTGCCTCGTTCACTCATTGTAAAATTGTTATGGAAAAGAAAAAACTTTAAAAATAAAATGAAGTCTTCCAGTCTTGGTTTGTGTTTCCACATTAACCTTGAATCACAAAATAAATCCCAATTCACAGGGTAAGATCTGGCTCTATGCCATTGCAGAAAAACACTATAGACCATATATATATATATATATATGTGTGTGTGTGTGTGTGTGTGTGTGTGTGTGTGTGTGTGTGTGTGTGTGTCTTCTCTTCTCTAGTGTCAATCCTGGTCCGGCTGTATCCAGGTGGATTAGTGTCAGTTTATTATAAGGCCACTTAGCTCCACAGCTAACTGAGCTACATGCTAACAGCGGCTAGAGTAGCAGTACAGTGAGCAGTAGGTGGTTGTGCTGCCGCCTATAGTTTTGGAGCTACTTTTAAAACTCGGGTCTTCTTACAAATTGCACCTTTAAAGTCACATGAAACATTCACATATATGCAAGCCTTTGAATTACCATGTGAATGTGTCTAAAATAAACTTAGTATAGTTCAGAAGATGATGAACAGCAAGCTGAGGAGTGACGTACAGCCGTCCCTGTTGGCGCATCAGCTCCAGTTCAGCAGTGTGACAGGCCAGCTGCTGCTGTCAGTCAGCTTCACTGCAGAGAGATTCGAGCATGCCCGCAGAGAGCGAGCAATGTGCGGTGAGCTGAGGGTCGGGCTGGGGTGGCTGGACTAGAAGTTGGGAAACACTTGATTTGCGTGTAACTTAAAACCGCAGAGGGCGGCAGCCTGTTAAATATCTGGATCCAGATTGACCCGATACAAAGGACCGTAAGCCGAGAGCAGCTGTTGGCTGCAACTGTATAGACGTTCTTTTTAAGGGTGCTCTCGCCCTCCTGCTTGGACTGCTACACACACTAAGACTCAACAGTCCAAGGCCATGGAGGACTCCAGCACCAAAGAAGGAGGTGAGAATTTGAAGTAATAAGTAATAACTGAAAACTGAAGATTTTTCTTTCTGATTTAAGTGCCACTAATTAGGTACTGACTGTTTGTAAGATTTCCTAATTCTTTTTATTTTTCGTTTTTTGTCTTGCAGTCTTAAAAATGATGATGTGCATGCAAAGATAAAACCTGCTAAGTGTGAGAGCTCGGAAACAACTGTGCTGTGTCTGCTTGATAGCAAATACAACACAGATATTTACACACACACACACACACACACACACACACACACACACACACACACACACACACTGTGAGAGAGACAGACAGAGAGAGACTGAGGAGTTACAAATTGAGCCTGACCCCCTTCCACCTTTGCACTGTGGCTCTGAGGGCTCCCCTGACCTTTTCTCTCTAAGCCCTGTGACATAACCAAAGTTACTCACTGACTGGCTGTTCGCGCTCACACATAGCTGGAGTCTGACACACTGGCACGGTGTTACAGACAAACGCAGCAGGATCAGCGGGGCATTAATGTTCTTCATTTATAGAGCAGAGAATCAAGTGTTACCTGTAATATGATATGAAAGAAAAACAACCTGATTTGCTCTTCTTCTTTATAAAACAGTCGTCCTGTTGTCTTAGGATGTTGTTGTTGACATTTTAAGACTGTAGCTTTCTTACTTTAGAGCTGCAATGATAGATTGATCAGTTGTCAACTATAAAATCAATTGTTAGCTTTTTACTTTTGAAATTGGGTTAATTGGTTTGAGTAACTTCTCAAATCCAAATTTTCTAATTCTTAAATGTGACAAAATATTTCAGTTGACTGACATTTATGACGGTCTACATATTTAATGTGTTTGGGGGTCTAAAACTGAGGTCATCACGAGTGTGTACTGTATAACAGATTCTGAGGAAAAACAAGAATTTAGGGTTAATGTACTGTTATGATGTGGAGAGGAGAAGTGTAACCTTACTCACTACAGACATTTTACAATGTCATAGCAGAAAAAACACAGGTAACAACATGAAGTACAGCTCCATACCATTAAAGTGTACCATTGTGTTCTCTAGGGGTGGGTATTGGCAAGAACCTCACGATACGATACGTATCACGATACTTTGGTCACGATACGATACGTATCAAGATATCACGATATTGCGATATAAATAAAGATGAAAACACAAGTACCTGTATATGTACATCAGATGATGTTGATCAGAGGACATATTGAGTCAAAACTATTTCATTCAAAACAGCCTCTCCATTTTATTTATTCCCATGAAATTTCCGGGTAGTAATATTCTCTTTGTCCAGCTCGTTGTTCTTGCTATCTCTCTTAACTTTGAAGCCAAAGTGCTTCCAAACATCAACTTTAAATTGCGGAGGCGTTGTTAACTTGCCATCCATTTTGCAAAGACACCCGCCGCACAGCAGAGTCGCTCTTCGGCAATATATCGATATTTGGAGTTGAAAAAAATCGATATTGTATTGGGCGGCAAAGTATCACGATATATTGCCGTATCGATATTTTTGCCCACCCCTAGTGTTCTCCCATTGAGCCAGAAAACACAAAATTCAATTTAGCAGTCTTTGATGTGATAAATTACACCTGAGCACTGGACTGTGATTATGTCAAAAAGTCCTGCAGTTTGTCTTGTGCTTTCTATGTCACACTTTGTATATAAGCATGTGATCTTTTTTAACACCTGTCTCTCCTGTGGGTGTCAAAGCAGGTGCTGCTGTGGATGCAGAGCTCGCCAAAGCAATCATGGCTCGGCAGTTCTCACCCTCTCTCATTGGAATCGAGGCCTGGGAGGGATACAAGTTTTCTGATATGGAGATCCGCATCAAAGAGTCCACAGACCTCTATGGAGCTGTACTCTGGCCCTCGGTACGTTCAAATTAATGTAATAATCCCAATCGTTATAGTAAGTCCTGCCTGTGAACTGTAAGCTTGTGTCCCCCGAACAGGCGATGGTGTTGTGTCATTTCTTAGAGACCAACCGAGACAAATACAACCTGATGGACAAAAATGTGATTGAACTGGGAGCTGGAACCGGGCTCGTCACCATCGTATCCAGCCTCTTAGGTACAGAAAACGAAACAATCGGATGATGAGCTTTTATAGCTTGATCTTGTTTTGATTTCACCTAGTGTTCAGACCTGATGTCAACACCTATCCTGAGTGATCCGATCACAGGTGGACAGCTCTGAGAGGCATTAGGCATTGGGCTCTCATAGCGCGCCAAAGTTAGCATGTTCAAAGACTGTTTGAACTAACCATGGAACTAGTTACCCCGGTATCCCCAGACTCCCTGAACAAATCATGCTATTTTTAGAGTTGTTAAATGAGGAGCAACTTAAAAAAAACTTTGTGAGATGGCAACGGCAAATTCTAAAACATTCATGCCTTCTTGGAAATTCGGCATTAAATGCAGCGTCTTTCCTTGTTAAAAGCGGCAGTTTGTCATTGCATCACTGCACCAACCTGTCTGTTTTATGTGTCTGAAGAGTGCATTACCTCCCAGTCTTAGCATTTATACAACATTTTTGTGAGAGGGAACATTTTACTGATGATAAACATGTCAAATTTTACAAATACAACAAACATGAATTGATATGAGCAATGTTTTTATCCTCCCAGGCTCCCTTTAATAAGTGTACAATTTTATGAGTTAGGACAAACGTTAGAATCTATGTGAAATGCTGTCTACAACAAATTTGGGTAATCTTGTAACTTCAGGATGAATGAGGTACGTATCCCTAGTCAGTGTGTTACCTGCAGTACGTGACCGTAAGCACTCCCTCTATGTGGAGAACCGTCAGACAGCCCCTTCCTTTGGCACCACATTCCCTTAAATTGTACAACGTTCGTATTCCTACGCACATGCCTGCTCCATGATGAGGTATAAGTTCCTCATACAGCCCGAATCAAAAGGCCCAAACTATCACTTTAATGCCAGGTGTGAGCTGATGGGCTCAGAGCTGTCCACTTATGATTGGATCACTCAGGACAGATGTTAATACTGGGTCTGAATTTCCTCTTTGACTTAAAATCTATATAATTTTTTTCCCCCTGATGCTGTTTATGTCTCATGTCCTTTAACACTCAGCAGCACTGTCTCTCTCCAGGTGCCAGGGTGACTTCTACTGACCTACCGGACGTGTTGGGGAACCTCCGATACAATGTAATGCGCAACACTAAGGACCGATGCAGGTACATCCCTGTGGTAGGTTTTCGTATTTATGTTTCATATTGTCGGGTAGATAACCTAGGAAATATATTAAAATGTCCAGCTAAGGTGCTTAGTGTTGACAAAACCATCAGCAATATTACGTAGCATTGTGTTTTTTCTTGCTTTTCTTGTTTGTATGTTAGGCTCATGAACCAAATCTGCTACTCTCATTACGTGTTTCCAGCGCAGCCGATATCAAAGATTCATATAAAACAACCAGAGAATATGAAAAAGTGGGAGGACATTTGGAATCAAGGGAGAAAATATGTTGGCTTCATCCTGAATTCATTCTGAAACATCTGTGTTTCTAGGTCACCGAGCTCATCTGGGGGCAGCAGGAGGTGGAGCAGCGCTTCCCCCGCGCCACACACCGTTTCGACTACATCCTGGCAGCCGACGTGGTGTACTCCCATCCTTACCTGGACGAGCTGATGGACACCTTCGACTACCTGTGCCAGGAAAACACACAGATCCTGTGGGCCATGCGCTTTCGTCTGGACCCAGAGAACAGCTTTGTGGATCGCTTTCAGCAGCGCTTCCATATGGAGCAGCTGTACGACCTCCCCAGTCTGAGTATCAAACTGTACCGAGCCTGGAGGAAGGACAGGAGGACTAAGGACCAAGGAGAGGCTGCTGCCTGAACACACCGAAATAAATATTCACTGGGACTGAAGGGAAATGTTTTTATTTATTCTGAAATGTTACATGTTTACATGGATATCACACAATATCAAGCTGTGACTCACATTTTATATTATTTCCAGTATTTACTGGTGTGATCTTTGTTTACAAGAGATTATTCAGTATAATGTAATACCATTTAACAACACCACAATCTACAAAATGACAACTGACTTCGATCTCCAACAAAATCTAGACGGTCTGATTTGTTGCTGTTCTGTTGCTTTACATTTCATTTAGATCAACTTGAATAAACTGGCAGCTCCACATGTCTGGATAAACTAAAGGATGGTCTTGTGCTCCTGTTCTTGGCTGACTATGTTGTTTTGGTTACAACGCAAGATCTACCTGGCTATCGAAAGTGCAAATGAACTGGCTGTACAGAAAGCCAAAACAGAGATTACACGGTTAATCAAAGAAGAGCTCATCAGATTACAAAATGAATACCAGCCGACGAGCAAAGGCCGGTACAAAGTGTTGTAGAGGAGGAAGCAAGGCTCGCTGGAGGCGTTTCCATCTCTCACCAGTCTCTTGTCATCTCTACTGCTGCATCAGAGTGGTTGAAGGATATTTTAATCTGTAAATATTAATGATATTTCCTTTGATGGCCTGAGTTTAGTGAATGCAACAGCGACATCAATCTGGACAAACATGACTCTGGACTTTTCCAGTGGTTTTCTGATGACCTTGTGGATTTTATTTAGGAGCTCCGTTGCTGTGTGACCTCACATGGACTACAAGATCAAGTTTTATTGCTTGTACAAGTGCCAGTTTCAACAAGCACGTATACGTGTCAGCATCTCAATAACTTCTGATGGCTTGCCTTCAATTTTGCTCAACGGTGGTTCTCTTAAGATGAAACCTGATATCGGTCGTAACAGTCAGCAGCTGGCACAGCTAAGCTTTAAAGTATTTTATTGTAATGTTAAAGAAAATGTCGAGGGGTTGGTAACATAAGAAACCCAAACAAGGCATAACTCCTTCCCCCTGTCTATACTGGCAGTAGGATTATGTCCAAAACAACATTCCTGGCCTGACCAGTGATGTAAAGAGTCAGTTGCTTACAGGATTTCCTAAGTGCAGTATTTTTCCACTACACAAACGACCAAGATGAAAACATAACCTCCTGGAGCAAGTCATTATCACACAAATCTGTGATTTGGAGCTTTAGAGAGTTTTAGCTTATTGCTTTGTTTCATTTTCAGCTACAAAGCTCTAACAATCACCTTTTCAGCAACAGATAGACACAGTTAGTGACTAGCTGCTGAACACTGTGGAGCAGCTAATTTGTTTAGTTTGGTGGTGGAGACCAAAAACAGAGCAAAAAGAGAGCGACTATTGAACATATATTCACCAGGTGGACAGAAACAAGACTCCCAGTGAACAATAATATTGTTGCATAACTGCTTGATGTGTAAATAAGCAACTGCTTTCAAAAAAGTTCTCACAAAGATCTCAAGGTGATAGTTGCACGTGAACAAAGAAGTTGGTTATCATAGGCCAGTTGGCCAGACATATGGTCTGAATTTGACCTCCAGATGTTCAAAAATAGAAATAAGAATAATACAAATAAATTAATATTATGTAAATCTGTTAATGCTGTTTTATATTTGTGAGATAAAATGCTCCTTAAATTGGCCTGGAATTATAGAATTATAATTTGTTTATGTAGTCAGTCATTAAAAGAAATTTGGGATCCTTCTACAGAAGTCCTCAGAGGCCAGTGAAAAAATAATTCAGGGACTTTAAAATATCCTGACAGACCCTTTTTTGAACTGTGTTTACGTCATGAACACAGAAAACAGTCAAGATTAGACTTTAAAAAGTATCTTTTTATCCTGACTTGCCTCTCTTGCAGCTTCAGTAACATGGCCACCAATGTGCCCCACGCAAATTTTGCACATTTTTGGAAACTCACCAGTCGGCTTGTTTATCTTGGCTAGAGTAAGTTAGGAAGGCATTTAATCAATGTGACCTATTAAACCTGATATATAATTCGTGATTCCAAATCCTTGTGTGATGGATATGTGTCGTTTGGCTGCGAACACACAGGCGGGATGAAGAGCCGGATTAAAGAGACACAGCGTTCTTATCTAAGACGATGTGTATCATCGTCAAGACAAACAGATCGCCAACAGCTGAAAAGTGTCTGGGGCCTTGTGGAGATATCCGCTAACTTGACCAGCCTTTCAACAGCCTCTTGATAACAAACAACCTTTCAATGACAGACAGATGCTGCATGTCATCAAGCTTAGAAACTCTGATCTTTTAAAACTCGGGCAATGACCTAACCACTGTGCACTCCCCATTTATGTGTCAAACTATCATGAGGTCCTGGACGGTTTTCAAGTTTTGGGATGTGAGGGGGTTTCGGTCGACGATACCTGAAACTGGGGGGGGGGGTGATACGTCATGGTCAACGGCTGTTTAAAAGCAACCATGGGAGGTCCAATTGAGGTTGATATTACTGGAGCCCCCTTCTTTTCTAAGAGGGGTAGATATAAGGGGATTGCATGCCAGCCTGATCCTGTTACTGCCCATGTCTGGTGAAGCAATTCAGGCCATTGCAGGAAAAGCAAGCAAGTAAGCAAAGCATGAACATGCAATAGACTTCGTGCATAATTTTTATAGAGAGGTTTTTTATTTTAAAAACATTTGTTGATAGCACACATTCAACAGCTTCATAGAAAGATGCTTTCCAGACAAACATAAATCATGTATGAGCCAAGTTTGCAGCAGACTTGCAGATAACAAAATAAAACATATGCATTACCGGTGTAATGTGCAATATCTGGTGATGATTTGACTCCACAGTCAAAATCACAAAAATGGAAATGATTTACTTGAGTTAGAAAAAAAGTACTTCTTCATATTATATCAATTCACAGTAGCTCCAGTATGAAGTTACAGTTCGGGGAGGCGCCGAGACGCTCCAGAAGGGAAGTCCATAAGCGACTGTGGAATTAATGATCTGTGGCTGTATCATGACATTCCTGCCGCTCTCCTGCTCTATTTGGCTCACTCGCCCGGTCATCTTGGCCGGTGTTGATGTTGATGCACTCTGCTGTCGTATCTTGCCTGTGTTTATTTCTCCAGGCACCTTTCTAAAAATAGCCTCATGCCCTTGTGATGATGATGATGGGTGTGTCCAACAGGATGCTGAGCCTCTATAACCTCCCAGTCAGAGGTCTCCAGATGCAGTGCGATTGCTCCTGAGATCTTTCACTGGAGAGTAAAGCTGCAGCAGGTAGGTCAACAGTCACAGGTGGACCAGGTTTTTCCTGTTATGTATGGTAGGGTCCCATGTACTCTTTAAATGATGTGAAAGTGAGTTTCTTGCATGTTTATTGAAGGGGTGTGTTCTGCAAGACTTGTTTTGCCTTATTTCACTGGCTTGGCTGTTGAGCTGCAGTTTGAAAGAAATATCATATAGCAAAATTACACGATCTATATGCAAAATATATCTTGATTGTATGACATTTTGTAAATCCTCTTGACTAATACATTAAAGACACAGAAGAAAGGAAGCTCAGTAAAGAGAGCAAAGCATATCAAGAATCAAGTAGGGGAGATTCATTAAGCAAGAGAACATTATACCATTAAAAAAATGTTTAATCGAAGCTCAAACTCTTTTGTGGTGATATCTGTCCATTTAAAAGTATACAGGATCTTATATGGATACTTTGACCCCCACCTTTGTGGAGGAAACCAATTACATGAGAAGCGGTGAGGAGGAAGAGGAGGAGGAGGAGGCGGAGGAGAAGGACGAGAAGGAGGATGGGGATGAAGAGCATCAAGAAGAGGAAAAAGGTAGGATGAACTATGCAAGAGTTCATTGTTTTGTCTGACCGCAGAGATCGGAGCATCTGACTTGTGTATCATTCAGATGAATCAGCCGTCCAGAAGCAGAAGAGACCGGCCTGGGCCCCAAGCTTCTTCCTCAGAATAGACAAAGAGATGTACCATTTTGTCGGGCAGGAGATCATCATAGAAGAGGCTCTTGACTCCTATGCAGGCATGATATGGCCGGCGGTGAGTACCACCTTTGCGACCTCACTTTCTTCAATATGACATCTAGCACCCGTGTGCACTCTAGGCTATATTTACAACTCTGCCCGAGGCCGGTCTAACAGACCTGACAAACCACTTATTAATCTACAAAGATGCATTTTATATCTCATTATTGCTGCTCTGGTTACTTCAAGTGACAGCTGACACAATGATACACATTTTTCCTCTTAACTGTAGCGCTGTTCATCCATCGAGATTGTTTTGGTCATGAGTGTTGAGGTTTGGAGATATTGGCCATTGAGATCTGCTAACACACCAATAAATACATTTGAAAAACTCAATAGTTCAAAATAGCCACGAAATATGGCTAAGTTACTCAGGATGATCCATAGAGATTGTCATCGGAGGTTTGTGCTTGTGGCGGAGCAGGGTTGTAAACATTAATGGCATCCTCCTCGGCTGAGCTCGGAGTTAGCTAGCTTGCCTAGCATAGTAAGCTAGCCTGTCATAGTGATGTAAAAAAAAACTGTTTCAAAACCCAACTTTCGCGGTATTGATACATGTATACTATCACTATCATTGCTCTCTTCTAGCGCCCGCATGGCCTCACCTCCTTCACAAGTAAATTAATTGACGATATGTTGGTGGGTGTAGCTCGGTAGAAAGAAAATAGTTCCTCCATGAAAGGGCTGCTGCTGTTGAGTTCACTATGAAAAACTCAGCAGAGGACAGGCATCTCGACTGCCGATATCTCCAAAATAATAAATTGTACAACAGTTAAGTGGAAACATACGTATTCTTGATAACCGTGACTTTAACCTGCTTCAGTGACGCTTCAGGGCTCTGACTCATCTTTATTACCCCAAGGCGGTGTCTCTCTGTCACTACTTGGACACCCATCGTCAACAGCTGAGTCTCGTCGACAAGGCAGTCCTGGAGATCGGCGCAGGAACGGGCCTCGTGTCCGTTGTAGCAGCGCTCCTCGGTAAGAAGTTCAAATGAAGTGAACAGAGGCAGGAAAAAAGACAAAGACAGGAAGTGTAAAGCAAAACATGACAGAATAAAAGAATAAAAGATAACAGACACTATCTACAGAAGGTTTGTTGATTTTTTTCTAATTGTCCTCAGGTGCCTGGGTGACAGCCACTGATCTTCCAGTCGTCCTGAGCAACCTGAGAGTGAACCTGTCCAGAAACACCAGGGGCCGTTGTAGGCACACGCCCCAGGTGGCTGCTCTGTCCTGGGGCTACGACCTGGAGAACACCTACCCTACATCTGTGTATCACTATGACTACGTGCTGGCGGCTGATGTGGTCTACCATCACGACTTCCTGGACGAGCTCCTGGTCACCATGAAGCATTTCTGCAAACCAGGAACGACTCTGATCTGGGCCAACAAGGTCAGGTTTGAGACTGATCTGACTTTCACTGAGAACTTTAAAAAGGCTTTTCACACAAGCCTGCTGGCTGAAGACGGAGAGATGAAGATCTTCACGGCAACGTATAGAGAAGAGGAAGGAGAAGGTGATGTGGGGACTGAAGTCAAAGACCTGCTGAAAGAGGATGAGGAAGGAAAGAGGGAGGAGGCTGAGGATGAGCCGAGCAGAGAAAAGCAGGATGAGGTGATGGCAGATGACGAGTATGAAGAGGGTTCAAGTCGGTCTGCCAGTGAAGACATCACAGGTGAGTCATCCACATCCACTGACTGCTGCCACCTCAATATCAAAGGGACCATTTCTTCAGTGCATGGACATTGTGTCGACAACATATTGTCTGCAGGTTGTCCACATTAACAGGAGAGAAAATGGTCAGTCATGCTAGCAGTGTGGCTCCATATGGACGCCAATCTCTGTCAGTCGGCCAGTTGATTGTCAGCTTTGGACCAGACTGAAATATTTCAGCCATAGCTACTTGAAGAACAGTCTATATCACTGCAACTATTGTATGGATTGCCATAAAAGATTGCTCAGACACTCATCGTCCTCAGAGGATGAATCCCATTAACTTTGATGATCCCTGGATTTTGCTTCCTGCACCTACGAGAGGTTCATGTTTGGGGTTTTGAGTGGACTATTTTAATGTCCATAGGGCAGATTAGCATAAAATTTGACATTGACAATCCCCTCTGGATGACTTGTTATCTAGTAAATACTTAACTTTTCATATATTGCTGTCATCAGGTCAAAATTTCACATTGGTTTATGACTAAATACAAATAAAAATCATCTTAAGCTGTACTTTTTTAGTGCTTATACATTAGCATGTTAGCTAATTTAAAGTGACGTGGTACACATCATACCTACTAAATATTATGATGTTAGCTTTGTAACCATGTAAGCATGCTGACCTTAGCCTATAACTAAAGCAAAACTGTCTCATAGTTAGATGTTAGCATGACAGTATTTTTGTTAGCATTCTCATTGTGACCATGTTAGCATGCTGACTGTAAGTACAAGGAAATAGTCTCTCATAGAGCTGTTAGCATCACTTTTTGTAAGCATTGTTATTTTGTCCACGTAAGCCGGCCATCGTTAGCATTTAGCTCAAGGTGACATTGCCTCATGGAGATGTTAGCATGGTTGTACAGTTTTTGTTAACATTATCATTGTGACCATATGCACGCTGAAATTAGTATTTATCTTTAACAACAGTCTCGTAGAGGTGATAGCATGGCTGCAAAGCCTTTTGTTGGCTTGTAATAATGACCATGTTAGCGTCATGCTGACATTAGCATTTAGCTTAAAGCAACATTGTCTCAGAGCACATATCTGCAAACGGTTTTGTCTTGTTTTAAATGTAACAAATTTCATTAATTGTAATGCAAATGTCATATAGAGTATGTGTTGCAGTGAACACATTTAAGTGTATCTCAAAATCTCTGCAAATTTAAACAAAACTATTTTCGTGGCTGGACACCACTAGCCAGAGTTATGACAACCCTCCATCAACTAGCTACAGTATCCACTTCTCATTTGGAGGGTCAGAGCGTAAGGTAATACATTTAGGGGGAACAAACTTTTAATATGCAGTGTGTTTCATCGCTGTGATATAAAAATAAAACGTTGGCATGTTATTTATTTAATATCTGTCTGTCTTAGTTTTTAGTGATTTGGCAGTGTACTCGTAAGTGAACAAACAGCTTTGGGACTTCAGGGTATCTGGCAAGATTAGTGGCAAGAGTTACATTTGAGATGTGAGACGTGATAAAACAAGGTGGTGAAGCCAAAATGTGGCGAAGCCAACACTTATAACTCTCCTCAGCGAATCCAAAGGGCTGACGTACTCGTCCACTGTTGTTGAAGGTCTGAACTTATAAGGAAGTGAAGCAGGGACTGGTCTTTGTCAGTGCAGTGAGGTTATTGAGGTTCACAAATAAAAAAAAAAACTGTCATGTCTTGTGCCTTTCAGCATACGGATGACTCGTCAGCTTTTCTTTTTTGCTCATGTTTGACATTAAAGGTGTGGTATCGTGTGCTCACAGCTAATTTGTACTTTTTCTGTGTATTGTTTCACCCTCTGCTTAAGTTTTGATCCGTCCTCTCCTCACAGGACAGGTGCACACCAAACAAGCACACGTGCAGCAGGACAGAGCGCTAACTTGGGCTCCGGGCATCAGCATCGGCATCGGTAAAGACATCTACCATTACGCAGGGCAGAACATCCTCATTCATGAGTCCATAGACTCATACGGAGCAGTGATGTGGCCAGCAGTGAGTGCCTCTGAAAACCGAGAATAAATACAACATTGCCTGATATAAAAGCAACTGGACACTGCAGCGACACTAACAAGCCGCTGTAAGAGGTCTTTTTGTCTTCGTCCTGCAGGCGTTGGCTCTGTGCTCCTTCCTGGACAACAACAGGCAGAGAGTGAACCTGCAGGGAAAGGAGGTGCTGGAGCTTGGATCCGGGACTGGACTGGTGACCATTGTGGCCAGTCTGCTGGGTGAGTCACCTCCAGTTCAATTCAGACAACGAATACATGAGCACAATCACAAAATTCACACTCAGACCAAAAGTTGCGAAGAATCTCCTTCACACTGTCTATCTTGCAAATATTGTTTTTGTCTGGTGGGGTGTAAGTAGAAAATAGCACAAAATGGAAATACACAATTAAGTACACATACCTCAAAATTGTAGTTACAGTGTAACTATAATCTAATTATACGTGCATTTTTATCAGATGCATTCTGGGTTTAGTATAGTTACTAATTTTTTGTAATCTGATAACATGATAATCCCAATTACATTCCACACACTCCATGGTGAAAAGGATCATATGAGACAGGTTGTTTCTTGTTTCTTAAAAGCATGAAAATGTACCCTGAACACATCACGACGCCTTAACAAAGGTCTCCAGAATGGTCCTTTAACTGTCACGCGTTGAAGGGAGATGTCCTCTTTCTGCCTCCTCAGGCGCTTCAGTCACAGCTACAGACTTACCTGATGTGTTGGGCAACCTCCGGGCCAACGTGATGAGGAACACCAGGGACCGTTGCAGACACACGCCCCAGGTGAAAACTCTGTCCTGGGGCTACGACCTGGAGAACACCTACCCTACATCTGTGTATCACTACGACTACGTGCTGGCAGCTGATGTGGTCTACCATCACGACTTCCTGGACGAGCTCCTGGTCACCATGAAGCATTTCTGCAAACCGGGAACGACTCTGATCTGGGCCAACATGGTCAGGTTTGTAACAGATCTGACCTTCACTGAGAACTTTAAAAAGGCTTTTCACACAAGCCTGCTGGCTGAAGACGGAGAGATGAAGATCTTCACGGCAACGTGTAGAGACTGAGAGACAGAAACAGGCCCTACTGGCTCCTGAGTGACTGTCATCAATGTGACTCTTTGAGAAGGCCTCCGTCACAAATTTTTGCTCCATATCGTAATCCAAGTCATTTTAAGTGAGTATCAGAGTGGCATCCGCTTTTTAGTTGAATCATTCTTTCTTTGTTTTCTTTAGAGCCAATCCAAGCAGCAGTAATACTACGATTAAAGTGATTTAATCTCGTATGACAGCACAATAGCTCAGCTTTGAGAAAAAGTAACCTGCATTACATGTATCTTTTGAGGACTTCTTGTCATATTTTGTATATAAATCTGTGAAACAGTAGTGGAGAAGAGCGTCAGTTGGCAGGATGGAGCGGTCAGAGTTTACACAGCTTCTTTTTCATCTCTAGCATGAACAAAATATTGATCATCAGGATCACAGAGCCACGATCAACCTGTAAAATACAACTCTGAAAGATGGCGAACCATTTTTTTAAGATTAACATTTAAAAGACAATGTGCTAATTGCAGCACAGCTAATCAATTAGATGTAAACTATGAAATTAATCACCAAGTATTTTGATAATCAATTAGTCAGTTTGAGCCGTTTTAAAGGAAGAAAAATGTCAAAATTGTTTGATTCCAGCTTCTTAAATGTGAATATTTTCTGGTTTCTTCTCACAAGGCATGTGAGGTATCATTTTGGGCTTTTGGAAATACTGATCACCAAATTTCATCATAGACTAAACAACTAATGATTAATCAACAAAGGGTAATATTTCTTACACTTTTATTTATAGAGGATCTGATTACTTTGTTTTTTAAGTTTTCATTGTTTTTATATTACCTCTTTTTTAGTTTTTTTTTTTTTAATTCCCCCAACTGTACACATTACACTGTGCTAACAGGTTTTGAGGAGTACTACTG
>CAEMYA010000013.1:4002767-4013045 GCA_903131615.1 Diplodus sargus
ATTTGTATATATATATTATAAGGATGAAGCCTTTTGTGGCACCAGAGGTAGCTGCATGTAATCCGATAGACATCCTCTAGTGAGTGATTTGCATTGTGGGTAATGTAGGCCGTCCACTGGTCTAGCATTCCACTCTTATGACACTGTTGGACTCATTTAGTTTAAAAACAAATTATGAAAACACATTCTTATTCCTTTTCAAAACCTGGCACCTCCATTACCCACAATGCAACTTAGCCCCTGGGTACTGTAGGCTACATGCAGCGTTATCTGGAACCACTAAATGCGCTTTACTGCTTTTTTGTTTTTACAAATGCAGTAGTTCTCAAGAGAAATGTAAACACACTTTAAGTAAAATCGGTGGAGTTGCCCGTCACATGAATTGTGTCTCAGTTTGGAAGTTAAAAAAATAGTCAATTAGTGGAGAGGACATATTTACAGTCCTCTATTAAAGACCAAATGACAAAAAACTTGTAAGATTTTTAATACTTGTCTTTTTCTATCTATGATTGTAACCTAAATATGTTTACATTTTGGGACAAAGTAAGCTATTTGAATAATTCATCTTGAGGGATTTTTTTTTTGTCATTTGTCATTTGTCCAGATCTTTGCCGTTTGATTTGTTTTTTACATTTTGATTTAAGACAGTAAAAAACTAAGAAAAACCCATCATCTCATTAAGCCTTTGTGTACTTTACTTTTCATTTTTAGCCAAGCCTTTCAAAAGCATTTCAGAAAATCAAATTAGTAGAACTGCTCACTGGCAAGATTTCAAACAAAGTGCAATTGACATTACAAAACACAACAACATGTCTTTATGTCCAAGTGATGACAGGTGACACTTTAATTCTTCCAAATCGTTTTTTTTATTCAGTGTTGTTTTCCTTGTTTGTGACTTGCTTCCATGTGACCACAAAATAGTGAGAACAATAGCTCGGGTCTTTCCCACATCATCCAGGAAGAATGGGTATAAAATAATACTAATAAGAGCATACAACCTTATTCCATAACATTCTGTAAAATATTGGCATTTACTAGATTTTATGACTATAAATATAAACACTCAACATCCAGAAGAAGCATTTCTGAAATGTTTCCTGACACCAACAGAGTGAGAGCAACAGAGGTGCCAGAAATGGACGGTACAGTCCTGTGGTGAAAGTTAAGGCCATTTTCGGAGGTCTGTCATTGGCAACGCGTACTGAAGTCAAACGCATGAAAGAGGAGGAAAAAGAAAAGAGGAAAAAAACAGAAGACGCACAACGTTGTGATGAAACCACGAAATAAAGAAACCAAATCCAACAGAGTCCTGTAAACCTCTGTGAAGAAAGTCCATACAAGTCACAGCTAAAAACAGAAACACAAGACGTTCTTACCCCCGGGTAGACATGAGTGTCGACCACTGATTCGCTGTGAATGTACAGTCGTCCCAGAAAAGATTATTTACTCCCATGGGGACGAAAGGCCTTGGCTTGAAAGCAGCTGCTTTTACATTCTTAAGCATGCACCTTCCACTTGTGAGAGGACTTAAATCAACATCAGGGAGAGATGAGCGTTGGGTTCACAAACTCGGCGGTTTGATAAATTCCTTCTTCTATTGAATATTATGACAAATACCTTCAGCACTCATTTGTCCTTCGACATTTAAACCACATCAACATGGGAAAATGAGTCTTTGATTGAACTGAATGTTCAGACTGTTACAGATCTTTAAGCGATCACAGATACGGAAGATAAAAGGTGAATATGTAGTTTATATCTTTAGCATGGTCCTCTCTTGTACTGGCACTGTAAAAACAAACAGCCTCATGTCCTCATTTGTAACGTTTCAGGAGATATTTTAAGGGACCATACTAGTGATTTTAGCCACCCAACTAATGATTCTGCATGCCCGATATTTCAAATGACCATTTGCAAGCGCACAAGGTTCATTCATTTATACCCACGATATGAAAACAAATGGCTGACTCTTCAAACTTCTAAATCTGTGACAACAAAGTGATAGATTACTCCTTTAAGATGCATAATTGATCACAGTGAACAACAAGTCTGCATTCATGCTTGTCAAAGTTGCACTGATAGACTTTACACATCAATCACTAATAATGCAACTTCGATTGAGTAAGTCAGAATGGCTGCGACACGGATCTTTTGTGTGCAGTGCGTGACAGCTGCGTTGCTAAACTGCTGCAGCTCACATGAGTCTCCATCTACGGAGACAGCACTGGTGCTGCCAGCTCCATCTTTCTACAGAGTTTGCCTTTGATAATTATAAAAAAAACAATGAAGTGATTAGAAGGAGACAGGCAAAAACTATACGATACAGACATTAAACTGCAGTGAGACGCTGGTATGGTGTCCGTACGACTGTCCACAGAGCGTTTTCAGGTGTATTTCTGCTACAAACAGCACGCTGGTTACAGAAAAACAGATGAGACTCGCAATCTCTGGGAGCCAATCCATCACAGCAAAACCATGACTGAGAAATGTGTTTTTCAGGGCCTTTAATGCAGACCTTGTGTTCACTCTGGATTTATACAACTCAAACCAATGTTGCCTGGCTTGAAATCATGTGATGATGATGATGATGATCGGTTCTGATTTGTAGTAAATCAGGTGAAACATAAAACCACTGGCATGGTCCATTAAAGTAAATATGGTATCTGAAGAAAAAACAAAAATAAACAAACAACAAACAGCAAACTGCACAATCCACGGCGTCTAAATGGCTATGATTTCGATTCGGTTTGAAGAAAATCTTCATGTACACAAAATATGCTCACAAATACATGTAAAGTCCATTCACAAACACACACTCATGAGAAGAACAACAGTGGATATTGTCAGAATCTTGTTTGGGATTAAAAATCGTTCAAGTTGAAACAAACTAAAATCTGCTTTCAAATAAAACTATTGTTTTCCTTACATCCTAGAAGACATGCATATACGCAAAATACATCAATTCGAATAATATTTGTATTATATACCTATTGCATCTTAATATTTTTTTTTATGTTATGTGTGTATGTACATTATTTTATGACACTGTGTACAAAAGCAACATTCTGAATGCTGCAGAGAAACGACTAACACTGTGGGAACATTTTTACAATGAAATCTGATCGGAACATCCGGCCGCTGCCCACAACTGCATCTGTTATGTTCGTGAGGTCTGTTAAGATTGTCGTCAAATGTGCTGCTCAGGTATCAGGAGTAAGAAGTGGGTGGCCAACACCTTTTGGAGGTAAGTAGACGCCCAGAATTGTGGCTTCTGATTACGGACAAACCGTATGAGCCTTCTGCTGATATGAGCCTTCTGAACCACGTTTGACACCAAAGGCTGTTGGGTGAAATGACTGCAAGCAGCTGAGTGTCGACTCACGCTTCAAACCCGCGCACCGCTTGCCATCTCATCAGAAAAAGGTAAGGTACATGTAGGAAGGCACCTCAACACTAGTTTGTGTTCAGAGACTGTGTGCACAAGCCTTTAGAAAGACAAACAAGACTAAATGTGTATCAACCAGGTCAAAAAAGAAAGGAAAAAGGTTTTAAGTTCTGTCCAAGCCATATCCACAATCAGGGATCAGGTGTGTCCTCGTGCGTCCAAACATCGTGCAGCAGCGAGTCCTCCTCTCCAGCCAGCTGTGAACTTTTTTTGCTGTCGAATTTTTAAAAGTGAGTCAACGGGGTAACAGTTTTTCTTTTCTTTTTTTTTTGGAGTCCACACTGGCCCTTGATTTAGTATTTACAGGAGAGAATTAGTTTTTTTTTTATATGATATGGAGTCCAGACAGCTGAAGATGGGTGCATGTGAAAGCCTCTAAATATGTAGATAACACCAAAATGAAGGACAACACTCTAAGGTATCAACAAGCCTTGGCAAAAGTTTCTAAAGACGGGATGGATTCGCCTCGGAAGGTGTCGAGCGCATCAAACCACTCGCACTCAGCGTTGTCCTTTGTTACGGTGTTCACCCACATCTAAGTTTGAAAACCAGATGCATAGACCATGTGACCCTGAGGGACATGATATCGAAGTTACCATGTAATGGACCATGTATGGCCATGCTGCTCATGCGCGTGTGTGTGTATGTGTGTGCGTGCGTGCGTGCGTGCGTGCGTGTGTGTGTGTGCGCGCGTCTAGAATGGTGTGTAGTCTGCGGGGTACATGACAGGCAGCCAGTTCTCGCTGAAGGTGGCGCAGTGTGTCCAACGGAGGTGACGCATAAGCTGGAAAACAAAAAGAAAAAACGAAGGAGGTGAATCCACGGGACCCAACCTGAATTTTTGCGATACATTTTGCAACAAGTCGCAGAAAATCTAGAAAATATCTTCACAGCTCTCACCTGGATGCAGTTCCTCATGTTCTCTTTGCTCGGCTTCTCCTCCACCATCTTTGAGGCGTATTTTAAGGCTCGGCCGTACATCTTGTTCACCAGAGCGTGTTTGTATGAGAACATCAACACCTGAGCAGCGAAAAAGTTATGTAGCTTAACATTGTGAGCCACACAGTTGCACAATGTGACATGTTGCTTCATTACTTTCAACAACAGCACTGTACTTTATTTTAAGGCAGTCTCGCATACACCGTCCTACTGCTGTAGCGCACTACTCCTACATATACGTATGACTCAGTGGGTGAAAACAGAAATGAGCTAGCGCTCTCTGCACCTAAGCTTATGTAATGTTTGCTTGAAACTTCAGAGCCTAGCTTAAATAAGCCATTTAGCTTTTCTTGAACATAAGACTCTATTTGTGACTGCGGACAGTACTGAAAGATGGACACGTTGCAGGTTTTGGTCCTTCACTCACAATAAGAAAAACAGAGAATATTACCATTACAAGTTTTATCAGTTGATCTCACATGTCAGATTTATTCATATCAGACTACTTAACTAACTTGACGGTTACAACACAGTGGAAAAACTAAAAACATTTTGCTCACCTTGGAGTCAGTGAGCTCTGCCCACTTCTGCACCTCCCAGAAGGCGTCCATCAGGGCTTTAGCCACGTTCTGCAGGGAGTCGTCAGAGCTGCTGGGCACCTGTTCCACTACTTCCTGTTCTGCTGCCATTTGACCCGTGGCGACAGAAACGGCGCCGTCCTGCGGCGCGGGGGGCAGCAGGAGCTGGTCGGCCAGAGCGCAGCCCTTCCTACACAGAGCATCGAGCAGAGACGACTTCTGCTTCTCCATGTCGCTGAAATGAACACGAATCAGAATTAAAACCTCAGTTCAGTCCAACAGTGTTCGTTGATGATTCACACAGGGTTTCCTAAAAAAAATATATATATTATATTTACTATATGATATTAACTTCTTCCTTGGTTAACCAACCTCAACTTTTTCTCCTACTTGTCTCTTTCAAATTAAATATTCAGGCAAAAGGACTCTTAATAATGTCCATGTTTCTGATATTAAAACTTCAGTGTGACCTACGTCTTGATAGAAGCCGCATCAGGCCGAGGGTCTGTCTTCATGGTGAGGTAAACAGCCAGGGCGGTCTGGTCGATCTGGGTGATGACGATGTCAGCTGCTGATTCTACCTCTCTGAGACGTTTCAAACGCTCCTACACACAAACAGAAGAAGAAGAAAAAGACTGTGAACAGAGATAGTTGGATAGTTTACGCATTCTAAAACAAATAAAATGTTAAATTGAATCCCATCAGAGTTTCCTCCATCCGTCACCTTTTCAGAGTCCAGCTGGTGAAGCCTTTGCACGTGCAGCGGGAGGTAATCCGAGTAGTTTTCCCTCAGTTCGTCATAGATGGAGCTGGAGTCCAACCTGAACAGTGAAGAGAAGGACGTGACAAATAGTTGAGTGAGGCAAACGAAGAAATGTGTTAAATAACAAGCTACTGCACTCACTTTGTCATCCACTGGATCTTGAAGTCTCTCATGGCCTCAGCAAACTCGTCCTTCACGTCTTTCTCTTTGTCTCCGTCCTTGTCCTTCTCCTTCCCTCCGTTCTTTGTTTTGTTTGGAGCGGGAATTAAGTGGTAGACGACTGGGACGATATCCTGTGCGAACACACAAAAAAAGAGTTTAGTCAAAAACCAACACCTGGTGCGTTCAACAAAATTCTATGACCTCTTTCACTGCTCTGAATCAGCAAATTCTCACCCTCTTCCTACCATTGTCATGTCCTGTGACTCGAAACTCCTTATGGTTAACTCCATTAATGCTTTTCAATGTCAAGTTAGAAATTTAAAGAAGTGTTCATTATCAATTTATGCTGATATTTATAGATATATTAGGATTTACTGACCACCAGAAAAGTTACTACATCAAAAATAAACAGCCTTTATGACTAGATTGTTGCATATTTCAGTACAGCAATATTAACATGCTTTGACATGATGAAGATATAACAGATCCCATTTTAAGGAAAGGAATATGCCATTTCCTGATGGTAGGAGAGCAGTGGACGCTCTGTTGCAGTGTTTCTAGCTCATCCAGTACCTTTTTAAACTTTCCTTGTCGTTTTGCAGAGGCCTGCCCCTGGTGGTCAGAATAACACACAGTGAGGAAGAGACAACACAAACACACCAAAAAGGATTCTCTCTTTCTTCATTGCATCGGTCATCCTCACTCAGAGACTCTAATCCACCTACCTGTCACATTTTCAATGTATGGCACAGTGGTAAAACAGATCTTGTGCTCTCTTCTAACAATTCTCATCAACCTGCTCTGCCACAAAGGTTTAAACACTGCATCTTTTCTCAGTGCTAAGAACTACAGTAAAATAGAACAAGTCTGCTCACAATGAATCTGACATGAAGGTGGTAAAATTCTCACACGTTTGAGACTCAAACAAGGCACAAGTTTGAAACAATGTCATGTGAAACAAAAATGGAGAAACATTTTAAAAGGTTCAGCCAAGGACACGCGAAAGCTGTTAAAACGAGAGGAGCACCTGCAGCCCGTGCAGTGAGAATAAGCATCAAAAGTAAAACATTTGTCAATGTTCCTTTTTATCTCAACATTACACTGCAAATCAACTTGTGTTGTTTATTTACACACACATACCTCTGAGTGGGCTCAGAAAGTAATAAATAGCACATACCAGTTGTAAGTTATGTAACCTTTACCACACAACAGTGAACGTTAGGGCTGGGTATCAACCCTAAATACTATTTCTGGCACTGACCAAAATGTGTCTGGAGCACACAAATAAGGAAAACTGTTGAGTACAAAGTGATAATCTCTTTTACTAATTATCTCATTGGAATTAAATCAATATTTTGTCCATTTTAGAGCATTTTCACTTTGGGAAAAGCGCCTGCACAGCTTTTTGTGTTTTGAAATTTGGTTTCTTTTGTTGAATGGAAAAAAAGTCAAAAATCGAAAAAACGTGCTCAAATTTCTCAAAGCAAGATGTTAAAGAAGTATGGTGGTTAAAGATTGAAAAATGTCAGTTTATACCCAGCCCAGAAGCAAAATCCTTTTAGACAGGATTCTTGTTTTGTTACGGTTTCTAAATAATGTTTTCCTTGGAGGCCTACAGTGAAAACAAGGTAGGCTCAAAGAGTCATTTTGACTTCATGTTTGTGTTGAGAGGTTATGGCACAAACAACATCAAATCGCGTCTTTTGGCTGACAGCAGAAGAGTGGCCAAAGGCAAATGAAGGAGAAAAAGTATTTGAAAGAAAGTCATGCAGAAACCAAAAGACTCCAACAGATTTCAGAGGCAGCAGAGCAGATTCAGCGCAGGTCTGATGGTGATGACAGATGTACAGAAACAGCCATAAACACTGAAGCACTGGTCTTCACCACTGATCCTCAGGACCATACCACATACTTAACTCGTGAATTTCATAATTTCATGGCACACTGGCCATGTATTGCAGCTATACTCTGCAGTGCAATTTGTTAGGGTTTCTCACAATAATACATAAAGTTCACAGATTAGATAGCGAAACTGAAAACTCCCATGACTTTAGATCCTGAGGAGCAGGACTGAGTACTGCTCTGGGGAACAGAGAGAGCAACAGCAAATGAAGCCACTCACTGCTTTCTTGCCATACTCGCTCTTCGGGACAACCAGAGAGCCTGAGAGATAGCATCCTGGACTCGTCCCCTTTGGGATCCTGAAAAAAAAAAAAGGGGGAAAAAGACAGAAAAAGAGAGAATAATGACAGGAACATTAAACACAATTTTATCACGAGAATATACCAGATATTCAAATATTCATTCAAGGAAGGTTTTTGCTAAACAGGGCTAAATTCCTTTGATAAAGGGTCCTTTAATCGTAGATAGTGACAAAGAAGATTGAAATACAAGATATATCATATGTTATGTCACAATTGTTACTTGTGATGGGGAAAACACAAAAAAGTTTAATGCCTCAAAATATGTAGACTACTATATAGCAGTCTACACATTTTGAAACTTTTTTTGTTTTGTTTTCAAGGTCTCAAAGTGTTTTTTGGATTTATGGCGGCCCAATATATGGCTGAGGCCATTTTTAACAGTTAACAATGAAATCACTGCTGTTGCGATTTCGGTTAAGTTTTAAGCACTTAATCTGAAATCCAAAAAACACTTTGAGACCTTGAAAACATCACACTGAAATTCATGCATTTTCTACAATTTCCAGCTGCAACCCTGCATTTAGGAATGTGATTACGACCCAGGGTTATACCAAAAGTCTATTTCTCTAAGGCCTTTGCTGCTCAAGTAAAGCCTTTTTGGTTTTGTGCATGATAAATCCTGCTTTATGTTTGAACACTTTAAGAGAAAAGTCAGATGGACTTACTTGTCGTCTGGCAGGGACGTGATGTAGAAGGGCTGCGTGGCGCCTGGGCACAAGGTGATAGAGTTTGCCTTCTTCTTGGCCATGAGGGCATTCCGATGAGTCTCATACACGTCAAGACTGAGTGTGGTGGACAGACGGTGAGAAACCACAAAGGGTAGGTCCTTTAGGCGCTCCAGCTCGCTGGACTGCTCGTGGCGGACCTGCAAACGTACAGTGTAGTCCCCCTTCTCCAGCTTAAGGGAATACTGAAGGAGGAAAACAAACAAAAGCGAGATGTGTTAACTCATGCACACCAGGTACTTATCCCACTGAGCCACAATCCTTCCTCCTACTAAAGCTGTAAATGGACATCTGGGAAAGAAAAACATGAAGGATCGAGAGTGGTACCTGGTGTGGGTAGGCATCCCCTGAGCCCAGTAGTCTCTTGTTCTGATCAAACAGCATCCAGAGCTGACTGTCAAACTCTGACTCATACAGCAGCTCACACAACATGGGACAGCTGGGGGTCACCTCCCCACTCTTAGGCTGAGGACAGAGCAAAACATTAGAACGCTCATGCAAAAAGAAACAAAGACAATTCAGCATTTTCCTCTCATGTGAAGGGCTTGATGGCGTTGGCGGTACCTGGTGGAAACTGTAGGTGAGGACAATCTCGTAGAGTTGTCTGTTATTTGGCAGAACATCCCTCGCTCCCAGAGCTTTTATCTTCGAACTTAAAGGCCTGAAACGACAAGAGGGATCAAACCATGACCTGCAGTGATGTGGAACATCGTAAAACATGGGTGAGTGCGAGTGTGAGCGAGAACAGTTACCTGAGAGGCTGAACCCATGACTTGAGGGTGATAGTGGGGGACACCTCCTCGTACCTCAGCGGCGACGACACGTCAAAACTAGTCACTCCCTCTGAGGCATGCTGGGTAGAGAAAAAGTTGAGTTGAGTTAAAAAAAGAAATTATACTGTCTGGACTGTATTTTACTCATCCGTTTCTCTGTGCTCTTCTTACTATGTGCAGGGGTGAAGGGGAAGTGTTGAGTCCGTGGAAGGAGATACTGTAATCCACCGTGACGTCACCCAGGCTCGCCCACCAGCGTGCAATGCACAACTCTACTATCCTACCTGACTGGAAAGGAGGCACAAAAACAGGCTGAATTGAACCCACCATTTTGTCACACTTACATAAAACGTCTTCAAAATAGAGTGACTTCCATTCCTGGCACTTAAGGGGGGCACAGAACAGCATATGATAAACTATCCCCGGTCATATAAATGTAATTTATAAATGAAATGTATATACCAGCACAGGGAAAGCCTCAGTTAGTGAGCCTCGTTCCAACAGTGAAGAGAACTTGTAGAATTCGTTCGCTCTGTACGCTTTTTGCTTGACTAGATGCACCGCATGGAGAACAAACTTTGACGACACATCTCCTGAGTGAGAGGTCAGTGTGATCTCTGCAGGAGAGAGATGTGAGAAACAGGAGAGAAGTGAGGGATCCCGCATATCAATTTTGAAAAAAAAAAAAA
>CAEMYA010000013.1:4039173-4050265 GCA_903131615.1 Diplodus sargus
TGTGTGTGATGTTCCACAGCTCAGGTGTCTGTTTAACTTGTGAATGAATGTTGTTGGTGAGAATTGTTGTGTAATGATCCGCGCTCCGCGTGAATCAGCCTCCAGAGAAGCGGCCGTGAACCGCTGTGTTGCGTTACGCGCCCCACAGAGAGCACTTAATCACCTCCGTTTGTCTCCGTGTGGGTTTGTGTATTTATGCTCTGTGGTGAGCCGTGGACCGAAGAAAGAGACGTGGGTTCTCCTTTATGTCTGGCCCTGGAGTTGCACTTTTGAGGTGATGAAGATTTTCTAATAAACGTCAAGCAGAAAAAGAAAAGTCCGGCATTTTCAGTGCTTCTGTTTTTTTGGAAATCTCCTCCGTCCACAGCCTCGTCATGTCTCCGGCCTCTCTCCTGCTGCCGGCTTTTCACTCGGCCTTCCAGTATCGGCGTTCTGAACACACTTCGATTGTGGCCAACTGACTTGCTGTATGACTTTGTTGTGCTCGAGCATAATCGAACGCAGTCCGACTTCAGTGGCGGTATTTGATGACAATAAGAAATCTACAGAATATCCCCACATGTACTCTTTAAGTTTTGACAATTCAGACTGTCGTGAATCGTCTGCACTCTGCAAACAGCAGCAGAAGAGTCCCAACAGCGTGTGAATACATCACAGGTTTTATCCAAACAGTGTAATTGCATGTCAGTGAGCGCCTCGTGAGCAACGCGATTACTCACCTTCCTCCCAGCCAAGGTCACGGTACGATTCATTGTTGCGAAACACCAACTTCTCCGTCTCAAGTGAAAACCTGCCTCAGTGATGAGATGCAGATCCTAAAGACAAGCTGTAGACGTCAGGGAGATGCAGTGTGGTGGGTTCATCTAAAACGTGTATACTGAACCCGAAAGCCATCGGGGAGCCGACGGGCTGGGTCGGGTTCACAGGAAAATTTAGAAATGATGTCCATCTTGGGTCCGAGTTCAGTCATGTTGGGTCAAATTCTTCAAGTAAGACATATAGTGTAGAAATGAATGAATATAATGTAGAACAAAATAAATATACTGTAAAAATAAGTAGATATAGTGTAAAATTAAATGAATATGTGCACAATTTGTGTAAAAATAAAGTATAGTACAAAAGAAGGATGATTTTAAGTGGTAACTGTAGGTAGCGATGTCTGTGTGGAGGCTATATGTCCTGTTAAGTGCTGTGGTTTGTTATTGACTTGGCCCTTTAAATGCAACCCAGGAATATTAGTTATATTCTTTAAGGCGCATGTCTTGTAATCGGTATAAACGTGGCTGTGGGACATGAACTTGCTGCCTCGGGCTGAAGTGGGCTTCGCTTACTTCCGTCTCGGACTCAGTCGGGTCGGGACAGAAATACGCGACCGGAGACGGAATCGCTGGAGCTGGTTGAAAAGTCTAAGCGGACCGCTGCATTCAGGAGCAGGTGCATTGTTAGGAAAAAATGACGTTTTTTAATCTGAGGTAGCGATCTGTTTGGCTGTTTTACAGTTGGTTATCGAGTGTCAAATGTCAGCTCTCTCTCCCCCTCCAGGGTTGAAATGCTGCAGCCTCTGTGATAGCATTGTTTGCTCTGCCTTAAAGTTTCTACTGCCGTGTATTTGAACTGTTTCATAGTGCAGCGGCATAATGTTTTCTTTTAGCAGACTGTCAAAAGCAAAACACATACTTGACTTCTACTGCATTTCTTACAGCTTTCCTAGAGCAAGACAAATACCAACGGGAACAATATCATTTTAAAAATGTCAAATTGTTTCCCTGACAGTGTTTTTTCCCTAAATCGCAGCTGATTTCTGCTCATTGTCTTGCGAACGACGGGGACACTTCCTCTAAAAACGCCTTCGAATTAAACAACAGCCAAAAAAAAAAACAAAAAACGTTAGGGCGCGCTGCTGTGGAGGAATCAGGCGCGAGGCCACAGACCCATGCTGTCGCGATGAGGAGGTCGCGCTTTTTAAAAGCCAGGAATAACAGCGAGAGATTTGCTGCAGCTCAGCTTGTCGGCTGAATGGCGGCATCAGATTCCCGTGCAGATAATGAAGCGTTGTTGGAGCAAACAATGACAGCGTTGGGCCAACACTCCTGTAACTATAGACTACAGACTCCTGTGGGTCCCCGGGGCGCAGAGAAACACAATGAGCAACAGAGCAACCGGCGAACATGGATCCGTGGCTTCATAAAGGAGATGTATTGCTCCTGAGGGACTCACACACACACACACACACACACACACATACAAACCTGTGTGGTTTTTTTATGTGTGTGTGTGTCTTGGTGGGTGGTTGGACCACATTCTTGTGAAAGGGAGTGCTATCTGTCACACATGTTTGATGAACAGATTGAGCTGCAGCAGGACTCAGGAAATGTCCCACACAGATTCTTTCATTCACAGATCTGACGATCTGACACACACACACACACACACACACACAGTATTCACGTGTTATTTTGCTTGTTAAACTGCTTTTTTATTTGTCTGTTTCTGAGAACATGTCTTAATATGAGTGCGTCCAGTGGGACGGTAGTCATCCCGGCAGCGGAGCTAATCCCCACTACAGTTTATGTGCCGTCGGATTATTCAAGGCACACACAGGTGTGAACTTACATAATGCCGTTTCCTTTTAAACTCTGCGTGCTTTCGGCGCGCCTAAATAAGTCATGGGCAAAAAGCGGTGTGCCTGAATAAACACGTCACCCACTATTGCCTACGACAGCGTTCCTAAATAATAACTGCTCCCTCGCTCTCTGCTTCCTTTCCTTTGTGCAGGAGAAGCAAAGAACATCCCTCCGTACCCGGGGCCCAACAGGATGAGGGACTGTTACTGCACCGTCAACCTGGACCAGGAGGAGGTGTTCAGGACCAAGATCATCGAGAAGTCACTCTGGTATGCTGAAAGTCAAAAGCGGAGCCGCTTCCTTTTTCGGTCGAAAACTCAAGAAGCAGATCGCCACGTCTGATTAAAGATGTCCTTTTTCCTAATAATACATCTGCACCTGAATGCAGCAGCATTTGCGTGGTGGTTTTATAGTTTACAGTCTCAACTAGTCACTCAGAGTGATGCACAACACATATCCAACCGCTGTTGGGAAATGTATATAATCCGCTGTTTATCGGTATTGATGAAATCTCAGCTGATAAATACAGCCAGTGATATGAATAAAGTCGGTTTGCGATCTACCAGTAGAGAGGAAGTAGAAGAAGAAGACAATGGAACGATAAATCATCCCTCTCTATCGGTTAGCCGATTGTTATCCGCCATGACAAACAGATAATCATTGTTTATCTGTATTTGCTGAAAAAAAAAGAAGCCACACCGTGTGTGCTGATCGTAGTAATCTCAACGTTCCCAGTTCAAGTAATTTGCCATCTTTCCCTCTCCTTCTACTTCCTGCCAGATCTTTACTGTTTGCTGAAACGTCCCCCACAATGTGATGATACGACACGTCTTTATGATTTACCCTGAATTTGAGCGATATCACTGAGAAGGGTAGGGTTAGGATACCTTATCAACTAACATCTGTTGAATTCAATTCATGGTCTAAATTGCAGTCTGTTTCACGAAAACAGTCAAGAGACCAAATAGTTTATGTTCTCAGGAAGAGCCACGTGTAGAAATATGCAGCTCAAGCGCGAACCTCCCTTGGCAATGTCCCGTTTTCTCGTTCTTATCTGCTCTTTCCCCTGAAAAACACTGTTGACGTGCTCACATTTCTTGAATGTCTTAGTCACAGAAGAGCTCTGTTCCAAGGTGCTTTATTGCAAACACAGTGGAAATGTCACATACACTGAGCCGGACTTCAGAGGAATGTTAAGTTCCGGGACGTACCGTGAATGTATCGCGGCCGACACATACTAAATACATCACCTTTTTTTTCCCCTGGCGTGCTAAAAATGTCGCGGTTTTCGCGTTGAGTTACAACTAACAAAAGTGAATTAAGCGTTTTGTGAAGATCGTGCATTAGCAGTCAGTCAGTCCCGTCCACCCCTCCCTCATTCGGTCTTTATGTCTGCTAACTAACAGAGGAAATCAGTAATTGTAAGCGGTGGTCCTGAGGGCGCAGCTCACGAGAATCTCATTGCCGTGATTTCTATGGTCATTATTTAGGTAAAGGCCGGCTGTGTGCGGTTGATGTATCTTCCAGCCAGTTGTCACAAACAGACCGATTGTTGTCGGCAAGCGAGCTGTGGGCCCCTCGTGATTCATGGCGAGGTGAAAATACATGAGGTCTTTATTTAGTATCTGTCCAAATCAATCACTTTGGTGAAAAGTCATTACAAGACGGCACAAAGAAACAGGGGGTCATTTTTCTTGATTTTTTTTTTTTCACTGTTATCGGGAATCTTTCAGCTCTCGTCGCATGCAGTTAGTTGATATTTGGAATTAATTGTTACGAAATTTGGAGGAGTGACTTCATCGCCGTTTGGGTCCATTATTGCCTCTTTGTAAATTCAGCGACGCTCCGCGCTCGTCAGTGATTTAAATTCAACCTCAATCTATAATGCCGTGATTCATAAAAGACAGTTAAGGCCTCTTAATTTGTAAGGAAGGAAAAATCTCAGACAATCAGATAATGAGGGCTTATTGTTTTTTTTTTATTTTGAGATAATTAGATCCAGATCTCATTATTACAAGAGAGGAATCTTAAGGGAGAGTTTCGTAATTATGATACAAAGGATCAGGATCCACTCGGGATACAAGAGTCTCCTGGTTCTGGTTACTTTATCCACTTCGGTGGATGCAATCTGTTTGCCTTTTGTATAGAACATGTTGCAGGGATGTAGACATTAAGTTTCTGAAGGCGCTTTTGTTTTCTTTACTTTTTCTCTCACGCAATCAACGTGTGACTTCACGGTAAAGCGCGCTCTATCTCTCGAGAAGTGTCTCTAATGTCAGCTTTCCCCTGCGTCTCCTCTCACCTCCAGTCCGTTCTACGGGGAGGACTTCTACTGTGAGATCCCGCGCAGCTTCAGACATCTCTCCTTCTACATCTTCGACAGGGACGTCTTCAGGAGGGACTCCAGTATCGGTGAGTTAACAGCTGCAGCTATATTTTGAATACAACATATATAAGATGAAGAAAAAAATTCATTTAGATTTTCGTCTCGAACAATGAAAACAAAGGGTTAGATATCACTGTTTTTGACAAACATTGAATGTGTTGAGGAACTCCTTTAATGCACGTATGTTTAGATGATTTTTATATCACAGGGTTATATCATGAACTGTAATTAAACATTTATATCTAACATCTTAAAACAGTATAAATACTTTTGTCTCTTGAAATATTTAAGCAGTGAAATATTTCGATGAGCTGTAGTCAAAAGTTTGCATCAGTTCTAGTCTTAAAGTGGCACATTTATTAATGGGGTCTGGTACAGTCTGATGTTACAGCAGCTACGGGATTTGCATCAGAAAGGTGTGTCTGTTTGCGCGGGCGGATGTTTTTATCAGTGTTATTGGGTGTGTCTGTGTATTGGTTGGTTTGTATTCGTGTGTGTGTGTGTGTGTGTGTGTGTGTGTGACCACCAACCACAAACTGAAAAACCTCTGTCAGGGAATGATTTATCTCCGGCACGATCACTGCTCGTGTTTATTTGTGTTTGTGTGCGTGTGTGTGTGTGCGCGCGGTGTTGGTGTGTCTGTGGGTGTCGAAAAGTTAACTGTAACTTTCAGTGCAGAAATGACGGGGTCGTTTCCGGGGCACTTGCGTTCGTATTTGCGAGCGTTTCTACACCTGCTGCGTATGTGAAATACGGCGGCGGCGGGCGTGTGAACTGGCTGTATTTGGGCGGGCGCGAGGAGCTGGGTGTTGTCAGTTGTATTGATGTTGGCTCATTTGTCTCCGTGCGTTGATGTGTGTGCAGGCAAGGTTGCGGTGAAGAAGGAGGACCTGCAGAAATATCACGGCAAAGACACCTGGTTTCAGCTGCAGCCTGTCAGCGCTGACTCAGAGGTGCAGGTCAGTACGGAGAGGAAACACACACACACACACACACACACACACAATCACACATTTTCACAAAAGTCACAGAGCACCCTCCCTTGATCTCTTCTTTACTCAACACTTCCACAGAAACCACATGGCACCTATAAACTGGATGCCTTTTGGGTATCAAACAAAGTGTGTCTGAATGACACGAGAGCGAGAATCAATTGTTTTATTCATTATTGGAGCTTTTCTTTGACATTAAGACGTCACTTTGGGCCTCGGGAAATCGGGATGAGCAATATTAAGACTAGACTTCTGGAATAAACGACGAAGCTACAGAGAGCAACTGAGCACAGCTTTAACATGACTCTGTTGGTGTGAAAATGTACATTACACTGATCTAAACTCGCCCTTGCTCAGTTCAGTACAGTCATGGGTTTTGCCAGTATAACCTCACTAGTTTATGGTTTAACTAACCTTATGTTAGTAATCTTGATCCATCCAGCGGCTGTCATCAACATGCCGGCGAGCTGTCCCCGAGCTCCTGGATAGCATCTTTGAACAGTTCACGCATACCAATCATCGGTCACGGGAGTGTGCCAGTCCGTCTCTGATGTGGAGCTAATATCTTGTTGAGTGAGCTTTAGTTTACAGTAAAACCCCATTTCAGTATTAACATATTCACCTTTATCTTGTTATCGTCAGAACAGGAGGTGCCGTTCCCGAAGAGCAAAAGCTGCTAAAGTCTCTTTAGCAACAGAAGTTTGGCGTCTTCATAAGTACTTTTATACTTTTTTTTCACGAAAAACATGTTTGTATTCAGAAGATAAACGTATCAAACAGGGCATTGTTTCGGTATCGGAATTCATGTATTGTAAACTGACTCATCTGAAAACAGTTCAAACCACGCCCAGCCCTGAGACAGATAGCCTGCATACAGTAGCAATAGTGTGTCTGCAGGTTAATGTTTGAAGCAGGGCAGAACCCAAACAAACACAGCGTGTGTGCACCTGAAACATCCGTGTTCCTGCAGGGTCAAACTCACCTGGCTCTCAGCGGTTCACCTGATTCACCTCCATAAGCTTCTGTCAAATCCACGGCACTTTCCACAGGATGCCACTGAATGATACTGAAAATAACTTCTTGAGGGCAAAAGCACATCATCCACAGTTGTTTTGGGGAGTAATCAGAGACGGTTGTTCACTTTTAGTCTCAATGTTGCATCTTTTTTTTTTTTTCCAAGATAACATCACAAGTCTGAGTTTTTCTAAATGGTGTGACTGTTTTCACTGGAAGCACACACCTGTCACCACTTGGTGAGCTTGAGGTCAGAGGTTTGCAGTTTTTCACGTTGCTCAGGTACCTGAAACGCTGAGAAACAAACAAGACTGCACCAGACTTACAAGTACAAACACTCGGATCATTTGAAAGTGAAATCACTTTCTGAATGGTACACATTTCATCGGCCATGCAGTATGTAGTTATAAACAAGCTGAAAAGTGTTATTGTGCTCACGTATACAAATTTCAGGCTAAGTTTAGGAAATGACGCTAACGACAAATAAAACTTGTTCTGTTTTGTGACATTTTTCCTGCCAAATATCATATTCGTTTGCCGATTTTAATACATGTGCAGCATTTTGTACTATTCAGTATGCGGTAGTCTCACTCACCCACACGCATGGTCACACACACACACACACACACACACATATGAACAGACAGACAGGAACGCACACACCCAGCACAGAGTACCACACACACACACACACACACACACGCACAGTGAGACAGTCAGATGCACAGAGAACAGTAACATCTGCAGACAGATGGGTGTGTGTAGCCCTGGAGCAGGGATCAGAAACAGAGACACATTCATCCGAGGAGCCGGGGAGAGGAAGGATGTGTGAGAGAATGGGAGAAAAGAGAGAAAGCGAGGGAGATGGATCAAATGAAGTAGGAAGATAGAGTGTCTCTCTTCTCTTTTCAATAGAGGACACATTGTTTGGCCCGTGTGTGCACATGTGTAAGTGCGTGTGTTTGTTCCCTCGGCTTGAATCAGCCAGAAAGAGAAACGCCTGTGAGTTTGCATACTGATGCCGTTAATTAATGGAGCTTTTCTAGACAGCTGCAGCGCTACACTGTCATTATGTCATTAATCCAATCACTCGAGAGGGAAAATAACTTCAGCGTGACGTCCGGGCTCGCAGCTAGTCCCTTACAATGTCTCTGCCGGCGGAGGGATGCCACTTGTTTCATGTTTCCGCGTTACTGTTTTTGCGCAGGAATTCATCAAAGGTGCGCGAGTTTGAGCCGGTGAATTTTTGTAACCGGTGGCGGCTCCAAATCTTTCCCATCGAGCGCCAAACCGAGGCTTTGACGATGGCCATTGCATGGCTATTGCCAAAAGCAATAACGTCTAGTGAAGTGTTATTGTGATACAAATCTTATCTTATCCCACTTTGCTTTATTGATCGACTTCAAGGTTCAAGGTGATTTTATTTGTCATTTTACAACACAGTGTTGCATAACAGAGATGAATGATTGTAAAGTCCCTGCTGTGCTCCATGCTCCTCCATCGGCCATATGTACAGTTATTTCTACACATACATACATGAGCATCGAACTGGGTATCCTAAAAGAAATATTAAGATACCAGTACCGATACCTTGACTTTGACAGCAGTTCCTGAACTTACACATACCACAAGGTGCTCTGAGCGTAACTTGGTGTGTGTTGCAGCTGCCCTTACAAAGTACATATTGTTACCTCAAGTATACATACAACTGCGACATACTGCTTCGTCATGAGCTTTGACCCCCTTTGCCCCTTTATCCATCGCGGCCTTAGCACAACATTTTGGAGTACAAAGAACGCAGTAGTGACACTTAAACGTGCTTTCACCTGTCAGTGAGGCGTCTGCCAGCTGCCTGGTGTTCGTGCTGTCTCGGCTTTGTTTATATTTGCATGAGATTTGCATGTGCCTTATCTTCCGTTGCTATGCGGTCTGCATCTTTACATTAAAGCTAATCTGGGAACACTGTTTGGAGCGCTCGCGAGCAGCAGGCATCAATGGTGCAGTCCACCTCTCCTCGTCCCACTCGACCCGTCTGTTCAGTGTCACCATCCGGGATGTTGTGGTGGAAACAGGTCTCTGTGAAGATGTGGGCACAAAACTCTTCGCTATCATGCTGTTTTGGTCGACCTCAGTTCATCTGCCCGTGTCATTTTTCCTGCAACTAGGCGTTAGCCCGGGGCAGCCTCAAGTCTAAGGTGGATTAGCATCTCGGATCCCTCTCCTCGCCTCCCTGAGGTGATCCGACTGGTCCGGTTGGGGGGGGGGGGTCTTCCTGATGCTGTATTCCTGTGCAGCGTGTAACTATACACACCAGATTATAAAAAAAGATATAATCAGGCATCCCATGTATACAAAGAGCGTTTTCACCTCTGAAAAATAAATCAGCATGAACAGCAAATTTTTAAATGTTTTTTCTTAAAACACCTGGCAGACATACAGTTTATTAGATTTATGATGTGGATTCAGTTCATTTTTTTTGTTATTTTGGCAATATTATGAGAGTTCATAATCTGGCTGAACTCTAAACCGTCTCAGGACAAATGTATGTGTCCCCACGTTGGCTTGATAATACTCTTTGTTTGAAGGATTACATGTTTCTATAAATTGAGACCCTTGGTTGAACCCATCGGATTATTCATTGTGAGAGATGAATTGTTGCCAGTGCCTGAAACTGGTCTGAAAAGCTGACATGTGAAAATTGGATTAGCGTTGTTGTCAGATTGTTTGCCTTGTGTCATAAAACAATTCTTTCATACGCACATTTCCAACGTGAGTGTTGTCAAGTGTTTTTTTTTTATTTGAGCATGTTGACATTTATGCATATGCATGAGCACATACATCACAGATTAAAGGATTAGGTGGTAATGGACTTCTCTTTGTGGTGTTGTCCCGACGCTGAGGCGTTCGTGAAATCTCTGCAGATTTTTGAACATTTAGATTTAAAAGCGCGCGCAAACTGTTGTTCTTGTGTGTTCTGCAGGGAAAAGTGCACCTGGAGCTGCGTCTGAGTGAAGTCATCACAGACAGCGGAGTCATCAGCCATAAACTCGCCACACGGTGAGACTGCACACACACACACACACACACTCTATGTGTTGTTCTATACCATATGATGCTTCTTTTTTGCCTTTATTCAAACTTTAAGACTTACTTTTATGATATTATTATGAAAAAAACATTTGAGGGCTCACTGTCACATCCTGTCAGTATCCTCTGAATTTTTAATACATTTAGGCTATATCACATTGCACAATATAACAGCGTTGCTAATGCTAGCTAAAGTTAATGTCACTGAAGTTGGGGCAGTATGCTGGGTGCACACTGTAGCACTCCATTTTTTATTTTTTTCCCCCCACAAACTGGCAACTACCACGACTTTTTGATGCCGACGAAACATGGATGCCACCTGATACCAACGGTGTAATGCTATTGGCTCACAAATCTGGTTAGAAGCTGGAACCAACTCTCAAAATTCTTACACATAGATAAACAAAATGTCATTTTGGACCAGACAAACATTGTAAAGTCATTACTCAACAATCATAATAATGTTTGAAAGAAAATAGATACTTTTAGTCTGCACCTTAGAAGCTAACGTTGAAAAAGAAAAGGAAAAAG
This sequence comes from Diplodus sargus, assembly GCA_903131615.1. NCBI lineage: Eukaryota > Metazoa > Chordata > Actinopteri > Spariformes > Sparidae > Diplodus > Diplodus sargus. The sequence continues at coordinate 4,049,808 of CAEMYA010000013.1, forward strand.
AAGAAAAAAAAACAGCGGCGGAGAGCCAGACCAGACAGAAATTGAAATATAATGGCTTTGTCTCTCTGAGCAAGTTAGCATCCTGACATCAGCATTTAGCCTGAAGCGCCGCAGTGTTCAGCCTCAATACAGAGCGGTAAATTTAGTGTTTCAGACACTATTACATCCCAATTGTCTGTCACTACTGACAGCTGTTGAGTCATGGAGCTGTTATTATTGATTCTAGGAAATTTGTGATTGTTAGCAGAAGTGGGGGTTTTGAGAGCGCTATACATTGGATAAATGTACCCAATGCAGCACATCGTCCTGGTCACAAGGTGTAGACTTGTTGCCCAGCAACACCAGCAGCGAGGTGATCTTTTTTTTAATATAATAAATCTGCTTCAGAATGTGTGAATCAATGCGCTGTGAATGTGAAAGTCTTGAACTCGTGAACTCCTTCGCGTTGCTGCACGTGT
>CAEMYA010000013.1:4050283-4061290 GCA_903131615.1 Diplodus sargus
AAAAAAAAAGTGATTATACACGCATGTGTTGTGTGAACTTTAGTGATTGCAGGGGATCAATGATATGGTTACGGATGGATTATTGTATGTGTGTGTATGAGTGTGTGTGTGTGTGTGTGTGTGTGTGTGTGTGTGTGTGTGTGTGTGCGTGCGTGCGTGCGCGCGCTTGTTTGCTCTCCATTTCTTCCTCTGTGACATGCAGCAGTGCGATGATGAGCCAGCGTGGCTCCGTTCCCAGAGCACATTGTGGGTAAGGAGCTTAGAGCCGAAGGTCATCTAGTCAGATTTCTCTAGGAAGACACGTGTATGAGGGAGACGGACAGAGAGAGCAGCGTCCATTCAGCTTTACAGACGGAACTGACCAATCGAAAGCAAGCTGATAAAGGAAACCACCTGTTTCTATTTGACGCCACTTTGTATTGGCTTTTTACTCTTCCGAATTAATCTGACAGCTTCAGTTAACACTTGATTTAAAGATTACGGTTTTACAAAAGAAAAACAATCATCTTATAAAATATGATGCATTGCTGTAGATTGTAACAGTTTATAAAGCTAAAATCGAAAACAGTGACTTTGTCTGTTTCATTCCACAAATTTTCTTTTTCCTACATTACCCACGATGCAACTTGGACGTAGACAGTTTGGTCAGATGTTCAGGTGTATTATGTTAAGCGGCCAACATTGCCCCGAGCCTCAGGTGGGAATGAAGAGTGACGTACAACTCACTCCATCTCGGATTATTTTCATTTTCCGGGTCCAACCAATGCTGACTCAAGTGTCATCACATTGGGCAATTTATCAAGTTTCGCACAGCCCCTCCTGACCTGGATTGTCCTTTCGTAGTGTGAATTTAAAGTAGCGACTGACTTTTCTTCCCCTAGTGTTTTTGTGGTTTCGCTGTTGCAAAGATAACATTCTGTTACCAGGAAATATCATTTCTGTTCACCTCAGAGTTGCAGATAACAACGACACTGGACAAAACATTAGTTCATTCAATCATTTAGTCAGTAATAGAAATCGATGGACAGTTTTTCCCAGGTGACCGCGTGCCTGCTGGCAGACAAACTTTCTCCTTCACTGTCTGACTCTGTCTCGGAAGTTGTAGCAACAGTTGACCTTTACCTTGAGTACAATTCTGAATATCTCTGGGATTGTTTGAAACATTTTGGTTAATGTAAGTACACAACTGAACAAATCACACAATAAAGGTCAAGTCATTTTTAGACATTCAAATATGGAAAAGTTGTTCTCTCTCTCCCTCCCCCATTTCCTGACATCTCTCTAAGCCGACCTAAACACATAAAAGCTAAAAAGAACACAAATGCAATGTTACATATCCAGTACTGTATATATTTAAATACTTCTCCCACCACTGGAAAACGCTGACAGACAGAAATATGGCTGGTTGTGAAAGGCCATGAATGACATCCGAGGAAAAGAGGCGTGACCGAATGCTTTTGGGAATGCTCTCTGCGTAATATTTCATTTGGACTTACTTGGAACGGCTCACCCGTCAGTGACACTGACTCATAATCGCATCCGCTTTTTGTGTGCGGTTTTTCGGTGCTGTGATGTAATTGGTTTCCCTCATATTTGAGTGAAATTGTTTTTGACAGGAGACGTGGGAGCAGGAAAGAAGCACATTAACCTAATGTGAGTAATGTGGACTAAAACAAATAAGTCCGCCTCGCCACCACTGTCTGGCATGTCAGAGCTCACAGCAGTGATGAGAAAGAGAGAGAGAGAGAGAGTTGGATAGTAGGGCAAGCAGGGGTTATATAAACAAGCTTATTGGACAGGAAGTGCTCTGGCATTAGTGATGCTTAACCCAACCCACTCCTTATTCCTTATTAGGAACCTGTGTGTGTGTGTGTGTGTGTGTGTGTCAGCAGGATGGTGCAAGCTGTTCCATGTGTGTCAGTTCAGTTGTGGGCAGCGCAGCGATTTGCTGTGTAATTCATCGTGTGGTGCGAGTAGTGGTGCGTCACCATGACACACAGGAAGTGATTCGCCCCGCTGGGTGTCCTGTCCTGTTTGGGTGCTAATCCCCTTACAGTATGATGTCATTGGAGATGAGAGATGGAGAGAGAGAGAGAGAGAGAGAGAGAGAGAGAGAGAGACAAAGAGAGAGAGGAAAAAAACAACTTTTGAGTAAAAACCATGAAAACACTAGGAAAAACATTTGAAAAACAATGGGTACATTTAAATACAATTGTGCAAGACTTAAAGGAGACATTATGCTTATTTTCAGGTTCATTTGTTTCTGGGTTACAAGTGCTAAACAAACATATCCGTATATTTCCATATTTCTCATTCTGTCCAGTGTAACAGCGCTGCCCTCTCCCCTTGTCTGAAACGCTCCGTTTGAGCTCCTGTCTCTTTAAGGCGTCCCTTACCCAAAACCAAGTCTCCTCTGAATGGTCAGCTCAAACATGCCCGAGCCAGCATGGCTTACAACAACAGAGCAGCTGTGCTAAATCAGTTCTTACATGCCAAACAAGTCACTAGGCGTAGATTTTCCAAACGTGTGACACGGTGACACAGTATGATGTCATGAGGCGTTTCAGGAACAGTGTTTTCTGTGGGAGACGGGAGCTTATGTTGGCGTGGACTTGGACCTTTTAACTTTTAAGGTCTTTTACATGAACAAGCACCGATATAAAAACACTTAAGGAAAGGAAAAAAATCATTATAGGTCTCCTCTAAGTGTAACATCAAGAATGAAGTGGTGTTACTTAAAAAAGTGAAAAAATAACCTTAAATATTAAAGCACCATATTTTTAAAATGGTCTTTCAATAATATAAACCGTTCAAGTAATTTACCATGTCTTACCTATCCTTTTCTAATATTTTTTATGATATAACTGTATAGATCTTCACATTCATGAATGTATACAAGTGGGTTTGAACAAAGGAATATCTGCAGAACTAGAAAGACAAAAGCTCGTCTTTCTTTAGTGAAGTGAGAAACTTGGAGCCACATTTGACGATTAAATCCTTAAGGAGCATTGCTTTCTACATCTCCCTTATATCCTGATCTCTCTAGCATACGGTCAGCAGTCTGTACATTCTCCCCAAGATAGTCTCTCTTCTGCTTTTTCACTTTATTTTCTCTGGCTTCTCTCAAGTGGTCTTTTTGCTGTGTGTGTAGCTGCTGGATCACACAGGATTTAGAATTGGCACAACTCTGCGCCAGCAGCTCAAATGGAATTACTTTCCTCTATCTCTTTTCATCTCCGCCGTTTTCTACCCTTCATACATACAGACACACCTCACACGGACACGAGGGGCCATTTTCACATGCTGAGAGAACTCTCAGAGAGCTCCTAACGTGGTCCAACATTTACTAGCAAGGACTCCCAGCGTGGGAGTGAGTCACAATATGAATGGACCAGATGTTTCATGTCTGTGAGAAGGGGGCGGTCGACTGGATACGATGTTTTTGTCGATAACAGAAACGCTTCTTTCTTTCAAATGTCTTCGCACCATTCCAGTTTTTTTATAAATGACACTGATCATAGATAGATGGTTCGTTCAAATTTACATCAACCTGATTATGTTAATTCTAGGTTCGTGCGAGTTAATGCCAGTACTGCAGTATGCTTATCAATTCATGGCTTGTGTGTGTTTCCAGAGTGCTGGAGTGCCAAGGTCTCCCAATCGTCAACGGCCAATGTGATCCCTACGCTGCTGTCTCCTTACTAGGACCTTCAAGGTCCGATCTCTCACACACCATGACACGATTTTGGCAATAACTCACGCGACTTTCTTTACGGCTGCTTGTTTATTAACTTCGGGTTCAAATGTGGTTTCTGCCTCTCTCCCAGGTCGGAAGCCAAGAAGACCAAGGTGAAGCGGAAAACCAACAATCCACAGTTTGAGGAGGTTTTCTATTTTGAGGTATGTGTGATTAATCATTACCTTGTTTGCCAAAGTAAAGATATGTTCACCTGTTGGGTGTCAGCCAAAGCCAGGGAGATAGTGATGGCTCATGAATACACCACATGTAACAAAAGTATGTGGACAACTGAACAAAGCAACTATACGTAATCGTTGACATCCTCTTGGCGTTTGTACGTTGTTAAAATAATGTGTACACTTCTAATTTTGGTACCTGGCCACAGTAATACGTCACGTACTATTGCTACTGTAACTGTTTAGATTTCAGGAAAATCTGCAAAAGCAACTGGAAACGTATAAATATTTGCAACCCCAGCAACCCACATGAAGGCCGGTTGGGACCAACAAGTGGCCCTAACAACTCTAAAAACTCAGAGCTCACACATGTCCTGAACAACTCTGTAAGGACACTCCCACACAGGGCTTAAAAGCCCGCAACTCCCCTCCAGTTAGTTAGAACCGAAGAAGCCTCCTTGATGAGAAGTGAAACGTCTTCAAGAAACCGAAACGCGCTCATTTGCCTACGACATAGCACTCAAAGTGACCTGGATGACCGAGAACCTTCATCAACATAAATATTTGCAGTGTTTTTCTTTTCCCGAGTATCTCCGAAAAACAACTGAAGCGGTTTGCATCCGTCCCTATTCATGAGTTTATATTTGGAGTTATGTTTCATTCACTCTCAGACTCCCTTTTACGCTGCCCCCGTTAACCCTCGATCACCAGCGGCAGCCCTGCTCTGACATTTTTGTGTCGCCCCTCCCTGTGGCCTTCCCGCTGCAGCGCTAGGAGACAGCAGGACAAGAGTATGATTGATTCAGACAAACCACCAAACAATCTTGCCCATTGATTTCAATCTGACAAGACTGTCTCATTTGTTCCCCGGCCACCACATGAGCAGGACCCTGCATACCCTGTGGTGATTTCTGCCTGCAGCCCCCCCCCTCCCCGCCACTCCGAGTCACACACAGAGGTCCACATCCACACGCAAACAAGCCCATCTATCATGTTTGTGTCATGGGGTTGTCCCTTTTTTACTGTCTTTTCTGCTCTGATCTTGTTTTGTGGATCAAGTTTTGATTTGGGTCGAAGCTCATTTTGGCCTAGTTAAAAAGCAGAACAACTAATGATTCGGACTAGAATGTGCAAAAAGAAATGGTTTTACACACTACAAAAGGGTATAATATGCATGGGTATAGCGTAGCATCTGATCTCTCAATATTTGTTCATTCATTAATTGGCTGATGATTTACTTGATTTTATTTATTTTTTTCTGTGAATGTTGAAACAGCAGTCTTAATGTTCTGTTTCTGCCCCCTTCAGCATGTTTTTCAGCATATGGCTGGCCTTGCAGCCTTCCAGAAGGAAATACTGACTTCTTCATGTGTGCCTAATTCTCGCCCCTTTTCCACTTCCAGGTGACACGGCCGTTAAGCTACACAAAGCGGCAGTTTGATGTTGAAGAAGAGGACGTCGACAAGCTGGCACTGAGGTGAGTCAGTGGCTGTCAGTCTCGGCCCTCGTGCATGGTGTCGTTTGAAGCCTCTCCCGTGTTTGAACCCTGCGTTTTTTTGTTTTTTTTTGTGTGTGTTCAGAGTGGATCTGTGGAATGCCAGCAACCTGAAGTTTGGGGACGAGTTCCTGGGAGGTGTGCGCGTCCCTCTCCGGGCGTTGGGTCAAGCTGGGGTCCACGACGCATGGTGAGAGGAACATCGCTCGCTCACACGTCACATCGTGTCCTTTCACGCTCGACTCCTGGCGTGTCAGTCATTAGGGTCCGTTTTATTTATTTATTTTTTTCCCCCCCGACGGCGCTGGGTGGGTTTGAATTCGTTATCGTTGACATTCAGAGTATGTGTAACCGTGGCAACAAGTATCAACACTGACAACAGAGCGCGTTTAAAGTTGCAGGGGTAGGTTTTCATTGAGCACAAACGCACTTTTCCAGCATTGCTGACCCAACAGAGCCTGTTTTTTGTATTTTTCTTCTCACTGTTGCCCTTGGAGAACGCAACACTTTGCCTCCATGAATGGCGGGTGCAGTGCTGCGGACGTCTGAGAAAGAATGAACATTAAGTGCAGTCCGGTTCAGAACAAAGTGATCCTAATTTTAAAAAAATCGACAAAAACCTCAAAATTGCCAAGTAAAGCCGACTCATAATTTTAAACTTGAATGAAATAGTCTACTTAAGAAAAAGTCAGGAAACCAATTACCCCAGAATAATGTAAAGTCAACTCTTAAAATGTACTGTGTAATGACCTGATGAGCTTCCTAGCTACTGTCAAGGAACTTAAAAAAGAAGGAAGAGTCGTTGCTGCGTTATTTTGTATTTTCGCGTGTTTTCCCTTGCATCTCCCATTGATGTCAATACAGCTGTCACCACAGCCTGGCCCAAAAGAAGGGTGTCATAACCTTTCCTTCTTCCTTCTTCCTTTAAGTTCCTTAGCCACAGGTCTGATTGTACAGTCTGAAACGCCACAAAGGCGGATTAAGCAGCCTCCTTCAGCACAATCTACTGTCACGTTCATTGTTTATAGGTGTTAAAAGTCTCATTTCCAATCAATTTTAAATCAATTTATTTTGAAGAGCTGACACTCCTTTAAAAGCGCATGGTATCAATTAATTTTTTGCTCCCTTTTTATTCCTTCAGTGACTATTATACTTTCTCTATAGAGAGATGCTTCACTGTTTCATTGTTTTGCACGCTGGCGATGACGACATACATCTTGAAGAAATACATACAAAAAAACACCTTTATGAACTGAATTTGGAGCTTTCTTAAGATTTCCCAAGACCTACAGATACCCTGGTTTACACATCAAGTCGATACAGAGCAACATTAGCATTCATTTGGAGTCGTGTTTGTGGTCTCCCCAAGTAAATACCTCTGTTCTGAGCTGAAGCTCACTGAAAACAGATGCTGGGAATGAGGTCGATGAGAGCAGCGAGAGAGTGAACCTAAAATATAAAGCTGCAGGCTGTGAAAACCATCAAAAATCCAATCGGCGGATAAGATCTGTTTGGTCCGATCTAATGATGTCTTGTGCCTTTTCTTCTTCAGGTACTTTCTCCAGCCAAGGGAAAACGGAGGGAAGTCGGTGAAGGTCGAGGAGCTCGGCTCTCTGCGTCTGAACATCGTTTACACCGAGGACCACGTCTTCCCCTCCGAACACTACACCCCCCTCAGAGACCTACTGCTGCAGTCGGCTAACGTCGGGGTACGTGCTCATGTACCTGCTCTGCTCAGGTGTATTTTGGTGTCCCCGTTCCATCACTAACTACAGGTTTACCCCCCGTCTCTTCAGCCCGTGTCGGCGTCCACAGCTCATATTCTGGGGGAGGTGTGTCGAGAGAAACAAGAAGCTGCCATCCCCCTCGTGCGTCTGTTTCTCCACTATGGCAAGATTGTGCCTTTTATCAGCGCCATCGCTCACGCTGAAGTCAACCGCACGCAGTGAGTGCCTCTTCAGATTGTCAATTCATCATCCATGGCTTTCACTCCCGAGTGGTACACGCTTGGATCGCCACGTTTAGATTACGGATTAAGAAATGAGGTCATACTCGGATGTCAGCGAGCCTGGCATTTTGTGTGTGAATTATGGGCGGTCACGTTCATTTAATTCATTAAATGACTCACATAAAAATGTTGTTTGTTAAGCGGCAGTCTTGATTTGAACGCACCCCGCCTCTCTCTGCGTAGGGATCCTAACACCATTTTCCGGGGAAACTCGTTAACCTCCAAGTGCATCGACGAGACCATGAAGCTGGCGGGAATGCACTACCTGCAAGTCACGCTCAAGCCCATCATCGACGAGGTACGACGCTGCCGTAGTTTCTTTTCCCCCCTGGCGTTTTTCGCTTTGTTTACTCAAAAGACTGTTTTCATTTCTTAATCCAAATCATTTCAAGTGTCTGATTGAATCTTCACAGATCTGCACGGAACACAAACCCTGCGAAATCGACCCGGTCAAGCTCAAAGAGTCAGAGAACCTGGAGACCAACAGGGTAAGGAGACTCGTGTGTGAGTTGAGTTTTTGAGCGTGTGTGTGTTTGTGTGGTCACTGTGTCATCTGACATATCCGCCCCACGCCCTGTCTCCTCTCCAGGAAAACCTTCGCCATTATGTCGACCGCATCTTCAGCGTTATCACCACCTCCGGCGTCCGCTGTCCCACCGTCATGTGCGATATCTTCTTCTCTTTGAGAGAGTCCGCTGCCACCCGGTTCGAAGGTAACTTACCTCCTGAATGACTTACGAGAGAGAGAGAGAGAGAGAGAGAGAGAGAGGAAGAGAGGAAAGCGGGCTGTGAATAAGGAGCAGGAAGTGGATAATAAAGAGCAGGATGTGCATGATGTCCAAGGACACACTCTGCGCTCTGCTATTTGTGTCAAACCTGAAAACAATTAAGCCTCCTACACACTTATTATGGTTATTTGTGGAGTGCTGACTACAGCACGTTCTCCCCAGTGTCGTATACTCTGCTGCCCCCTGTTGGCAGCCACAGGGCACCGCAGTCACAGGAGGAACAAGCTGCTAAACTTGAGCTAGAAATATTTGTTTTTGTATCTGTGCCATGCCAACCAAACATCATGGGCATGACTCATGATCCCAGATGAGTTTACACAATGTTCAGATCTTTTTTAAGCAAGTTTAGTTTGCGTGTTATAAATTGTTGTTTATTTGTCTTTTTGCTCTCTAGTGGACCAAGATGTCCGATACACAGCAGTGAGCAGTTTCATTTTTCTGCGTTTCTTCGCTCCAGCCATCCTCTCGCCCAACTTGTTCCATCTACGGCCGCACCATCCAGTGAGTCTGAGTCTTTAAAATTAAACCACACCAACAAGTAAACGTGTTTTGATCCTATAACTTGATTCTCCTTATTAGATTTCCTCAGCGTTCCTTAGAGTTTGAGTACTTTTCTTGAATATTTTTATGTTCACATTTCAGTTGTTTTTTTCATGTTAAAGACGTCTTGTGGGTCGCTCGCTGATTTCTCATAATTTGCTTGATTCAATTCCACGTCTGTCCCGTCTCTCGCCAGGATCCGGCCACCTCTCGAACCCTCACCCTCATTTCCAAGACGATCCAGACTCTGGGAAGTCTCGCCAAGTCTAAATCTGTGAGTGTGTTTTTCTGTTTTCAATCCTGTGACTAAACTACCCTTCGACTTTGTATTCGAGTCCAAAAGGTGGAATTCAGTCTCAACTTGCTGATCTTTCTCTCTTTGTTTTCCGCTCTTTTATTCCCGTCCAGGCCAATTTCAAAGAGTCTTACATGGCTGCATTTTATGACTACTTCAATGAGCAGAAATATGCGGACGCTGTGAAGAATGTGAGTGTCCCCTGTTTTTCCTTACAACACGTTGTATATCTCGGACCAGTTCAGATGCAGATAAGCTCAGTAGAGAAATGTGTTTTTGATTAATAGCGGAGGCATTTTTAAAGAATTTTGCTTCCCTCCACAGTTCCTGGACCTGATCTCCACCTCTGGGAAATGGGATCAGAAGAGTATCGAAACACCGATCATGCTCAAGGAGGGGTGAGGAGGAACATTTTTTTGTTCAACTGATATTCAAGGAAACACCCCAAATAAAAGCAAAGCAAATGCCTCTAAACAGCCCTTTCACTGCCACTGCTATGTAGTTGCACAAATGTGTATTTAGCTTAATTATGGGTATTTATTAAATGGTCATTTTAGCTTTTGTGATCATCGTAAACGCGTCTTCTGCACAGAGGCTGTTACCATAACGCCAGTCAACTTTTCACTGATAATTATGCAACTTCGATGTTGTCGTTTTACCTACTCGTTGGGGTTGACTTGGACCTTGTTTCTAGTGTCAGGCAAGATTGGAAAAGAGTTTTTGCAAAGGGGAACATAATCTGACTTCCAGCACCTCTCAAGCTCATTAATAAATATGTTATCAATTTGTTTGCTATATTCAGAACCTGATATGTGAAAATGGTAATACTACATTAAAACCCTTCATTAAACGGTGAATTTTTGCTTTTACGCTTCAGTTTCTGTACCAATTAAACATGTTAATGAGTGAGCTTCAGAGGTGGCCAGATTTAGTTTAGTTTTCTTTATGCTAAGCTGATTTAACCGGCTGCTAGCTTTACATTTATCATACAGATAGGACAGTATTCCAGCTCTCAGACAGGAAGCGACTGAGTACCCTTCCCAAAGAGAAAGGTGAAGTCATAGAAGTGAAGAGCGAGAGACAAATAACTGTTTAATCCCGTATCATGGATAACACAGTCGATATTTGTGATTTTAAAAGACAGATCTTCAACTTGAGAAAGTCGCGATTTGCCATAAAACTGCCAACTATTAAACTAGTCCTTTAAGTCGTCACTAAGGTGAAGCTGGAACTTACCTTTCCCTCTTTCGACCGCTCGTGGTTATTTCCAGAGTAAACAGTAGAGATCCATCTCGGACTGTAAACTGAGCACTTTCTAAGAACACATGGGCTGTTGTGCTGACGGCACGTCTAATGAGGTTGTAAAGGGCAGAAGAGTTTCCAGATGATAGTAGCTGTGCCAGCGCCTCACTCATCCACATCCCCACCCTCTTTTGTTTCTGCTACCGGGCGTAGGAGTGTAAAACTCACTATAAAGAGGGTTGATGGGAAGGGGTCAAAAGGCACGAAGGGCAGGTAAGAGCTTCTCTATGTAAAGGCTTTGCCCTTGTGACCCCCATGTGTGTGCACTGTAAACCCCCCTCCCCCCCAAATCCAAGCCGGCCATTTTCTCTCCTGCCAACATCATGTGCTACTGTAGATGCTGTTGCACTTTACTTTATATTCGGCTGATTTATAAGCAACCTATCAAGCTGGCTGCTGCCGACGTAAAGTAAAGTGTTAACCTTTAAGCCTGCTTACGTAAAGGTGCCGTTAGGATAGTGCTGGTAGCCCTCGCCGGGCCAGACATGCTTGGTGTGACAGTAACAGCAGGGGTTGGTTACTGTACAAACATTTCTGGGATCTCATAACTGCCCGCATCCTGACCCTCTTTATCCCTCCTCAAGCCTGGGACCATATCACTACATACCATACACAGGAGAGTTTCCAGCGCAGGCGGATGTGAAACCAGCACGTTTTTTTTGGG